>CM065717.1:63082356-63102356 GCA_033310375.1 Conus canariensis
TCCACGTTCTCCTTGTTGCAGGCGTGGTTCTTGTGCTTGATGAACTGCACGATGTCGTGCAGGGGAAAGGAGGTCTGGCAGTCCCCGCATACCAGCAGATCATTCTCCTGCTCCACTGCAACACACAAAATTTGACCCCTGTCAGCTCATCTAATCCCTTATAGTTTGCACATTTAAAACAGCGGAGGGGGAGGAGGGTAAGGGATTCCACAGGGGGAGGGGGGGGGGGGAGAAGAAAACAAAAACTTTCATGAGGCGGAGATGGGTGTCAGGGGGAGTTGGTGGGAAAAGGGGTAGGTTTAGTGAAACTACACGACAGTGGACAGCAACTCCCTACACCACGTTAATGAAATATGATAATGTTGATGTTACTTGACGAGTTGGTTTGAGCTTGAATCATGATAATCTCTGTAAACAGAGCCGGAATAGCTCAGTTGGTAGAGCGCCTGACTCGTAATCTTGGTGATCACGGGGTTGCGGGTTCGAATCTCTGCCGGGGCGTTTCGGTACAGGGGGATTTTTCCCTCGGAGTTAACATTAGTTCTGACTCCATTTCCCATACAGTCCTTCGAATGAGACTATAAACCGAGGTTCCGTGTGTGAACGCACGCATAATATCTTGCACACACGTAAAATCCCATCACCAACTTTCGGAAGAGTAGGCCAGTTTGGCCGTTGGTATGGATGACACGTTACACACAGCATGCACCCTGCGTAAGAAATGGAAAAAAGAATGAAGGAAGTAAAAAACTGAGTGAACGATATTGACTGGATGACACGGGAAACGACTGAATGAAGCGCCAGCTGGCAGCTCTTCAGTCGGCACTACCCAGGTAGCAGCCCGTTGTGTAAACGAGTGTTGATGAATAAGTGCAAATGGTGGATGTAAGCGCATTGAGTTGTGTAACAAGAAATGCGCTATATAAGTATTATACATTATTATTATTATTATTAAACAGAATTATGTTGTTGGTATTTTAGCAGAGAAATGTGTGATCTGTTTTGTCTAAGCTCCGAGCCTAGCCGATGCTGCTGTGTTGTTTATAAAGGTAAATAGGTTTCAAGACACTTCCATCGGACTGTCGAAAGTCTTCTTGAATTTTGTGTAATACCTCTATCTATAACTGATCTGAACATGCATTACTAAATGTCTCATAATCATAAAAGTCGAATCAAACTGATTCTCTCTCTAAGCAACTTGGTTAAAACACCAAACAGTATTTCAGAAGACAGACGGTGTGAAAGAAAAGATGTCCCGTTTACTTGCATCTAAAACATGTGTGCGTATGTAAAACTGGCTCTTTGAAGTCGAACACACATACACACGCGCGCGCACGCATGCGAACATAAAATGGCAGGTAGAGGACATGAGGGTTATTTTGTGGTCTTTGTTACCATTGTCAGTCTTAAAGTCTCGATCATCACCACGACACATCCGCTTTCCAGCCGCACGCCTCTACCCTCTCCACCACTTCGTCTCTCCCTCTCTGGTCGCTCCCATCATCCCCTCCCCCTCCCCCTATTCCCGCCTTGCCGTGTCTTCCCTGTCCTTTCCGCTCCCCATGGACTACAGACATCACGCAGTCGTGTTATCTAAAAGGGACAAATAGAAGGATGGCGAGGTCAAGCACTTGACCAGAATGGACCCTGACCACCACTGCATAAAACGTTCCTCGACTGTCGCCTCAAGGCCCGTTTTTATTGTACTGCCCTACTACATCAAAGGGCCCTAAAAACAGCACCCAAGTGGACACCCTGACAGCCTGTACATGGTTGTCCTGAAACGTCCGCAAAGAAAGGGGGGCGGGAACAAGCCAGGGAAGAAAGACAGCTGGCCATTGGGCAGTTTTCCCATTATAAATCAAGGACTTTCCGTCTAAGGATGTCAACATAAACCAATGCTGTACCGTTCTTTTGGGGGAAACATAGAGGGGAAACAATGAAAGACAGCGATAGGGAAGGACTGTGTAATTTTCTTCGCATGAAATCTTAACTGGCTAGAGCTGTCCAGGTAAACTGTGACTTTCCACAATTACCAAATGTTGGCGATGAAAGATGGACGCGGTTAAAGAGCAGAAAAACCAGCCCAGTTCTAATGGTTGCATTTCATCCACACACACACACACACACACACACACACACACACACACAAAACAAAACAAACAAAAAAGGTTTCCACTCGGCCACTCAATCTCAATTCCACTCCCCGCCCAGCGCGCTGTCTGAATAGCAGATTACGACCTGGGAGGTAGATTACTTGCATCTATAATCCTTTCTGCCTCCCACTTTCTTCTCTCCCTCTCCTCGCCACACAGACGATGCGTGTCTGAAAACACTGGCCATCATCGAGATAATCCTGAAAAGTCCTTTCTGGCGTTTAGACAAAGGTCCTATACACCATGCCTCACGCATAGCCTATCAGAAAGCCCTAAACACGTCAAGTTAGCACTGCAGCAGACGTGAGGATGATCCTAAGGGCATGCGTGTCTTGACCATGTAACAATCGCTGGTATTGTCCAACGGCCCAGGGGCACGGTGAGTGTGATGAATAGAGACGGTGGCGGTCGCCACGAGGTCAGAATTTGCATCACACGATCTACACAGGACAACGACACCGTACGCGTGTCCCCCTCTCCCTCCCACCCCCCCCCCCCCCCCCCCCCCGCCCCCCCCCCCCCCCCCCCCCCCAAGCCGCATTAAAAATTCCCAGGATGCTTCGCTATAACCATAACAAGATTTCATCACCATGTCGCTGTCCGGGTGCTTTCTTTTTCCTTTATGCAAAGATGAATACCACATTGGTCATCAATCAGCTTAACTATATACAACAGCAACGGTTAAAGACGCTAACTGAATTTTTGGAAATGACAAAAACGCACATCCCTATCTTGTACTACTGTTGACTTCGTGTAAAGGAAATAGTGTGGACTAGTACAAGCTGAACTTGTTCAAATCTTCAACCTGAGTAACGTTTACACTGCAAGATTGAAGAGAGAAAAAAAATGTCTAAACCACATTCGATGTGTGGAAGCATACGGAAAATACAGGGAAAAAGCACACCACACATTAGTGATGGTGAAGGTGATGACCATGATAATGATGACACCCTCTCACTTAGCCCGCAATCAGGGGTTGTAACTGAAACCCCTATGTCTACGTCATCCTGTCTCTGACCTTGTGTGCCCTCTTTGGACACCTACACTTACTCTTATCCTAAACAGTCCGATTTCCCGGGCTCCGACACCGGATTCAGCCAAGCGCGACGCAGACTCAACATCCACCTATCACACCGTACGCCCTCCCACAAAAATGCCAATCAGTATTCCCAGTCACGTGTGGCTTAGCTTTGGGAAAAGGGGCTGACTGGCCTTCAATACCTAGACCGGGAGGTGCCAGAAAGAAAACGTGTTGTCCAAAGACGATCCCCCATGAAAGGCACAAGCTGGTCCTCAATGACAACCACGGTGTCCACTGACCGTCCGCTGAAAGCATTCCAATCACTTGCCTTCCTTTGCTACTTGACGATAAAAGATACAGGTTGGGGGATTCTATGTGGCTGGATCGGTAAGTGGGTGGGGGCGCGCGTGTGTGTGTGTGCGTGCGTGCGTGCGTGCGTGGTGTGTGTGTGTGTGTGTGTGTGTGTGTGTGTGAATGGACATCCGTGAACAGGATAGAAGAATCAGTAAGAAAAAGGATACGTGTAACTATTTAGCTGCATGTTTTAATTACCTACTGCAAGTAGTGAGTTTCAATATATTATGACCTCCGACTTTGTATGCCACGTCAATGCACTTTATTAACTTAAGATGGGAAGAAAAGAAGGGACACAAAATTAGAGTGGGGAAGAAAATTAAATCTTTTTAATTCAAGCGATCATTGCCATGTGTAGCACAGAGGGACGACAGTCAATTTCAAAGCAATTACTGTTTAGCTAGCACGAATCAATCTTTTAATTAACAATTACTTGTCCTGAATTACTGAAGCTGGTTCTACAGCTATGGACAAAATGTGCATTGTACGTGGGGAGGTCAGCAGAGGGCGCCCATGAGCGCTTTCCTTTCCCCCCACTCTGGTCATGTCATTATGATTCACCTGGCCTGTGAAGGTCGCGCGCACGTAGCCAGCCCCACCGACGGCCCGAACGTGCACGTGGTGTTTTATCTTTCTGCCAACTCCCCCCCGCCCAAAACGGGCCCAGGGGTGTATGTACTTTATGCCTCCTGACAATCGAGGTCTCTGACCGCAACCGCAGTCCCACCACGGCGTAGGGGTTGAGGTGAAGGGGAAGTAAGCGGTGGGATGGAGGTTGAGGTGGAGGTATGTGCGGAGGAGGGAAGGGGGGTGGGAGGGCGTTGATGGAAAGAGAGGGGACCTGAAGCGGGGATCATACTCTCTACACGTTGTGCCGCTAGCAATTCACCTACGTGAAAGGAAAGAATGAAGAGGCAAGGAAGGGGAGGAGGTTGGGGTTAGGGGTGGAGGACTTTGGCGAGAAGGGTTTAAAAAAAAAAAAAAAAACTCTGGTGAAGACAGAAGGATGAGAAATCAGGGAATGACAGGAAGAGAAAGGGGCGGTGGTGGGAAGAATTGGGAGGAGAGTGGGGGCAGAGGCAGAGAAGAGATGAGTTGATAGGGGCCAGCAAGTGATGGCCCCGAGGTCAGCGATGAGTATCTAGGTGTATGCATAATGCAACATGTCCACAGGCTGCCGACAGTCCAGCTCTGTGGACCACTTCCACCTCCTGGCCCGCCTGCCGCACAGGCCATTTAAAGGCTGAGAGTTGGCATGCATGTCAAAACATTGCAATGTAGGAGCAGTGTGGATGGGTGTTGCATTTTGTTTCGTGATTTATCATGTCTCTCCTTTTTTTCCTCGAATTAATGAACTCGGGGTGACGAAAAGCCACAAAAGACATGACAATGAAATTACTTACGGTGCAATTCTCTCTCTCTCCCTCTCTCTCTCTCTCTCTCCACACACACACACACACACACACATTCTTCCACCCCCTCCCTAAAAAAGAAACAAAGAAAAAAAGGGGGAGGGGGGGGGGGGGGAGGAAAGAAAGGGCTGGGGAAAAAATTCAAAGTCGGAGGTAAATGTCTTTTTACAAGCAAATGACCATCGTAACGGAGGCGACCTGCAGAGGGAGCGCCTCCACTTACAGCCGACCTGGCTTTCCACCCCGTGGTGTTAGTGTCGACAGGCCAAGCTAAACCCTACAGCAAAGCCTCTGAAATAAGCTTGTTTTACTTTCCGAGCGACCAAGAGAGAGAGAGGAGAGAGAGAGAGAGAGAGAGAGAGGAGAGAGAGAGAGAGAGAGAGAGATTACTGTTATTTTCAACCTGCTTTCGTAGAATTTATAAACAATGCAAACGTTTAAAGCAAAAGCGATCAATCAGTTTGAAACCAATTTCGGCAAGACAATTTGAAAAAAATACTTCTTAAACGGCTATTGTCAACAGAAAAAAAAACTTGCAATACAAATACTTTGTAACCGTTTGACCGCCTCCGAGTTTTGGGCTTGACAGTGTATCACCACATGACAGTGGAAAGTTAAGCATCATGCCACTGAGGATTAAAGGAAGCAAGCATGTGGGTATTAACTTACTGCAAATCTATGCTTTTCTTTTCCTTTCTTTTTTTTCTGTCGTGAACAATTACTGTTGGTATACTGCAGATAACACACTTTTATTTGCACTTTTACACGTCCCTCTCCTCATCCCCTTCCCAGTCCCTTCCACTTCAACGTCCCCCTTCTCTCTCTTCACACCACACACACACACGCGCGCGCGTCTTAACGCTTAAGATTAAACGCAGACGTCACATTCTACACAAACTGCTGGAAGTGAAAGATTATATCAAACTGTTGAAGACAGAAGCAACAGTGAGCGACATCCATCAATCACAATGATATATTGTATTGTAGAAAACGTTCATCCAAACAAACAGCCAGGAAACCGGCAATGGTGATTCCATATTGAAGGAAAGAAAAGTTACTTCAGCATGTAAAATTGTTGGGAAAAGTGACATATCTTAAGTCGTATATCACTGGCTTGTGTGAAATGCGGTTTGGTTCCGTCTCAAATCGATGCATGGAATGGTGTGACGAAAACACCAAAACCCTTCCGCTTTCCCCCTCCCAACCCTCTCAAAAAACTGAATTTGTTACTTTCACCACAACCTCAACAAAACAAAACAAGTACAGACGAAGGAACATTCAATTAGAGAGAGAGAGAGAGAGGAGAGAGAGAGAGAGTAGAGAGAGAGAGAGAGAGAGAGAGAGACAGACAGACAGACAGACAGAGAAAGAGAGAGCACCCACTAATGTGCTGGAAGGTGAGAGGCTGTGGCGAAGAGGGAGTCTAAAGGAGGAGGGAAAAGGGGGCAGAGCATGGGGTAAAGGCCTAAAGGTGCGGTCAGGTCTTTTCATTATTGAGGTGAGGTGAGGGATACATCGAAAAGCCTACAGACCGAGCACAGAGAGAGAGAGAGAGAGAGAGAGAGAGAGAGAGAGAGAGAGAGAGAGAGAGAGAGAGAAGAGACAGACAGACAGACAGACAGACAGAGAGGATCCAAGCCGCTTCCACAGTGAAGACGGACCCCCATGTCATGACCGACAATACAAATAAATAAATAAGTAAACAAATAAATAACACAAAGATGTGGTGGGAAGGGGGCAGAGGTTACAGAGGAAGGAGAGGGGGTGGGGGGGGGGGGTAGATGGTAGTACAGGATGGAAGGGGATGGTGAGCGATGGCGAGGGGTGGGGTATGGATGGGAAGCGATGTATGGAGGTGGCGTGAGGTCTGGTCAGGTCATCCGAAGTCGCTGACCTCACTTACCTATCTGTCTATCGCCCGACTCCATCTATCTTCCCCCTACCTCGCTGCCGCCTCAGCCTTTTTCTCTCCCCCCCCCCCCCCCCTCCCTCCCCCCTTGCAAGCCGCCTGCATGGGCCTACCGAGGGGTGAAAAGAGACGTGGACAGACAGGGAAGGTGGGGGGTTAGAGGGAGACGGAGTGGGGCGGTTAGAGGGAGGGAGACAGGGGGGGGGGGGGGGGGGGGATGTTTATCGCCCTCGTCATCAGCGGTGAGTGCTGACTTGTCATTACAGTAGGCAGTGGCCCATGCAGGCCAGGACAGCCAGGAGAGAGAGAGAGAGAGAGAGAGAGAGAGTTGAGGGAGGGGGAGGGGTGAGAAGAGGGGTGAGGGAGGGCAACAACCTCCACACACTGCCAGGGCCGTTTTCTTGGCAGGAACCCTGCAACTCCCCTTTACACCAATTTACACTCATCACCCAACACAAGGACAGGAACAGAGGGAGGGAGGGAGGCGGCATGGACAGACTGAGAGGTGTATGCTAAGTCACAGCGGAGATTAGAGGTGTAACATCAGTGGTCATTCGCGGGCCGAGGGCAGTGACCAGTCAAGGTCGTGCCAGGTCTCCACTCTAGGGTCACTTCCCGACTAATGTCCCTACATCGCCGTTCTCATGACGACGAAGACGATAATGTATGTATGTATGTATGTATGTATGCATGCGTGTGTGTGTGTGTGTGTGTGTGTGTGTGTGTGTGTGTTGTGTGTGTGTGTGTGTGTGTGTGTGTGTGCGTGTGTGTGCGTGCGTGCGTGCGTGTGTGTGGTGTGTGTGTGTGTGTGTGTGTGTGTGTGTGTGTTGCGTGCATGTAGGGGTTGTGTATATGGGTAAAGTGAGGGCAGCTGGGGAAGGAGTAGGGGTTGGGAGCGGAGGCTTGAAATGCGGGAAGAGGGCAGGAGAGGTGGAAGGAGGGGGGGGGGGGGGGGGGGGGCAGAGAAAAAGAGAGAGCAGTGGTGTGTATATGTGTGGAAGTAGGTAAGCAGAAGCATATGCATTTACGTATAAAAACGCATACGTGCGCTATGTGCACACATGTGTGTAGACAGATGTGCACGTAATGTCTACATACATAGGTAGATATTCATGTATAGAGTTATTACATATGTGTTTGTATTATCATATGAAGTAGGTAGACATGTGCATATGTTGGGATATATGCATTTGTGTTAGCAGTTCTGCTTATAGACAAGTAGGTGTGAATTTAGTGTCCACATACATAGGTACGCATGCCTGTTAGAAGTATTAATATATATATATTATATATATTATATATACATACATACATATATATATATTTGAATCTACACAGGTAACTACTCATGCATGTTGGTAGATTTGCCTATATATAGGTACATGTACATGTGCGTAGGTGGACAGGAATGTGGTGTCTACAAATGTAGGTAGATACGCATGTTTGCTGGTAGAATATGCAACAATGTTGATACATACGCATGTATGTAGTAGGTACAGGCGGTCAAGTGTGAGTGATGGTGGCATTTTGCTAGATACTGATGGTCTGATGCGAAGGAATGGTGAGACTGTCTGAGGAGGAGCCGAAGAAGGGGGAGAGGGACGGGGAAGATGGGGAGGGAATGCGAGTATAAGTGAACTCGTGTTGATTGTCATTCACGCTCACTTGGGAAGTCACACGATCCCAGAAACGACCTCTGCAGCTGCTGCACGTGCAATTGTGTTCGCAGAAAACGCTAACCCACCACAACCCTAGGGCGAAACAAAAGTAACCCATGGTCTGACCGACAGACCCTGACCACTGGTCAAAGGGCAAAGAAAAAAAAAGTCGGCGAGGTCGGGAGAGGGCGGGCATAGAGGTGGGAGAAGGAAGTGAGGGGAGCTATCGCTGACATCTGTGCGACTCCGAAGAGCACAAAAACATAGCTGGCCAAAAGCCAAGCTGAAAAAAAACACTACTAAAGAAAAGACCAGCTCAAACAGTATCGCTGGACAAAAGGTGAACCCCAAAGGGTTGCTGGACGGGGGAAAAAAGGGCATAAAAGCCAAAGGCCAGGAGGTTCGACCAGTGGTCAGCTTTAAATCTGTGTCTGTATTATTAGAAAGCAATAATGGCCGGCCTCTTGGGCGCCATGATTCCAGGGGGTGGGGGGTGGGGGGGGGGGGGGGGGGCTGGCTGGCGTGTCCGACGCGGTGGGAAGAGGTTAAAGGTGAAGTACAGCCTAATATACAGGCAAAAACAGTCTTTTGTGCGCACATCCTCTCCTGACGGCAGGGCCGACTGTGCAGTCTGCATGACAAGCAATCAGCCAGAAAATGGCACTGCAGGTCCTAGATTTCAATCCGCGTCCAATTAATCACGGCTGGCCAGAACAAAGCTGCTACCACTGAGCAGCAACCATCGCTAGACCTCTGTGATTCACACACACACACACACACACACACACCAAACACCACAACACACACAGCCACCATACACAAGGAGACTCGCTGGGGGGGAAAACTAGAGTGCGCGAGCTGGGAAACAAGCAGAAAATACATGACGGCTGCCCAGATGGCTGACCCGTCCACTTCGTTCAGGAACCTTGGGTTGAAAAAAACCCTTTCCCGATTGCAGGCCATTCGTTTCTCTTTCTAAAAGGTGATGGCCATATCCTGCTTCTGTTTAACAGTCTGGGAACGGGCATGGCCGGATATATCCTCCCTTCTCCCACACCTCTCCCGTTCTCTCTTCCGGCCCATCCACACACACACACACACACACACACATACCTCTCTAGAGTTATTCGGCCAGTGGAAAAGATGTGGCACACACATACGCACGCGCGCGCGCTCACACACATACACACACATGCGGTCACACACACACACACACACACACACACACACACAACACATACACACACACACATGCGCGCGCGCGTCATTTATGTCCCCATGCTTTCGAATTACTGATTTTGAAACAAAAAATGTCCCATTAGTGATGCAACAGTGATCATGAGTTTGCACAAATCGAGCTTTTATCACGGGGACAGGCTTCCCTTTTATTTATTTACCTATCCATTCTATTTTTTGGTTGGGGGGGGGGGGGGGGGGGGGGGATGATGAGAGGGGGGAGAGGGAGCAAAACTTGACTACAGGTGCCCAATTTCCTGTTCTTTTTTTCGTCCTCCACATGAGCGTCGCATTTCCCTCTGTAACACCCGCCACGGAACCACAGCGATCTCGCTCTGCTGACTTTCGAGTTATCCCGTGATATGCTCTCTTCGTCTGACCTCGCAAAATGACGCCACTGACGGAAAACAACAACAAAGCTGGACTGCAGCTGTTCCAAGATGGTTTCACATGTACAGCAACAGACAGATCAATTCGATTCATTTCTTACTGTTTATAGCGCAGCCGACCGTACAGGACCGACTACGCAAGTAATATGAATTCTGATAAAAGGAAAGGCGAGTCCTTTCAGCTAATTACATTCCAGAAGACAGTCGTTGATGACCATGCTATGCACCACAAATCTGTGAAGTTTGAAGTAAAAAGTGTGTTAACTGTAAAAATCGGCATAAAGTTATACGGCCCCCAAACGTCGAGTTTTGCCGCTTTTTTTTTTCTTCTTTACCTCCTTTTCCTTCTTTTCCTACCGCTCCTCCTCTTCTTAATGTTTTCGTCCATCCCGCTTCTCCGCCCCCCCCCCCCACCCCCCTGTCTTAATAACCATTAGATATCATTATGCAAATGAAGTCATTGAAGTACTCCTCGCAAGATACCTGACGACACTCCAAGAGCCGAAATACAGTAGTCTTGCAGCGCCTCTGAAAGTTCTCTGTGGAACAAGAATATGAAACTAGCAACATCTGCTGTTAATCGATGTTTGCCTATACACAATAGTCTTCTTGACAACCCCCCTCCCCTCCCCCATGATCCCCTCCCTTTTCTAAGTACTTAAGCGCTGCACATTTTCAATTAATACACGATGCATTTTTCAAGGTGAGATTTAGAACAAAAACAAGACAAAACAAGAAACAAACAGGTGAAAGATGACAAATTTTGGATAAATCCTTTCTGCGTGAAAATTTCCACCCAAGTTTGCATTCATTACCTACAAACCAAATCAAACTCGCTTGTTTGCTTTATCAATTTACTTACCTCTCTGTTATATACCTTTTTTTTATGAACGAGAGACTGTAATTCAACAAACAATATGCGCAAAAAAAATCTTAAGCACACACACACGAGAGAGAGAGAGAGAGAGAGAGAGAGAGAGAGAGAGAGAGAGAGAGAGAGAGAGAGACGGACAGACAGACAGACAGACAAAAAAGAGACGGAGATAGAGACCGAGATTGAGGCAATTTGTTCAACTGTCAACATTACCCATAGATGCACACTGCCGCGCCCTAGAAAACACACAAAATTGAGAGAGATGAGTGAGAGAGAGAGAGAGAGAGAGAGAGAGAGAGAGAGAGAGAGAGAGAGGACGTATAACTGGTGGGTGCTCCTCTTGAAATGGGTGCAGCTGAGCAATCGTTTTAAACTGTATTATCATGAGTAGGCCTCCGTCGGTCATAGCTGACCACGGATAGAGTATATCCGACCTAAATTTATATTTGTCCGGTCTGTCTGCTCGCCCCGAGCAGCGTCGCCTGTGGCTGTAGAGACCGATACGAGAGTGGCCGTCTCTGTCATAATGGTCACATCTGTATGTTGACACTGGTTTGTTGGCTGTCTTCCCCTTTCTGCGGGCTCGCTGTTCTGCTGCAGCAGCAGTCAGTTTGTCTTGGCCACTCTGCAGCTGTTTCTTGAGAGTGCTTCTGCAGCTGCTGCGAGGTCCCCCCATGACTCAGTGTTGATCTCAAGCGCCTTCATGTCTCTTCTGCAAACGTCTCTGCATCTCAACTGTGGGCGGCCAATGCTTCTCTGCCCTGCGGCAAGCTCTCCATCGAGGATGGCCCAGCCAACGCAGCCGACGCTGTCTCAGCAGGGTATACATGGTAGGGAGGCCAGCGCGAGACAGGACTTTTGTGTTGGTCACCCTGTCTTGCCAGGAGATGCTGAGTATATGCCGGAGGCTTCTGAGGTGGAAGGAACTGAGCCTTTTCTCCTGGCCAGCGTGCGTGGTCCATGTCTCACTGCCATACAGCAAGGTGCTGAGAACGCAGGCGTTATACACAGCCATCTTTGTCTTTGTAGTCTGCTTGTATCTGACTTTAAAAACATATCTGAGCCTCAAACTAACACGGATCAGTTTCAAAACGAGGTGACCGAGGGCGGAAAATGAAGCAAAATTTAAAAAGAAAAGGGGTTAGTTCCCGCCTCAGACACAGACAAACTGATTACAGAACAAAACACGATGCATTTCGATCTCTTGGGCCTTCTTCAGGCAAAAACAAACAACGTAACACGGATCAGACGACTAAAGTACATGTCATGAAAGCGAAACAGTCTGCTCTAGCGGATGCCTAACTTTCTTTTTATTTTTTAATTTCTTTTAACGCTTTTACTACTTTACAGTGCAGGTACTGCAAATTTGAAGAACGGTTATCAGTTTTGGTTACAGATATTGACAGCTTACACAAAATTTGTGACCAAATGGAGCCTAAAACAGCACCAGAACTGTTTACAGAATCTGTACTAGTCAAAAAGACATCAGTCTGTGGCCAAACAATATGGCAAACACAATGATAAGAAATGGTGTTTACTGCATGTTACACTTTTTGAATAACTGTGAAAATTTTGTTTTCAAATAAACAACTTAAACAAATATAACACGACACTGTAAACTATGAAGATTGTATTACATTGGTTCAAAGCTTTGTAAGGGTCTCAGCAGATAAAGGATAATCAAAGTTGAAATCCCCAGCCTATCGGCCGCATGGTCAGTGAACTGTCAAAGTTTCACCGTATCTAGGATAAGTTATAATGGAAGGAGGAGCTCAGCCCTTCCTTCCGCCGCCTTTAACCTTCCCTGAACTAAACCAGGTAGCTACTTACTACTAGCTGGACATAAAAGACTTTAAACAATAGCTAATTACCTAACTAATTATCTAACTACCTGACTAAATATCAGACCTCACGTGTGGATCGAATTCACGACCGTCAGCTTCGCGTGTAAACGCTCTAACCATCTGACAACTGGGATAATACATCGCTCAAAACAACTGTAGCTCTGAATACTCCATTCTGGGTGTACTGAGGTACGCAACTTAACTATGTTCTAACTTCAAATGAAATCAAACCACAACTGCAGGTCAAGATGGAATCTGGAAATGGCTTCGAGAATCACTGGGACGATAGCCTTCATCAAAATGCATAAAGTAAAAGAGGTTAAGATGCAACAGTTCCAAACTGAAAAAAAAAAAAAAAAAAAATACAGAGTACTCGCGACAAATGTCGTTTTGGAAGGGGTGATCCTTAAAATCGATCGACCTAGTTTTTGTGACAAACAAAGTCTAACAGAACTTTTTTTTTCTTTATCTGTGGCAGTCTGACATCACACAACAATTCTGGTCGAAATATGAGAAAGATCTGGATGAAAAATGTTCACTATCCTCCATCTTGAAATTAAATGAAAACGTGGTCATCTTCGCAGTGACCCTACTCTTCAATATTTATAGTACTTGATTTTATTATACTGTTTACCGCGTCTTACATGTAAGCTGAATAAGATGGGACCTACAATATAGATATACGAAGAATACCGTGACAAAGCCCATTGCAAGTATACACAGCTCCACACGGACTGGCGGGATGTTTTTCACTGCTTTTCTCGAAATTCGGATTCGTCCCAGTAATTCACGTCCCTTCATGCTTTAACTGCAATCCGTTCATGCTGGGTAAACAACCCATGTGCATGTGGTTAACTAGCCTTTGCATCTCCTGTTGGTTTCAGAGTGATCAATGATTTCACGTTATTTTGGCACAATCTTTAGTCTAACTGTTCTCCCTCCCTCTCTCTCTCTCCGACAAAACTTTGTTAAGTGTGTGTGTGTGTGTGTGTGTGTGTGTGTGTGTGTGTGTGTGTGTATGTGTGTGTGTGTGTGTGACTTATTCTTTGTCTCATATTATGAAACAAACCAAAAAAGAAATCTATTTTTTTCAAAGGACAGAAAAGGAAGAAAGATGGAATGAACAAAACTCACTTTTCCGACGATCAAGTAAAAAAGACAGGCCGCCAGTTGGCATGCTCTGCAGACCCTTCAAAATCGGCAATGGTCAGTCTGAGTCCGCTACACATTTAACCAGCGTGACGAACGAAACGATTTCCCCACATTATTTCTCTGCACAATTAAGACCCAACTTTCAGGGCACAATGGTCCGGTCAATTATTACTATTTTCGATCTCACGTCTACCAGTGTCAGTAATCTATTCCAACCTTCCAAAATGGTACAACAACCATTTCGCCCGTAAAACCATCGTCAACACAAGCAATGCACCAGTCAGCAGATGATTTTTCAAGCAGCTGTCGAAGCAAAATTCCTTTCCAATCAAAGTCCCGCTGACGTCAGTTTATACCTTCTGGAGGGTCTGTCCAGGCCCGTGTCGAACGGTTCAGTAATCGTTTTTTTTCTCCTATCAAAGTGTCAGCGAAACACCAACTACTCCCGCATGCAGTTAATCCGACAAGAGTCCAAGTTATGACCATGAACCAGCCTTTATCAGTGAACTGTGCGAAACAATCCGGTCATCCAGCCTACTCAGCCACTTTTTTCCCCCCTTTCTTTTCTTTTTTTTCTTAACCTCTGCCTCCTCGTTTCTCCTTGCTTGACACCATCGACCACCCTACCCCCTTCTTCCCCCTCCCCTTTTTCCCCTCCCGACACACTCATGCGTGACGCGCGCACACGTACACGCACTCACTCCACTCCTTTCCATGCCGCTAAGTCCCTCCTCCCCATCTCCCCCTTTCCCTCCACACAGATGGCCATCTCTCTCTCCCCTCCTCCCCCCCCCCCCTCTCTCTCTCTCACTCTCTCTCAAGACGCCCGTCGCCACTCGACCCATACTATCCTTCCCTATGTGATATTCCCTTCCTCCCTTCTTCTCCACCTTCCCTGACCAACGGGCAACTGGTTGACTGGGCAGAGGAACCGTGGGTGGGAGGAGCAAAGCGTGTTCAGCGGCGCCAGAGATAACCGCGAGCATTGCTGGACTAAACAGATCTCAGTCGGCCTCCACACCGCAAACCAGGTGTTCCACTGAAAGAAGGGGTGGCATTAACAGCCAGACACATCACACGACCGACATTGATACAGTTGGTGAGCGTTTGAAGTACCCTGCCTAACATCGATGCAAGACTTCTGTTCCTCTCTCAATTATTTTATTAAGTGAAGTGATCGCGCGCGCGCGTGCGAGAGAGAGAGAGAGTGAGAGAGAGAGAGAGAGAGAGAGAGAGAGAGAGAGGGGGGTGATAAGACATGACTTGACGAATGAGAGAGATGACACCGGATGTAATCTGATTTGATAAGCTGTTTGATCAGATGCCTTGGGAACGGGATCGTTGTGTTTGTGGCTTTCCATTACAAAGTGTTTACTTGGTGCACAGTCCTGGTGTCACCTTGGTCGACTGGGCTATGACAAGCGATAACAATGCAATGACATAGAACAGCCGAAAAAAAATGTTCGTAATTCTATCTGCACATTTTATTTCATGTGATGAACAGGAGGAGGAAAGATGACCAATCATTATGTAAGTTGTTATGAAACGTATACTACATACAACACTGTACAACAACCAAGCTGAAAGGCTGCATATTTTGTTTCATTTGCACAGGTGAAATAAGAACAACAAACATACTGACGTAGAATTTTAAATCATGTTTCAAATAAAAACCACAAACGACGTGGTTTCAACTTGGAATGTGTGTCAGATGCAAACATTTGAGAATTAAGTGGTTCCAAAGAGCTGCCTTCTGTGCACATGGAAATGATTTCTCTTATACGAGAATAGTTCTTCCATGCTTGTCAGCGTAACGTATCATGCCACCATTGAAAAGCAAATGTTTTCCCATAATATCTAATGCGCATGCGTATGATTCAGGAATCGACCACTCTCTCCCCCATCCCCACCCCTTTTTCCCTTTAATTTTGGCACCAGACTAATGACAATCAGCAAAATAAAATGTTCACACATGCATTGTCTTTTCAGCGTCAAAAGTGGTGGTAAACAGTTCTGAATTAAAGCTGATAATGATGTCAACGTGACTCGGTGAAAAGATTTTCAAGGAAAAGTTTTGACAGTTCGATGCAGTGTTAACATGGCTGGACTTCAGAAGATTTACACACAGAAAGGTTCCGAGTCAAGTCTGGTTGAGATCATCCTCAAATTTAAAGCAATGACGTCCATTATAATGTGCGATCTCAACACACAAATTCCTGCCCACAAAATGCAACACATTGAACAACAGACAGAGATATAAGCATCATGCAGCAAGAAAACATATAAAACATATCTGCATATTCTAGATAAGCATCTCCTCATAACAAGAACACAGGATGCTGTCCAGGGTAAACGAGTTTTCCATTAAATGCTGAGCCTGATCCATGTTTACACATACAGTCAGTCATGTGTTGGTGCTTTACGTAGCATTTTGCGCTGTTTATGGGACGTCCTACGCTGTTTCTACATGACACCATGTATTTGCCAAACACGACAGACTGAAGGTCACCCTGGGAGGGGGCCTTTGTCACTCCAGCGACCTATGGACTGCTGGCCGTCACTCGTGCATGGTCACCTCATCAACTGTCGACACTGCCCGTCACAGGGAGAGAGGATGGTGGGGAGGTAAGAAGAAGGATAAGAAAAGGGACATGGGGATTGTTTGGGAGGGCATAACCGATCACATTTGGTTCATTAGGTAATGCGATCTATGGAAAGTTGAGAACCCTTAATAACCGCACGAATTAACAACAAAAACAAAAAGAAAAAGAAAAAAAAAGTGAAAATCAAACAGAGAGGGAAGTAGAAGGCCTAACATTTTTATCAACCCCTCCCCCAACTCGCACCCTCCCCTTTCTCGTGCCCTCGTTCTATAAATGCAATTTTTTCATTTCACTAGGATTATTTGTTTTGTGATTTTTTAAATCAAACTTTAAAACTGTAACCCCTTTCTACTCCCACCGTGCTTTTTGTCTGTCCTGTCCTGTCCTGTGGTCAGTTAGCTGGTTAAAGTTCACAAGCATGCCTCTTTTCCAGGCGATGACCTCTCCGACACGGCTACTTCTCGGGTGGTCCACTGAGGACCCCAACTGAACTGCGAAACCGGCTGCTTTCCCACGTTAATTCTTCATCCAACCGTCTTCAAGCCACTGTTGCCCTCCCCCCCCCCCCTCCACACACACACACACACACACACACACACACACACACACACACAGACACACACACACACAGACACACACACACACACACACACACACACACACACACAACACACACACCCTTCCGCCCTCTTCTCCTGTCCTCCCCTCCCTCCTTTGTTTTTCCAGCTGAGAACGATTTCTAAATTCATTATCTAATTAATTCAGCTTGACATATTCCATTAATGTTTATTCACATTTTCTCACACTGCAGTTGTTTAGATTTGATTTTCTTCCTGTCTTTCAGTCATTTTTTTTTTCTCTTTTTCCGGATGGGCTTTCACTATCCATTAATTTTCTCAGGAGGAAAATCTAACAAACTTATTCAAATTTTATTACGCATCTGTTTTCTTTTTCAAAGAAAGAACAGGCAGTTGTTGTTGTTACCAGCCCGAGTGTGAATGAAAAAAAACAACCGAGCTTAATTAAGCAATAGAACAAGTAAAGGCATGGAGATGTACGCTGGATCACAGGACCTCGTTCCTTCTGACCCGTTAGAACCAGGACATCACTCTACGGCTCTGGGTTCACATCCCATCATACAGACTTTAGCCGGCCACATGTCTGCCTTGTTTGTCTCTCCACTAATCAGTCTTCTGTGGCTCATAAACCTGTCTGTTGTCGGCATTCGTCTTAATTAAAACAAATTAGCCTCTATCAATTTGTAGTCGACTGCCCATGATGGGCATGTATACGATTGAACACACACATCACTTATTAAGTGAACAAGTAAACAAAAAAGTGATCTAGTGAACACGAAGAAATGAAATAAATCAATGCACAAATAATGAACAACTGTTTATACAGCTAGCTGTCGATGTAACAAACCATGTAACTTACTAGTTGGCAAGCTAATCAGCATGCTGTTCGATACCCACCAAGCTAATGAAGTGGCCAGCCACGTCAATCTGACGGTCACAACAGGCTAATAAAGGATTTTTCTTCTGTGAAAGTTTTTACAGCTGGCAATGTGGTGCTTCAGCGCTGTGCCGGCGCCCATCATATCCTGATCATTTGTGTGTGTGTGTGTGTGTGTGTGTGTGTGTGTGTGTGTGTGTGTGTTGTGTGTGTGTGTGTGTGTGTGTGTGTGTGTGTGTGAGAGAGAGAGAGAGAGAGAGAGAGAGAGAGAGAGAGAGAGAGAGAGATTGATTCAGCATTTCATTGCTATTAGCACATTAAAAATTACAATAATGAGGATGATAATCATGATGATGATAAAAAGTAATGATAATAGATATAAGATAGATAGATATAGTTCTCGAAGAAAAATGAGGGCGGATGGGGCGGAGGTGAAGGGGGGAGGGGAGAAGCGGCAGGAGGGTCATTATGAGAAATAAAAACGAAAAGCTTTCCTCTTATATTGAAAACCATGCAAACACGCAGAAATTACGGGAAAAGTCCGGTTAGCGTCGTACCAGTGAGTACCCTACAAGCACTGCAAACAAAATAAACAGAAATTATGGTATCTTACATGATCTGGTTATCCACCGAGTCAAGCGAAAATATGACGCACCTAATTCATCTCATCAATATGTGAAAATTTATATTCATTTCATCTGCCTCTTACAACGCATTAATGTAACTGTGACTAACCTGCCTCTTTTATTTCAGCGCTTCTGCGATAAATCTAGCGACTGGTATAATCATAAGCTCATGATCACATAACAAAACAGAAACTTAACTTTCAGCTTTGTCTAACTGGATCTCTTTTTTCTTTATCTTTCTTTCTTTTTTTTCTCCCAAGACTAATTTCTCCACAGCTGACTGAAACATGTTGCTGGTCGTCAGTGATATATTCACATCAGAGGCGTATACCTCCATCTTCTGCTTGCATTAAAAGCTCATGTCCTTTACTGGAATACTGCGCAGCCTATTTTGTCATTTATCCATAATAGTATTTGGAAAAGAATCACTTCACACACAAGGGAACACACACACGCACGCACACACACGCGCGCGCGCGCGCGCGTGCACACACACACACATTTCCTTTTTTGACTTTCCATATCTGGATGCCAGTTTTAATCAAAAGAATAAAGCTTTAAATCCTGCAATAAAGTAGTGCTCTTTTCCACTCCCTGAGACATTCGTTAATCCACACAATTCCAAAACCATGTTCCATCTGAAACTTCTTTACAAGTCCAGTTTTCAAATGTTTATACCATTGGTAAACCCATCACATCATAAGCTATCCACACATTCGTGACGGTGGGAGCTTCACGATCCTCAGCCAAAACTTTATATATACTTAATAAATGATCTTATATGGAAATGTTATATGCCCATTTTGCCATTGAAAACAGTTACATGAACCAGCAGGCGCCTGTGGAAAACGTTTTGTGGCATAAATCTTTTCTATCTCTGAATTCAAATGTAAACGCCAGGTTCAGCAACAGGTGATTAACAATTTGCTATTTGTGCACACACATTCCAGAAATATCACAATCCAGACAACTGAGCTTTCTTAATTACTGCAAAATTTCAATGAAGCCCCTTTTCATTTTTTACAGCACTCCTTTCATAAACAATACATATCCACTATAAATAACACTACTAAATACCTTTAAAAATACCTAAATACTTAAGTGAATTACAGAAAAGGCCTAAACACAATCTGACCGTGCACGTATATAAAAACCAGACAAAAAAAAAGAATTTTGCACACATTGGAATACAAATTTAAGAGCATTACGTTAATGCATTGCCTGATGCGCATCTAAATTACAAACTATATCTTCTTCTTTCGAGTTACATAATTTGTCACATAGCTACTCGTGACAAAAAGACTATTCATA
>CM065717.1:63107356-63121910 GCA_033310375.1 Conus canariensis
CAGGGAGGGGGGGGGGAGGGGGGTATTGTATGGGGTTTGTTTGGCTGGAGGGCAGAAGACTTTCGTGTCGCTTGCTTAACCAAGCATAACCCAGACGGATGGGGCAGGCGTTGGCAGGGGAAAAGGTGATGGGAGGTGGGGAGGGCGGACAAGGCGGGGATTAAAAAAAAGTTTGAGGGGTAAGGATAATGGTGAAGGGAAGGGTGGGTGCAGAAGGCAGAAGGAGGAGGGACAGGGTGGGGGGATGGGGTGGGGTGACCGTCCCGTACCGCTATTGACTCCGGACTCCCTCTTTTCTGGGCCATGGCAGCGCCTGAGGGGAACTGAGGTAAAGCGGGCAAGGTAACCGAGGTACGGCAAAGGCACTCGGCAGGGTAAAGTAGGCAAGAGAATACCTGGGGGCTATTCACACACAACCGTGGGACTGGGAGGAATATTCACTTCGTCAAACACGACCTCCCGAATGTGGGTCACTCACCTTCTCCCCCCCCCCCCCCTCCCATACACACACCTTCCCCTTCTCCCGCACCTATACCTATCTTTACCTCTTGCCCTCGATCAATACACATGTACGGCCCACAGCGCCTTGGTCGTGCTTGGCTGGCTGGTTTGTACAGGTGAGGTCAGTGTCGTGGCGGAACAGTGTCTGCTCTTTTGCTTTCTTCCTGTATCATTTGTGCATGTTGGGACTGGAGCGATGGGAGGGAAAGAGGGTGCAATTCTTCTTCTCCAAAATGCAGGGTGTGAGGGATGTTGTTTTCTCCACCCAGCTCTTCCGTCCCCCCCCCCCCCCCCCCCCCCCCGCCCTTTTTCTTTTTTTGTTTTTGTTTTCGTTTTGTTGTTGTTTTCAAGAGTGAAGTGGAAGAGATCTCCCGCCCCTCCCCCCTCCCCGAGACGGGTCGGGTAGTATTACTGAGAACACCACCACCACCTATCCCTATAAATGTTCTCACTGGGACAAGACTGTGTGCAGTTCTTTAGTCTAATTTATGTGTTTACGAATTTTGCAACACGCGGAATAAAATGCTGCTTCAATTAATGGACTCGCATTGATCTTACCCACTGCTGCCAAGTTTGTCACCATGTATTTAGTGCAGGGTCTCTAGTTGTCAAACCTTTTCCGAATAACGATGAGAGAGAGAGAGAGAGAGAGAGAGAGAGAGAGAGAGAGAGAGAGAGAGGAGAGAGAGAGAGAGAGATTGATTCATACTTAATCTACATATACGCACAGGTAGAGAAAAACATGTATATATCGGTTTAAACTCCGGGAATCGGCCTACTTCTGCGCCGTTATCAAGAATTCCACAAAAATTTGGTACAAGAGGTGAAAATAAAATTTTATTAACCTCTTGCTCCTAGGGACAAATTGCTCCCAGTCTGATGTGTGTTGCAGTCGGGTAGACGAGTTGTTCCCAGACTAATATATATTCTAGTCGGTTGGAGAAGTTGTTCATAGGCTGATTAGTGTTGTAGTCGAGAGCGCAAGTTGTGCCTAGGCTGATTTGGATTGTGGTCGGGAGTACAAGTTGTTCCTGGTCCGATTTGTGTTGTCGGGCGGACGAACTGTTTCCAGACAGATCTGTGTCGTGGTCGGGTGGACAAGTAGTTCTCATGCTGGTCTGTATTGTAACTGGATGGAAACTAAGGAACACACTGCTTTTATTACTCTCTACTTTTATTGTGTTCCACACTAAGCGTGGGGTCTTTCCTCAACATAAAAATCCTCTACAACCTTGTCAGTATGAACTCTTCCTTATTTTATTTCATTATCTGTTTTTAAAAAATGTGTGTGTGTGTGGGGAGGGGGGGGGGGGGGGGGTCTTTTATCAGAGATTTACTAATGTTCCAACAGACAAGCCTATAAAGGGTGTGATCATTCGTGAACCGAACCGCATGCTTGACTACACTTTTTAAGCCTTGCACTCTTTTTCTTGGATGATAAAAGACCCACCGTGCGCAACGCGTTTCGATCTTTTTGAAGGCTTAATTTATCTGCGACTTGTTCAACAACTTCAGCCGGGCAAACGACACTTGCACTGAAAAAAAAAACAAACAAACTATACGCGACACTCCCTGAATTCCTTCCATCCACGTTCCTATTTCTCTACACCTCCTACCCACATCTCTATCTTTCTTCACCTCACGCCCACATTCCTATCTCTCTACTCTTTCTATCCACATGCCAATCTTTTTACAATCTCATCAACATTCCCATCTCTCTTCACCTTTCACCTACATTCCCATCTCTCTTCACCTTCCATCCACATTCCTATCTCTCTTCACCTTCCATCCACATTCCTATCTCTCTTCACCTTCCATCCACATTCCCATCTCTCTTCACCTTTCACCTACATTCCTATCTCTCTTCACCTTCCATCCACATTCTCATCTCTCTTCACCTTCCATCCACATTCCCATCTCTCTTCATCTTCAGCTAACATTCCTCTCTCTCTCTTTACCTCCCATCCACGTTTCCATCTCTCTACACCTACCCACATTCGTGTCTCTCCAGACCTTCCACCCACATTCCTGTCTCTCTAGATGTTCCGCCCACATTCATGTCTCTCTTCACCTTTAACTGTTTTCTCTCTACAACTCTTCCACCCACATTCCTATAGCTCAACTTCTTCCACCCACATTCCCTATCTCTCAACTTCTTTCGTCCACATTGGTATCTCTCTACACTTTCCACCCACATTCCTATAGCTCAACTTCTTCCACCCACATTCCCTATCTCTCAACTTCTTTCGTCCACATTGGTATCTCTCTACACTTTCCACCCACATTCCTATAGCTCAACTTCTTCCACCCACATTCCCTATCTCTCAACTTCTTTCGTCCACATTGGTATCTCTCTACACTTTCCACCCACATTCCTATAGCTCAACTTCTTCCACCCACATTCCCTATCTCTCAACTTCTTTCGTCCACATTGGTATCTCTCTACACTTTCCACCCACATTCCTATAGCTCAACTTCTTCCACCCACATTCCCTATCTCTCAACTTCTTTCGTCCACATTGGTATCTCTCTACACTTTCCACCCACATTCCTATAGCTCAACTTCTTCCACCCACATTCCCTATCTCTCAACTTCTTTCGTCCACATTGGTATCTCTCTACACTTTCCACCCACATTCCTATAGCTCAACTTCTTCCACCCACATTCCCTATCTCTCAACTTCTTTCGTCCACATTGGTATCTCTCTACACTTTCCACCCACATTCCTATAGCTCAACTTCTTCCACCCACATTCCCTATCTCTCAACTTCTTTCGTCCACATTGGTATCTCTCTACACTTTCCACCCACATTCCTATAGCTCAACTTCTTCCACCCACATTCCCTATCTCTCAACTTCTTTCGTCCACATTGGTATCTCTCTACACTTTCCACCCACATTCCTATAGCTCAACTTCTTCCACCCACATTCCCTATCTCTCAACTTCTTTCGTCCACATTGGTATCTCTCTACACTTTCCGTCCACATTGGTATCTCTCTACACTTTCCGTCCACATTGGTATCTCTCTACACTTTCCGTCCACATTGGTATCTCTCTACACTTTCCATCCACATTGGTATCTCTCTACACTTTCCATCCACATTCCCATTTCTCTACACCTTCCACCTACATTCCCATCCCTCTACATTCTGCATCCACATTCTCTCTCAGCTCCTTCCGTCTACAACCTTCAAAGCACGTCTCAACAATAAACAAGATGCAAAGCATATGAACGTACTCCCAGCTCTCCATTGAAAGGTTTTAAAATCTGTGTTTGTGACATTGGAAATTTGGGGATTTTGAATCGGCACTTCCTCTTTTCCGTGTTGCTTCAAGCAGGTGTGACTGTGCTTGTGCTGTTGGAGCTTCACTTCTTCGTAGAGATCTTCATTCTCCATTACATCACTTACATATGGAAAGCGGCTCCGATTTGCCACAAGATCACCCAAACCGCTTATAAATCGGCCAAGTACGTTCTGAGATATTCCATAAAGAAGAAAAACCGTTTTGGGCCGTTATAGCCGTTAGTAACGACTATTCTGGTAAAATAAAACATCGGGCATCATCCGTGACCCATAATGAACATACGTACAAATTTTCAGAAAGATCGGCCCAGAAGTTTTGTCTGAAGCGAGTGGAACACATTTTGACCACGGACACACAGACACACAGACAGACAAACACACAGACAGCATTTCTTCGTTCCCATTGTAAAGTACTCCCTGTTCTATAAGAACTGGGAGTGCAAAAATGTACAATACTTCTTTTCTTCATCTTGTATGGTGCATGGCTGGCTCAGATGGTTACAGCGCCGAGTTCAGTCAGATGGTGCGAGTCTGGATCACGCTGGCAGCCAACGTCAATACTGCCATTTTCGCTGCCCATGTTCATGTGTTGTCGTTAATCTGGTCCATACTGTGTTAGATAAGCCCCCTTTCCCCACTCTCCGGAGATGGTTATCCCCCTTTTGTCATATCAGCTGAGGTAGTTGTGAACGTTGAACCCGAATGTAAGTTACTTCACCTGAGCACGTGGAACCTCGCAGTAGTATAACTGATGGGCTCTTCACAGAGAGAAGCAGATGAAGTTGCTGTTCAGCTGAATGTAAAATTGACATCGACATTGTTTGCCTTTGCCTGTCTTTCTCTGTCCGAGTTTATAATATCAATTACACCAGGACATTTTGTTAAGTTTGCTTCATTTCCTTTGGGAAACCAAAACTAAGAGAGAGAGAGAGAGAGAGAGAGAGAGAGAGAGAGAGATGCTAGCCTGGGACACAAGGCGTGACAAATTTGTACGAACAGAAATAAACTCCAGACTTTCCTCTCTTGGGTGACCACGCAACCGCCCCCGTTCCCTCGGGTAAAGCTAACACCCATCGATTATTGACGATTTAAAAGACGAGAACTTGAAGGCCGGAAAGAGGGAGGGAGAGCAGAGGAGGGCTGTAAGAAGGAGGGCAGAGGGCCTCTGTGCTCATGAGACAGTTGGATGAAGGGTAGAAGCCTTTACTGACAAGACTAAGTTTACACAAACTGGGGGACAGCAAGTGGCAACGCCCTACGAGTCATTCAGGCGTAAAGAGGTGCCTAGAGGGGGGGAAGAAACAATTAATAGACAGCGGAGGAGTTGGCTTATTCTGATCTATTTAACTACAAGTCCACCAGGTAAATACGAACGCAAATCGTTTAACAAAATTCTGCACATCTTTTCTGCAGGAATAATAATTAAAAAAAAAAAAAAAGCTCCAACAAAACAGTTCGATCTTATTTACTGACCAAACTTTAGAATGACACAAAATTCAGTGTGCGTGTGCTTTTTCTTCAAGCGATTTAAGAACCTGGGCTGGAGAAATCCAGGTGGATTTCTAGTGTCCTGTTCAATAAATAAGAACCAAAATGATACATGCACAGGAGAAATGCACACATTTCAAAGTCTTTACAATAAAACGCGATTTTTTTTTCACAGCAGCACTTCCAAGATGTCCATTCAAACAGCCCAGAGCAAGCAAGCCAGCGGGGCTTGATGTATAAAAACGTCTTGTGTGTGTTTAGGACCTATACTGACTGTGCAATGGCGAAAGGGCAATTCAGTCTGCGCTTATGCCCCAAGAGGTGTGCTGCTGTCTTTGAAAAAAACTAAAAAAAAGAAAAAAAAAGGCCACCAAACCCATCGAAATTTAACATATTGCTTCCATGTCCACACCTGCACAGTGTTTGCCCGCTGTGATCAGAAGTCGAACACAAGATTGCTCACAAGGAGGAATGACATTGTTTACTAGACGAATGGCCAATGGTAGAGGGAGGACAATGGTACTGGGACGCCACACTTGCAGCATTTATTGAACGTCTATCAGGGGTTTATGAGCTGTCAACCTCTGCCATCCGCAGCTGGCTCTTCGCCGATATCCCCCCTCCCCATCCCTCTATATGAACGTTTCATTTTAAATTTATCTGATAATTGTGCCAGTCACAAAATAATAACGCCTACATTAACATCATCCAGAGCATACCTGGTTTCTGGGATGCCATCTTACATCGCCACGAATCAAAGAGACTTTGACGGCACACTCCTGCATGTATGAACAAAAAAAGGGACTCCGGCACAGGCAGGTCTTCAGAGTGCAAATGCTGGATGCTTTTCCTACCGAGCAGAAGACATTATTACTTTGGGTCCAAGTAACAAAAATAACGGCTGAACATCATTCTAAAACATGTCCTTTCTGACATCTAGCCCTTAAGACAACACCTATGTTGTTCATAATGAGAAGACGTGGATTTTAAACGGAAAGAATCTGAATTATAAGCTGGATTATCTAAACTTCATCTCTGTCTTTTGTCTCTGTCTCCTTTATTTACAAATATCAGTGTGTGTGTGTGTGTGTGTGTGTGTGTGTGTGTGTGTGTGTGTGTGTGTGTGAGGCAATGTCCTCCCGTGTGGTGACTTTAGTGTGGTGACTTTAATGCAAGGACCGACAATCAAGCCGACTTCATCAGCACAGACAATGAGAAGAATCATTATGAGTTACCTACTGACTAACATGATAACGTCACAAAAAGACAGTCGATGGAGCTCTTTCGTAATAAGATCGGACGTCGTTTACCTAACATGTGTATAATCAAATGTGTACTTGAATGGGAGAGTGCTTGGAGATCTTGCTGGATTGTACACTTGTCATAATTCACAGGGAAGTTGCGTAGTAGATTATTTCATTTGCTCACATTATTTGCTAAGACTTGTGTTAAACATGAATGTGACTGATCTGACACATTCTGACCACTGTCCACTGGAGTTCTTAATCCAACTACCCATTGAAAATGAAACTATATTAAACAAAAGAAAAGCCTCTTCCACAACTGACAATATACAGCAGTTACGTAAAGACCTACTTCATTGAAATTCTACAGTAAACACAAAAGAAGGATATCTAGTAATTCAGTGGAATGAAAGGTCTGCCGAAAAAGTAGTAGCCACCTCCAAAAATGGCCAGCATACGTACCATGATTAAAAAAAAAATCAATACCGACGTTGTGACACAACTCGCAAAAGACATCGACATAAACACGACTATTGAAAAGATGAATACATTTTCAACCACAGCAAAGATGTTTCTTGGAAAAACGTGGACAGAAAGAATTGGTTTGGCAGAGACTGTCATTCCAAAAGAAGAGAGGTTAGATCGCTACTGAACACGGTCAACAGAACCCCAATTCAGGCAAAAACAACTCAGGCAAAAATACTTTTCACAATGTAAAAGATATAAACGACTTTTAAAGAAAACCAAGAAAATATATCGAAACAAAATCCTCAATTCCCTAAACGAAGCCCAAGAAACTGATCCAAATTCAATATGAAAAACCTTACGAGAACTGCAAACATACGATCACGAAATTCATGGTTAAGAAAACTGTCTCTGCGGGAGCAAATGGTTCCAACATCTTAAAGCACTAATCGGAGAGAAATAGAAGATCGCAGAAAAACAAAACAAGTAGTTAATGAAATGTTAACAGAATTCAAGAGATTGAATAACTGTCCTTCAGTGAATTCAGAGTTAATTTATGACATATTAGAAACGGAATTAAGGAACGCGGTCAGAAAGCTTAAAAAAGAAGAAGAAGAAAAAAAAAGAGGTAAAGATGAAATCAGAAACGAAATGCTTAAAGCAATGTTACCTGAAATTGCTCCCCGTCTGAAAGATGCGTTTATTTTGGTTCTAAAATCAGGAAAATACCCTGACCTCTGGAAAACAGGAATCAGTGTCCCAGTTTAAAAGTCAGGCGGCCAGTCCAACCCCAACAATTAAAGAGGAACAACTTGCAATGGTTCAAATGGAAAAGTGTTTCACAACATAATAATCGGAAAGGTGATGAATTATTTTCAGGCAAACCACCTCTTGGCAAAGAAGCAAGCAGGGTTCAGAAAGGGATCACGGACCACTGATCAAATATCCATAGTCAAAAACTGGTTGACTAGGCACTAAAAGGCTTTACTGCTGTTTTGAAGACTTCAGCAAAGCATTTGATAACATATGGCATGAAGCCCTACTGATGAAAATGGTGCAAGCGGGAATAACTGGTAAATGCTACCAAATAATACAGGACATGTACAACGGGGCTACGCCTTGTACAAGAAGGCAGCCTGATCTCACCAAGGAATACTAATACAAAAAGGTGTCCTCCAAGGTAACACACTTAGCCCAACCTTATTTAACATATTCATAAATGAAATTGTCAGATATTTCAGAGACCATGATTCTCCAAGAATTTCCTATCAAGGACAAGTCTAAATTCCATATCTTTTATATGCAGTCAATTCAGCTATCCTCTCGACTTCAAAACAGAGACTTCAGCGTACATTAAACCAGTTACACAAGTACTGTTTAGACTGGAGAATGAAAATCAACCCAGAGAAAACAAAGGTCACTGTAGCCACCAAATCAGGTCCTAAGGTACCAATATTTTTCAACTGCGGTGAAAATATCACCAAAACAGTAGACCAACGTAAATATCTTGCAAGTCATTTTCCATAAAAACGGGCATTTTACAGGAGCCCACGAACATTTATTAGCAGGACAAGGCTGCGCATACTTTGAGGAGAACATTTTATGGTCAAAATGTAAATACAAGAACAGTTACAACAGTACCTTTCCAACCTTGCTGTATGGATTGAGAAATTAGGAGAAATAAAGATGGGGAAAGAGTGAGATATGCGAGACGAAGTGAAAAGGAGCATATTCAACCGTGTACACATAATTACAGACTGGTAGGTAAACAAGAAAGCAAGAAATCAAGCAAGCAAGCAAGCAAGAAAGCAAGCAAGCGCGCCACACACACACACACACACACACACACACACACACACACACACACACACACACCTCTTTCATCTAACGATGTTCGGTATGTAACTAACTGGTGTAATCTCCAGATACCTCAGTGGACAAAATTTCACACATGCAAAACTACCCTTCGATCAATGGCTAGCCTACCCCTTCCTCCTTTCACCATATCCACTCCCCTAACCTCTCTCTCTCTCTCTCTCTCTCTTCTCTCTCTCTCTCTCTCCTCTCGCACACGCAAGTACAGGACGCGAAGTACTCCCAAACAGGACGACAGCAGGCGAGGAGGAGCGTATTGTACGACAGCAAAATGTAGGTTGGGAGCGAAACACTGGTAAATGTACCTGTATAAGGATTACAGAAAACAAACCGGGGGAAAAGGTGGGTAATCCTTCAAGTCTCCGTCAAGGCGTGACAGTCTGGAGCGGCATGGTAAAGGTCGCGCCCTTCACAACGTGAACACGTCCAGACTGTCCTCCTTTCCTCCCTTCTGCTTCCGTCCCTTCTTCTTCATTTAACTGTTCCTCCTTTCCTTCTTCCTTTACTGTTCATCCATGACAGGCACTCAGTGCCACCGTTTCGGTCTTTTAAAGCTTTTCTTTTTCATTCTACTAAGTAGCTTTATGCGTCCACGAAACGAAAGTGTGTGTGTGCGCGTGCGCACGTGTGTGTGTGTGTGTGTGTGTGTGTGTGTGTGTGTGTGTGGTGTGTGTGTGTGCGTGCGTGCGATGTGCGCGCGCGCGTACATGTGTGTGTATACGCGCGTGTGTATGTATGCATGCGCGCGTTTGAGAGAGAGAAAGAGAGAGAGAGAAAGGGGGGGGGGGGGGGGGGCGAAACCGAGAGCGTGAATGTACTTGTCAATGCGCGAGTCTGATCGTGCATGCTTCATGCTTTTAGAAGTGTTAGTACTAACGTGCACTTGTGTGCGTGTGCATGCACGCATGATCAGCAGTGACCTGATCCACTCATGCTCGAATGAACTTTGCCGTGGCCGCTCTCATCAACTGCCAACAATAATCAATATAAAGTGTGGACTGTCCCACAATAACGTCAGCTAGCAGCAACAGCAACAGTAGCAAAGAAACAATCACAGAACATCAGCTAGAGTTACCCCACTAGGACCAACGACATGTACAGTAGAAATAGCAGCAGCAGCACCCACTTTAAAACTGCTACAGAACACAACACAACATCAGCAGCAACAGAAATAGGGTTATGGTACTGCCGCCTCGGCTGTAGGTAACAGTTGTGTGATGTCGTGGTGATGTAAAATACGTGTCTAATAGCTGCCCTCAGCGATCGATGGACTTATCGCTAATTTAACACTGTGAGGTTTTGTTCAGTTAGATTCAATGGGAGGTGGACAATGGGGAGGAAGAGGGAGGAGAAACAGAATGGTGACTGATGGTGTGACAGGAGAGTATGTGTCTGCTCGAGTGACAGCGTGTGTGTGTGTGTGTGTGTGTGTGTGTGTGTGTGTGTGTGTGTGTGTGTGTATGTGTGTGTGTGTGTGTGTGCGCGTGTGAAAAGTTAGCCAGAGAGAGAGAGAGAGAGAGAGAGAGAGAGAGAGAGAGAGAGCGTCAATGATTGGAGAGGGTTACAGACAGACAGAAAGACTGGGGAACGAGGGGGCGGGAGTGAAGGTCGAAGGAGTGGAAAGGGGATGAGGTGGAGACCAAGGGAAAGATCGACAACCACGCTGTGTGAACGTACTTAATTTTGCGTGGGAATATATCGTGGTATTCCATACCATTGTTTGGCTATTTTCTTAGAAAAGAATACGATCACAAAGAAGGTGATAAAGGACCCGTCCCTTCCCCTACTTCACTATGTCCCTCATTACCACCTTAACTATCACCCACTTCCTCTCTCCTCTCTCTCTCTCTCTCTCTCGAGAGAGAGAGAGGGAACAAGTACAGAGAGAGAGAGAGAGAGAGAGAGAGAGAGAGAGAGAGAGAGAGAGAGAGAGGAAGCAAAGTTTAGTATGAACGGTACAGGAATAACAGCTTCCGTGATAGTTGAAACAATAGCAACTGTAGAAGCAGAAACAGTTGAAGACGATGAAATTGGTTACATTACAGCAGAGTGGCAGCAGCCACAGAAGCAGCAGTTGTAATCTCTCTTCTCCTCTCTCTCTCTCTCTCTCTCTCTCTCTCTCTCTCTCTCTCTCTCTCTCTCTCTCCACACACACACATACGTACGTACAAAGCTAAAATGCAGTGAACCAAAATTATAATGATAATAATGTTTTTAGAAAAAAACATACACGAATAAAAGAAAAGAAAAGAAAAGAAAAGAAAACAGACCAAGTCTTTCCTAAGTGTCCAGCGCCTATGTACTGCTTGTGTTTCCAGGTACATAAATAATTTAAAACAGACAGGGGACACAAAAAGTGTCCCACGACAAAGACACATGCATAATAAAATTATGTGCACAAAAACAGGCCATGTCTTCTTGTACTTTTCGGGTTTTTTTTTCGGTGGGCAGGGAAGACTGAGGAGGAAGGGGAGGGGGGAGGGGGGGGGGGTGACAGCGCACTGCTAAGATCTCCGACCAATTTGGATCAAAATTTCATGTCCTTCTATCAATGACCAGAGTGAGGGGAGGGGGAGAGATAGACAGTGAGATAGATAGACAGACAGACAGGCAGAGAGAGAGAGAGAGAGAGAGAGAGAGAGAGAGAGAGGAGAGAGAGAGAGAGAGAGAGAGAGAGAGAGAGAGAGAGAGAGAGAGAGAGATTGATTTTACACGCAGTAATTTAGAATTCGTTTTGAGTAAACAGAATCTTGATTCTGCGTATCTTCCTGATGCCAAATTAACCTCTTTATCAACTGCATTTCGCCAAGAGCTTCATTTGTTTGGATTTTACGATGCCACTTATGTATCCTAGACACCCATCACCAACACTTATTTCTATCCTCGGTACACACAGAGGGACGCCTGACCACAGCACGAGACGAGAGCATTAACCATGATTTACAATTCTCATGATGGTGGTGATGCTACAGGGTCTGGGGGAATGCAAGGAACGAGGCAACAGCGAACATATTAAGGTAAGACAGAACACAAACAAACAAACATCACCACCAGTAAAGAAAGATAACAGTCAGACAATGACCTGGCAATCACAGAAAAAAGGGAGGACGGAGAGGAGTGGGGGCAAAATTGTTGTTCCCACAGAAAACAAAAACAAAAACCAGTGCAACGTGGTAAAACGTAGTGTCATGCGCCTCACCTGTCCTCACTCACTAATCAACATCTCCCATCGCAACGCCCCCGTCCCCTTCCCCTCACAGTTAACTGTGGGCTTGACTTATCAAGACCTCCTTCCTAGAGGTCACTGAAGGACTAAATTATCAAGACCTACTTACTACAGGTCACTGGCGGACTGGCCCATCAAGACCTCCTCACCTAGGGTCACTGGGGGACACGACTATATCAACTGACACCTCCTTACTACAGGTCACTGGGGACTGACTTATCAAGACCTCCTTACTACAGGTCACTGTGGGACTGACTTATCAAGACCTCCTCACCTATAGGTCACTGGAGGACTGACTTATCAAGACCTCCTTACTACAGGTCACTGAAGGACTGACTTATCAAGACCTCTTTACTACAGGTCACTGTGGGACTGACTTATCAAGACCTCCTCACCTATAGGTCATTGGAGGACTGACTTATCAAGACCTCCTCACCTATAGGTCACTGGGGGGACCGACTTATCAAGACCTCCTTACTACAGGTCACTGTGGGACTGACTTATCAAGACCTCCTCACCTATAGGTCACTGGAGGACTGACTTATCAAGACCTCCTTACTACAGGTCACTGAAGGACTGACTTATCAAGACCTCTTTACTACAGGTCACTGTGGGACTGACTTATCAAGACCTCCTCACCTATAGGTCATTGGAGGACTGACTTATCAAGACCTCCTTACTACAGGTCACTGGAGGACTGACTTATCAAGACCTCCTTACTACAGGTCACTGTGGGACGGACTTATCAAGACCTCCTCACCTATAGGTCACTGTGGGACTGACTTATCAAGACCTCCTCACCTATAGGTCACTGGGGGGACCGACTTATCAAGACCTCCTTACTACAGGTCACTGGAGGACTGACTTATCAAGACCTCTTTACTACAGGTCACTGAGGGACTGACTTATCAAGACCTCACCTACAGGTCACTGTGGGACTGACTTATCAAGACCTCCTTACTACAGGTCACTGGAGAACTGACTTATCAAGACCTCCTTACTACAGGTCACTGGAGGACCGACTTATCAAGACCTCACCTAAAGGTCACTGGAGGACTGACTTATCAAGACCTCCTTACTACAGGTCACTGGGGGACTGACTTATCAAGACCTCCTCACCTATAGGTCACTGGGGGACTGACTTATCAAGATCTCCTCATCTACAGGTCACTGGAGGACTGACTTATCAAGATCTCACCTACAGGTCACTGGAGGACTGACTTATCAAGACCTCCTCACTACAGGTCACTGAGGGACTGACTTATCAAGACCTCCTCACCTACAGGTCACTGCAGGACTGACTTATCAAGACCTCCTCACCTACAGGTCACTGGAGGACTGACTTATCAAGACCTCACCTACAGGTCACTGGGGGACTGACTTATCAAGACCTCCTTACTACAGGTACACTGGGGGACTGACTTATCAAGACCTCCTTACTACAGGTCACCGGAGGACTAACTTGTCAAGCCCTCACCTACAGGTCACTGGGGGACTGACTTTTTAAGACCTCCTTACTACAGGTCACTGGAGGACTGACTTATCAAGACCTCACCTACAGGTCACTGCAGGACTGACTTATCAAGACCTCCTTACAACAGGTCACCGGAGGACTAACTTATCAGCCCTCACCTACAGGTCACTGGGGGACTGACTTTTTAAGACCTCCTTACTACAGGTCACTGGAGGACTGACTTATCAAGACCTCCTTACTACAGATCACTGGAGGACTGACTTATCAAGACCTCCTTACTACAGGTCACTGGAGGACTAACTTATCAAAGCCACTTTCCAACAAGTCATTTGAGGACAGGTATTTCAAGGCCTTTCCCCCAAAAGGCACCGGCGGACAAACTTATCAAGGCTTTCGTCCCTACCAGTTACTGGGGAGAGCAACTTTACTAACATCCCTCTCCACACCACTCCCTTTCCTTCTGCCAATATGAATACTTTTGAGTTACAAGGATGTATGGCAGCAATGCGCACACTCAAACAGTAGCAACACTGCCCTTAGGGAGAACTGTTCCAAACGTACGAGCGTGCGCACACACACACATACACAATAAACAGTAGCAAGGAGGCTTTTAGGGAGCGCTGGTGCACACGTACGTGCACATGCGCACACTCACATACAATCATACGCAAACACATACGTATACAAACGCACACATACACGCACACATACACGCGCGCGCCAAGCATCATCAGACGGAGGCTCAAACGCACCAAAAACAGCGTCAGCCGTTGTCAAAATTCGAAAATCATAACTATTCGGCTATCTCCCCTCCCCCCTGCCCACTAACCCCCCCCCCCCCCCCCCCCCTCGCCCTTCCCATCAATACACACACTACACTGAATAAGAAGCAGGGGTAGTCCAGCACAGCGACAGTTAGTTCCCTCAATCTCCCCGCTCCTCCCTCTTCCATCCCCCCCCCCCTCCCCTTTACA
>CM065717.1:63127010-63184510 GCA_033310375.1 Conus canariensis
ATGCAAAATAAAAGCATACGGCAGAAACCTAAAACAGTTAGAGGAGACAGCAGATACTTAAATACAGACCTCAGATCCAGACCAGCTTGAAGGGAAAAGAGGGAAGAATTCAGAGGTAGAGTGCAGAGAGATGAACCAGGCAGCCCACCTTCACATGCAGTCACTGCAGCAAGGTTCCATACTTCCACACTAGAGTCTCACCGCACTTCAAATTGCACATATCCACAGTATGTCATGACTGAAAGGGGCTTTCTGCTCTGAGTACTTGGAACAGTGATGATTACTGGCACCAAGTACGCTGATGTATGATGGCTTTCGGCAAGCTGCATGCAGACCACAAAATGTGCTCAGCTTCTTCTCTTCTTTTGTTCTCCCACAACTCCGTGGGAAGTAACTGGGGTCCAACACTGAAGAACAGTTCAGATTTCTCCAGTTCCGTCGGTTTATTTTGGCGAAGGCCATTATCTTGTTACATGGCCATGCCAACGAAGTTTTCTTTCCTTGAGTGGTGTCTGTAGACCTTAGTATGATCCTCTGTGCGGCCTGATGGGTTGACGCACGTGATGACTGGTGATGTGATCAGTGTATCTCATGTTTAGTATCTTGCGGAAACGTAAACATCTCCTTTGCATGGATTGGATTCTTCTTTCCTGACCCCGCTGTGGGAGTCGATGGCTTGACGCGTACAGGATGATGGAACATACCAGTGCACGCAGAAGCCTCATCTTGTGTTTCATGAAGGTGTTGAGTTTAATCTGGACAGTGTACGGTTGTCTTTGCTGCTTTTGAGAGGAGTTTTAGACTGGATCCCTCACTATTAATGATGGATCCCTGGAAAGAGAATTGTTCAGTTTCTAGTTTCTGACCAAGGACAACTTCATCAGTATCTATAGCGGTATTGTGGCTGGACATCAGCATTTGTCTTCTCGGCTCTGATTTCCATGTCTTGTCTGTTGATGTTTCTGACGATTCATCCCCCAGTGTCGTCTGTGCTGACATTATCTCTGGGTGCATCAGTCATGATGCGTTGCACGAATAACTTGAAAAGTGAGAGAGACAGAAGGCAGCCCTGACGAACTCCAATTGAATGGTACGGTTTTCCAGTAGCACCCTGTATGAGCACCGTGCTGTTCGCATTGGATCTTGGTTGGTGTTGATAAGCTTCTCCCCGATGTTACATTTCTTCCTTGTGGCCCATAATGTCATATGCCTTCTTGCAGTCCATGAAGGCGTGGCAGAACTGCCGCTGGTGCTGGAGGTTTTTTTCCTGAATGGAACGTTCGTAAAAGATCTGTTCGATGGTACTTCTGCTTGTGCGGACCCCAGTCTGTTCTTTTGCAATGAAAGCATCTGTTTTCTCATAGTTAGTACGAAAAATGTCACAAGAAATAAATCCATTCCATCTTCAAGATTTTGATGTATCAGCAAGACTTCCCGAAGGTCTACAGTTCAGCTGATGGTCCGCGACTACTCTTCTTTGTCTTTTTATCGCCAACATGCTGAATTATGGGCTTCCTATCTTCATAAATTAGACGGTTTGACTGGCATTAAACTAGGTCTGACCAAAAAAAAAGAAAATCTGTTTCACGACTTAGCTGCTGCACTGCATTGTCTCTCTTTAAACGTGAAGTATCGCTGTACAAGAAAAGCCACCACTGCTTTTGTGTTCCACCTTCATTCCCAACCACGTCCGTTATCACCGACCTGAACATGGCATATTACATTAAGACTTGCATTCAGCTAGTCCACCGCCAACAATTCAAGGGTCAACCCATCAAACCAAATGTTTGCTACGAAATTAACGACAGAAAAGTTTATGCTTAACAACTTCAAGCACTATCAAAAGCAAACCAACAAATCAACCTACACACACACACACACAAAGAAACGAACATACACACACAAGAAACGACCAGACACACACACACACAAGAAACGAACACGCACACACACACACACACACGCACGCACACACACACACACACACACACACACACACACACACACACACACACACACACACACACACCACACACCAGAACATACCCCCAAAACATTTTATTCTTTCAGTTTCACTACAAGGAAGCAACAGACAAGGAAAGGCACATGAGAATTTTTGGTAGGTACACAACACTTGTAAAGTAAATCAACAATTTATAGACATTTCTCAAGGAAGAATGGTTTTCACTACCTGGCCTGCAAAAAAGTCACGACTTCATTTCAGGATTATTGATGAATCCCACAGAACATCCACACACAAAAATGGTCAATTCCCTGCATTGACATCGAATGGCTTCTCTATAAACCAATGGAACGTCATCTCAGCAGGGGCAGATCTCTACATCTAAAGTGGAAAGCTCATGGAAGTAAGGCTCCAATTTCTCGTAACGGTTCACAGTGACCCTAAAATAGCTGAGCAAGTATGGGGGAATAGCATGAAAACGTACAGTGTATTTTTCTTTAGCGAATGAATTACGCTCATCATAAAGTTGTCTTTAAAATTTGATGACGAAATTTTTCTTTAACGAATGAATTACATTCATCATAAAGTTGTCTGTGAAATTAGATGACGACATACTTCAAATGATCTTCTTTGTCCCCCTCCCTCCCTGGGAATGCAATCTTTCCACAGCTTTTCTTTCGTTTTGGAATTTGTGAATGTTGTTGTTTGTTGTTGTTGTCTCTTCTGTGTAATCCAACTGGCGTGACCCACTTTCTGCTCACTCTGGTTCTGTTGTGCAAAGCCCCATGGTTGTCTGTTTAACAGCAGTGAAGTGAGCAGGAGGCAAACCAACAGAGAAGACACTGCACTGCCAATGAGTCACTTTGGTGGTGTTCAGCAGTGTGTGTTCTGATCCAGTACACAAAGGACATCAAATACGAAGACTCCTACTGACGACAATAACGGCTCAGTCAAGGAACCAGCGTGAGTGAGAACCCCCACCACAGTGCACCATCTTGTTCATTCAAAAAGACCCCATAAACTTGCTGATATGATGGCTAAGAGTAAGACATGGACTGACCACAGGCATGAACGTGGGGAAGAAGTAAAAACAAAATGCGGTCACGACAGCAAGGCATGAACAGCTAAAGTTGCGACTTTCTTTTATGATGGTCGTTGAAGCTTTCTTGACTTTGGCCAGGGAAGACAGGAGTAAAGGGGCAGAATGGAGGAAAGAAACCGTTTCCTAAGCAGGGAGGAAGGGAGACGAGAAGAGCAGGTGGTCGATGGAGGGGGGAGAGAGTGAGAGAGAGAGGGAGAGATGTATCTCACTGTATCAAACACCTCTACAGTCATATGGCTTACATACAAGCAGCATTTTGTTCATACTGGCAGACTCAACCATAGCTAGCTCAATGAGGTGATGAGGGCATCAAGCGACATGTAACATGATCTCTTCCTGCTCATAAAAAAATCCACATATTTTTTCTAAGGCAGTGTCAAGATTTCTGTAGAAAAAAATGATATAGTTGCAGAATCAATGCAGACAGTTGATGCTTAACTGTTCAAAAGACTCATGATCATATTACGGAGATCAAAAAACAAAAAAATATTAAAAAAAGAAGAAAAGATTGGGATATGTACACAGTAATCAGATATCACAGGAAATTCATTTGAGAAAACAAAACAACAACTACAGTGAATTGAAAACATCACTTCAGAAGCACAGCAGATTCCCTTCTCCATCACACCAAATCAACAGATGGAGGCAACATGTACAGGAAACAGGGAAGAAAAGGTAAGGAAGACTGGGTATGGGAAAGAAGAGGTAAAAAAAAAAAAAAAAAAAGAAGTACAAGAGAATCAAGAATGAAGAGAAAATGAGAAAAATGAAGGGTGGGAAGGTAGGAAGAGTTGGGTGGGTGGGAGACAGGGGCGACAGACAGACAGTAGTTGACAAGGAGAAAAGGAAATAGAAGCAGATGATGACTAAGGATGCGGCTGAGTGATGTCAGATTTACAAGTCTGAAGCATAAGAACTATTTTGTCTCTCATCTTATCCGATACTATGGAATCAATCAATAAACTGATCATTCATATTTCCTGTACAAACCCAGTCAGCTGGAACAGACAGAGAAAGAGAGAGAGAAACAAAAAGAGAGAGAGAGAGACAGGCATACGAAGAGAGAGATGGAGACAGAGACAATATGGGAGAGAGTGGCAGGCCAGAATGGGTTCAAAAATGTGTGTGTGTGTGTGTGTGTGTGTGTGTGTGTGTGTGTGTGTGTGTGTATGTGTGTGTGTGTGTGTGTGTGTGTGTGCGCGCATTCATATACATGGAGAGAGAGAGAGAGAGAGAGAGAGGCACAGACACAGACAGAGAGAGTGAGAGAGACAGAGTGATCACTCTGCTGGTCTGGTTGACAACATGCAGCACTTCATCTGACAATGATCAACATCACTGACCCATCAACATCAAACCTTTAAAAGCTCTCAGACTGGCACATAATATGATCCATACACTTTGTAAACTATACACATTGTACACCATCGGCTGTAAAGACGTGTTTCCTGTTTGTGTGTGCCACATGCTACAACTGATGATGATGTGAGTACCACCACAACAGCAATGAAAATAAGATGATGATGACAATGGTTGCCTTAGTGTCCAAGTATTCTTAAGATTGTCTCTCCCCTTGGGAACACATGATCTGACCTCCAAAACATACTTTCAAAACAAACCACCTCCTTTCACTCTCTTCCTCAACATCAACACATTTAAGGATTCACATAGCATGAAAAATCAACTACTTGGAGTTTAACATTTACACTTTAGAATGTTTTTTTTTTCTGGTGCTGAAATAACTCCAGAAAAGTCAGTGAGGTAAGACACTGGACAAAAGACTTCAATTAGATGCAGAAATTCTGGTGCCACCAGGTGACTCTTAACACATGGCCTCTGTGTGTTTTCTCTTATCCTGTGCTGTATTCCAGGTTCCTATATGCCAGAGCTGACAAAATCCCGTATGTTTGCCTGGATTTCAACCTCAGCATTTAAAAAGTTTTTGAAACTCTATTATTTACAAGGGGGGAGGTGTGTGTGTGTGAGTGGACTGGGTGGTTTGGAACTGTAAACACTGGCATTCCGTCATCCAATCTCTTAGATACAACGATCACATTCTTGTTTTATGTAATAAATAATATTCTTTGACAATGAATAAACTACACTAATCTGCATATCAATCACTACATATCAAATTGCAAAATCTTGATTTCACAAGTTTAAGATTAAAAAATACCCACTACAGAAACTACCAACATCTTTCTTATTAAACAATACTGTACACACACAGACATTCAATGTACAATTTAGGTTTATTTACATTTTAAAAGTTTGAAAAGGGCCAGGGCCCACTGTGTTATGGTAAGACATGAGCTGGGAATATTTCAAAGTCATTCCGCATCATTTCTGCCAGTATTTCTATAAATGGACATGATTTCTAAAGAGGCAGTGTTTGCAAGAGATCTGCTCTTGTAGTGTTAGTCACATTCAGGTTTAACACCCACACAAACCAAACGTTGTAGGGTAACCCAGGGCAGTGGACCGCCCAGTACTCCCTCAAGACCTTTCTACACCAAACAGATATCACCAGAATGACAATATGTTACAATGGGCAGCTAAACTGCCCATTTTTTGCATGGCTGACAGCAGGGTTGGACCTTGCAATGTCTGATAGCGAACTTCGCCTCTTCACCACTGAACTAACTGGCCACCCATTCTTGCATTGTACTGTGCAGGTCATGTACAACATATCTGGTATTTATTTTCCACTCAGGCAGCTGACTGGAGATAAAATGATGATAATGATTAAACCTTCAATATTTTCATTCAGGCAATTAAATAAAACTAACAGTTAATTTTATGCTGTTGTTCTATAATATTTCTAAAATACCTCTACATTTACTGAAAGTTGTTTGCATTTTGTTCATTTCTGGGGTGAAACAAGACAGAACCACTGTACCTTCAATACATAACAAATTTACTAGGCTTACTCTCCTTCCTTTCTATCCATCCCATAAATAATTCAACAGTACAATTAAATACGCTTGTCCATGAAAAGAAAATTTACCTTTCCAAAAGCACCTATACCAAAAGCCACAAAAAGCAATGACATGCTTAAGTAATGATATGTACAAGGTGGAATGTTTCTGAATATAAAAATACATTTAGTTTATTGAGAGCTCTTTCCTCAAACAATCATCAGTTGATCCAGATGTCCCACAGTTGGGACACGTACACCATCATTCTGAGATCATAAGATAAGAATCCATTATACATTTGCATACCCATCAATTAAAATATGGCTGAAAGCCTCATCAAAAACATTTTTCTTATCCAGGACGTTAAACACTGTCATTAAAATAATGGTTGGAGCCGATCCCAAATACATTTTTCCCTTGTTAAGCCAAGATCAGGACAATTATTCTTTTCCAGTACTGTCACTGACTAGGAGAAAATGCATTACTGAGTCAGCTGATGTCCTCAAACTTTAGATGGGAGCAAAACAAAGCAACTGAAGTATTGTCTGTGACAATCAAGCCAGAAATTTGACTAAATTACGCATGAAAATGAAACGATCGATAAAACTTTAATTTCATGATGGCAAATGTTTTAAATGAGTGAAAGGTTCATCTTCACAGAAACTCTTGATTCTCACTGCTGTTGCTGTGCTTTGATGTGAACACTACAAGGAAACAAGAAATATTGACATGCATTATCATTTGATGTGCACAGAAAATTGAGCTAAGAGTGACAGACATCATTTAAAAACTGAGATCATCTCAAAATAAATGATCTACTTTTTATGTTGTTTTTGCCAAGAACAAAGCAGCTATTCTATGAATCTTATTGCCTTGAAAACTATGTTGTGCTAAGACATAATAAATGGACACAGTGAAAGTGTAATGCTGAACACACTTGATCTGTATCCCCTAAAACTGCAAAGCCGTTGTGCTACTGTCTGCACATGGTCACATGTAGGATTGATTCAAGAGGTCAGGTTCATCACAACCACCAGTTCAATGGATCATCAACACGCACACTGTTTTAGATCTCCCAGCCACCACGACCACTTCACTCACATAACTAGCAACGTGCAGTCATGTCATTCACATTACTAGGGAAAACAAAACAACAGAGGAACATTCATCAGTTAAAGAAATGCTTGCACCAAGAACCAGTCTCTGAGAAACCAGCATTCTAATATTGTCACGTTTAAAACAATCTTACCCTTTATTTAAACAATGCCAATTTTCTTTTCTCTCTCCATTCCACATATCCTTGATGATCAGTCATTGGTACTTAGCTGCTATCTCCCCAACAATGTCCACCACAGGATAATATACTACTATGCTAAGCCCATGACCAAGTTTAAACCGTTACCTCCTTTCCTAACAGTCAGGCAGATTTTAAAGTGGTCACCATGAGCAGAAAATTCAACATGTCTGTGCACCCACATGTCATATATGTTCCACTCAACGACACTCATCATAACACAGAAATCCAAGATCAACCAAGCTGCAAGCTACCTACACAATTCTAAATTTTCCAGACTTCAAGTAAATGTGAACAGCTGCACTGCAGCAGTCATTCAAAGAATTGCTGACGCTAATGTGTACAAGCTTAATTCGCTGACAATAAACATCCTCATTCATTTCATTTTCTTTTTCCATTACCGCTTGCCTTTGTATCAGTTTTCTCTTTTTTTTTTGTCATGACCAAAAGCATTTGCTGAGGATACTTTATCAACATTATAGCATTTGCTGAGGATACTTTATCAACATTATGTGTGGTCTGTGATCCTTTCACTCTGCAGAGTTTCGTGATCGTATCATCTTCTGTAACTGTGACTGTCCCAAGGCAGCAGCAAACTTTTTCACCAGATTCTCGTAGCCAGCTTTGGATGCGACATCGTACGCAGTGTCTCCCTTGTCATTCTTCACATTGTGATCAGCACCGCAACTACACACAGACAAATAAAAAAAAGACATTTAAAATTGTGCACCACAGAATAGGAGTTACTATGACAAACAAGCACAGACTGATTGGATTTGTCTTCTTACTCTCTTATTTTGACAAAGAAAGGGCCACTACATTCTAAAACTATTCAACCTCTAGACTAAGGGTCACTTTCTGCAACTTCAACCTAAAACCCAACCAATAAACTGGCAAGCATTCTAATCAATCAAAATATATCTATAGTATTCAAACACCAGCAAAACAGAGATTTACTGATCTCTCTCTCTCTCTCTCTCTATATATATATATATGAGAGAGAGAGAGAGAGAGAGAGAGAGAGAGAGAGAGAGAAAGAGCACTGGGACAAAGAGAGAGGGAGAGAGGCTGGGGGGGGGGGGGGGGAGGGGGAGTGTTTCACAATGACACAAATGCAGAATAAGACAGACAGACAGAGATGAACAAAGAGAAACAAATAGGATTCATAAAGGACTCACCTGAGCAGGGCATCCACAGAATCTGCACCTGAAGTGCCGAGGTTGACTGCTTCATGTAGCGCTGTGTTGCCCTTTCTGTCAACACCCAAATCACTGACTGCAAGAACACTGCATATTTTGGGCCTAAACAAACTTATGGTATCACACTCTTCCACTCATGGGGCATGTGTAATACATGACCAGGAGTCTAAAGCTGTACTCCTATAATGTCAAGGTTGTGAGTGTATGAGAAATTCACTTGAGTGTGCATGTAGTGCAATGCCTTTCTGTACACTGTAGGGTAGTACAAATTGTTTTTAAAACCCTTCCATCTTCAGTTGTAGCCTCCACTGCCTTTTTGCAGTATTTCACACACTCACATAGTACAAGAGAGTATGGCAACATCGGAAAATTTCTGTCTGTGCAAGAAATGTATAATATTGTCTGGCATCACACCCTACTTACAGATGAACACATGAATTTTTCCTGGAAAAGTTTCACATAAATATGTAAAATGTATGCTCAGGAAAAATGTAACTTTAACAATGAAATAGAAAATGGATTTTTTAAATGTTGTGTATGTATGTATATGACATCTGTGTGTGTGTGTGTGTGTGTGTGTGTGTGTGTGTGTGTGTGTGTGTGTGTGTGTGAGACAGAAAAAGACAGAGAGAGGGAGAGAAATAGAGAGAGAGAGAGAGAGAGAGAGAGAGAGAGAGGTGGGTATGTGTGTGAGATGCGAGTGCGAATGTATACATGCATATGTGCACATATATGTGTGTGTGTCTAAATGTACATATGCTCATTTGCCTAGTTCCCTCCCTATAAAAACATAATGCACTGTCTTGTGATAACAAATAAGTTTGAGGCACATTTACACATCTGTAGTTTTTGTTTATTTTACATTAACTTGAGACATTCACTACAATCTCTCAAAGAAAACAGTAGACAAAACAAAATGACAAAGAAAAAAAGTCAAAGAATGTCCCTCATCTTCTAACTCTTCTCTGACATAATCTCTACAGCAGTTGCATTGAGATTGGAAGACGAATCACCAATTTAAATAAAAAACAAAAAAAAGGAGAGTTAAATGAACAGAAAGATGAGTTAAATGAACAGAAAGATGAGTTAAATGAGCAGAAAGATGAGTTAAATGAACAGAAAGATGAGTTAAATGAGCAGAAAGATGAGTTAAATGAACAGAAAGATGAGTTAAATGAACAGAAAGATGAGTTAAATGAACAGAAAGATGAAGACAAAGGAGAGGATGAACTGCAAGAAAAGGACAACAAAAGCTGATGACAATGATGATGATGAACAACAACAACCACCAAAAAAGTAAACTAACAAGATGAAGATAATAAAGAAGAAGAACCAGAAGAAGACATCAAAGATGATGACAGCGATGACGAACAGAAATAGCACAATGAACAGTAAATGAAGAGAAAAAAGGACGGCAGGACAAAGCACTGACATGGAAGCCGGTCCTTTAGCATTGACGTCTGCCCCTGCCTGCACCAGAACAGGGATACAGTCCACATGTTTGTTTCTAGCTGCCAGGTGTAGAGCAGGGAGACCACTCTTGCTTTCACAACTGGGATTAGCTCCCTGCACAGAGAAATGCCAGCATTTCTTTGGTGAATTTCCTTTTTTTTCTCCTCTCTGACTCTATTAATTAACAACTCTCACCACAGAGATATTGGCACAATACAAACATAATTTACTGTATATGTCTTTCTTTTTATTTCATGGATATAAACCAGTTTGCATGCATAACCTCATGTGCACGTTAAGAGAGAGAGAGAGAGAGAGAGAGAGAGAGAGAGAGAGAGAGAGGGAGAAATAAAGGGAGAGAAGAGTTCATTCTACGAACACCACTTGGAAATACAGACAGACATGGAGGACAAATTGGTGGATGTATCACTTTATCCCTGGAAGTGCTGGCAGGCAGGATCTTGATCCTATCTTTTGATTTTTTTTTTTTTTTTTTTTTTTTTTTTTTGTAGAACAGGCATGGCCTTTTCCTTTTTTTACTACCATTCATTGATTTGTAAGAATTCATTAACAAAGGCCTGCTTTATCGATGATACACATTTTCAGAAGTGCACAACCACAGCACAGACCTCAGATTCTTTTCACCTACTCATCAACCATTTTAGTACTGACTCCTCCCTCTTCCCACTGAGAAAATACGCTTTCAAATTGTTGTGCTTCAGCTTCCATTCCAATCTATGCTGTAAATGCTGTAAAACTGCCATTTCCAACCACAGTGCCAAAGGCAAGATCGCAACTCGTGCACTATTCAATGTTGCACTTGCGCTTGATTGCAAAAAATGCAATCTCAATTGCATTTGATTTTCATTCTAAATACAGGCACAGTCCTTTTCTTTTTTTCTGCGGTATACTTACTTGGCAGAGATTGGCAATGAACCCTGTTCATCTGCTATATGTGTTTGAAAGTGAATAACCTCTATTCAGATCTTGCCAACTTTCTTTTCACTCAAAACCATTTTGGCACAGACTTCTACTGACTGCCAGTGACAGCAGTTGGTTTCATGGTGTTCCTCTTCAGCTTACTATCCATTCAATGCTGTAAAACTGTCATGTCCCATTTCCAATGACAACAAAAAGACATTTTCTATGATCGATTTTCTACGTAAAGGGAAGACCCACTCCCACACTCAGTCACCAGAGTCTTTATACAGAGTTTTCTTTCTTGACACAGTCGGAGACACCACTGCCGCAAAGACAGCGTATTTCCATTCAAACTTTGGCACTCAAACTCTACCATAAAAATGCTGTCATGATCATAAACTGGTTTGGATTCACAAAGCATGAATATAAGCTGAACTTATACAATGTGACAACTGTGTCGATGCATGAGGAAGAAAAACTGAACTCCCTGACAGACCAGTCATGGATAAAAAGGTCATGTCGCATACATCAAACGAAAAGTTGTTTTGTCCATCTTGTTAAATTACATGCAGAATGAAAACAGCGTGGCCAAAATGACTGTCAGCTGGAACTAGGGGGAAGGAGAAAGGGGTTCAACTGAGTAAAGAACTGGGTTGTCAAGTGATAGATCCTTGCATTCTTTTCACAAACTATGTAGCCAAAAGAAATCCTTTTGGGCTATGGATAGATTGGCAGCAAATCAGAATAGTTAAGGACTGTTCTATAGATATTAAAAATAATATCACAGTGTGAGAGAAACGGTCTGTCGCAATGGTTATCACGAGAAGGAAACCGTTGTATAGAGAGATGTTCACAGAGGTTCCACCGTAACATGGTTTTGTACTTGTAAACCTTCTTTCCAGTGATCAAATATTAAAAACACCTCTCCAGCTCAGTCAAAAAATTCAAAAAAAGTCATAAAGATTAAGAACTCTAACAGTGTATACAAACATAATTTCTTTAGTTGGTATATTTAACGAAATTCTAAAAGCAAATGTTCATATGTTTCACCCTGCAATTGTTTTAGGAGCAGAAAGAGAATCACGATGCATGGGTCTGAAAACTGACAATGATTTTAGCAGCAGGTTCAACAGCGTCAGTAGACCTGTCTGTCAGGTGTAACAACACAGACCTGTCTGTCAGGTGTAACAACACAAATCTGTCTGTCAGGTGTAACAACACAGACCTGTCTGTCAGGTGTAACAACACAGACCTGTCTGTCAGGTGTAACAACATAAACCTGTCTGTCAGGTGTAACAACACAGACCTGTCTGTCAGGTGTAACAACACAGACCTGTCTGTCAGGTGTAACAACACAGACCTGTCTGTCAGGTGTAACAACACAAATCTGTCTGTCAGATGTTACAACACAGACCTGTCTGTCAGGTGTAACAACACAGACCTGTCTGTCAGGTGTAACAACATAAACCTGTCTGTCAGGTGTAACAACACAGACCTGTCTGTCAGGTGTAACAACACAGACCTGTCTGTCAGGTGTAACAACAGACCTGTCTGTCAGGTGTAACAGCATAGACCTGTCTGTCAGGTGTAACAACATAGACCTGTCTGTCAGGTGTAACAACACAGACCTGTCTGTCAGGTGTAACAACACAGACCTGTCTGTCAGGTGTAACAACACAGACCTGTCTGTCAGGTGTAACAGCATAGACCTGTCTGTCAGGTGTAACAGCATAGACCTGTCTGTCAGGTGTACCAACACAGACCTGTCTGTCAGGTGTAACAACACAGACCTGTCTGTCAGGTGTAACAACACAGACCTGTCTGTCAGGTGTAACAACATAGACCTGTCTGTCAGGTGTAACAACGTGAAAATACTGACCTCGTCAATGAGTTGCTGGATCTCAGAACTGGACCCTTCTCCTTCACTTCCCAGTTGTCGTAACAACTTGGCGTCTTGAGGCTGAACATGCACATCATTCACATCTTGAGGCTGAACATGCAAATCATTCACATCTTGAGGCTGAACATGCAAATCATTCACTACAGTACTGACGCTTTTTCTTTTGACTGACAAACAGGTGTACACACACATACAAATACAGAGAGACAGAGAGAGAGAGAGTGAGAGAGATACAAAGACAGAGAGAGAGAGAGAGATACAAAGAGAGAGAGAGAGAGAGATACAAACAAAGAGAGAGAGAGAGAGAGAGAGAGAGAGAGAGAGAAACAGACAGACTGACAGACACAGAGTCAATGAGACTGAGAAATAAAAGAGACCCAGAAAGAAGGGAGAACAGAAGAGTGTAAGTTTACAAATTCAACCAGAACTATACAAAAAATGTGTGAACAAAAAATTTGGGGAAAAAATCGAACAGAAATCAAATAACTGCACAGACAGGATGGTGGGACTGAGAAATAAACAAAATATTGAAAGACAGAGAGAAAGAGAGAGAGAGAGAGAAAGAGAGAGAGAGTGAGAGAGAGAAAGAAAGAGTGATGATGATGATGATGATGATAATCTTTATTTCCAAGGGTAACAGATAAGCAAACACATGCTTTTTTTCATCCAGCCCTTGCCCCACTAAGGGACTAAGCATGACTAGCGACTACTAAGCATAACTAGCGACTAAGACTTACAAAAATTGTAACAAACACACATATCTTCACAAATGCATTAAAAGTTGATGAGTTGTTCATCCACTAACATTTAAGGCGTAGATGACTTTAAAGGGAAAAAAAGAAAGCAATTGCAACAACAAACAAAAATAAAGAAATTAAGTGAGAGAGAGAGAGAGGGCAGAGAAATAAACAAAATATTGCAAGAAAGAGAGGGGCAGAGAAATAAACAAGATATTGAGAGAGAGAAAGAGAGAGAGAAAGAGAGAGAGAGAGAGAGAGAGAGAGAGAGAGAGAGAGAGAGGAGAGAGAGAGAGAGAGAGTTTGCGTGTGTATGCATGTGAATGCACAAATGTGTACATTTCGTCTATGGGAGGCAAAAGTCGAACAAGTTAACTGGAATATTCATAAGCAAAAACTGTCAAAAAGACTGAATGTTTGTTTGAGAAGGTTGAGACAGGAAAGCCAAACACTTAGGAACTGGATATATATTACCCCAATAACTCTGTACAAATGCATCTGATCATGTAAGTTTCATGCTACAGTTCATTTCCATGATTATCGTTCTAATTATCAGCACTGTCTCTAATAATTCATTGCCACTGTGGCTAACATAATTATCAATAGCAGTATGAAAACAACATCAGGGGCAGCAGCAAAACAAACAGTAGTAATTTCATTCATTGAAAATCAGTATTAATACTATCAAGTTGAACATACACCACTTGAAACTGAAAGAGATTAATTTTCCTTTTCGAGCTGGCCAAAAATACAACAAAGTCTACTGGCTAAATCAGAAGCTTTAAGAAAATCATTTAATAACAGAACAGTGAAATATGAAGAGAGTAATAACATGGCGACACACATCCAATGTCACCCTGGGAGAAATTCAGCGTCCGTAATGTTTCATTTTTAGTTATTCACATTTTTTTTTTTTGTCATATTGTTATTTTGATATTTTCCCTAGCTGTTATATGAATTGTAGCTAGCATGGTGGATGTTGCAGGCAACAACATTTTAAAAGGAAGGACAAAATGCCCCAGAGTTTTAAAGACCGAGCAATTCGTTCATCTCAGCTGAATTCTCATACCACCTTTCTTTCAACAAAATACCCTTGAACACAACTGCGTTATCAGCAGCATGATATTCCTTATCATTAACATAAGTATTAGCATCAACAGCCCAGCGGAAGCAGCAGGAATACTGGCAGGTTTAACAGTAACTGTGTTGAAACCCCTGACCCCAGACACCGACCGAGAGCTTTGGAGCTGGCTTCTTCTTTGGCTTGGCTCTGCGGGCGGATCGCTTTCTGCCGCTGGCTGAGGTGGTGGATCGTGCCGTGACGTTGTCCTCACTCACTGTTCACACAGACCAACAGGCATCAGGGCACGCTGTCATCATGTGTGCAATAATGCTTCAAAACTGATTCCAGAATTAGAAGAAAGCAAGTAAGTGGCCAAAGGCCCCTGGAATAAAAAAAAGAAAGAGGGTAGCTTGAGTTTAAGAAAGCGTTGATACAAATAGCAGTTGCATCAAAGAAGTGTCACTGCATGCCGACTAGTCCATATACACTGCACCACATCTGCTGAGCTACAAGACAACCGTATGCAGGGATTTACAGCAGATGGAAATATAAAGAAGTAACTAACATGAAAGGATTTCAGATGAGGGTCTCATACACATGACTTAGCTGATGTTTGACCTGTGCATTTCTGGAATCAGCAGATGAAGTAAATAAAACAGTTAAGACAAAGAAATATCTTCTTCCCCCACACAAATTAACTCTCTGAAAAAGGGGGTAAACAAGGGGATGAGACTGGGATGCTTGGGTGAGTGTAGGTGGGCGGGGTAGGGTGGGGATTTCAAAGGGGAGGAGAGAGGGTGGTAGTGGGGGAGTTGGAGACAAGTAAGGTGGAGAAGGGGGGTGTGGGGGTGGGGAGGGACTTAAAAGGTGGGGGACGAGTGTGTAGGTAATAGCCTCTTGAAATCATAAAAAGTCAGGGCACAAGTATGTGTGTGTTTGAGTGTGCATGTACGTGTCTATCCATTTACACACATGATGCACACTAGTTAAAGCATAACACACTGCGCACCTATCATATGTATGCAAACAGTTTCAAACTAACTCACTGACTTCCTCCTCAGACCCACTGATCACGCTGTCCCTCTCTGTGTGCTGACTGAGGTACCCTTTGTGGGTGGAGATTCCCAGCTTCCGATCTGCAAATGGATCCTTGTTCTCCCCCCGTAGGGCAAAGGTCAAGGTCATATAAAGCTCGTAAACCATCCATCTTGACTGAGCGTGAGGCAGCTGATCAAAACATGAATGCGGGATCCATGAAGCACTTGATATAAATTACATAAATTATATCTACACCAGCCAGACATCAAAACATGAATGTGGATATCCATGAAGCACTTGATATAAAATTACATAAATTATATCTACACCAGTCAGACATCAAAACATGAATGTGGACATCCATGAAGCACTTGACATTAAATCACATAAATTGCATCTACACCATCCAGACAAATTTGCTTGGGTTTGCGTAGGTGGCCCATCTTGGACAAATAGGTTCATTATGGATCGTTATTTTGTATAAACATTACTGTTACATTTACTAACATAAAACAGCCACAAAAAAGAAAAAGTGTCTTCACTGACAGGATCAAAAATGTTTCAATGTTGCATAAGGGTTTTCACAAATTTGATCAAACGGAATTTCATAATTTTTTTTCTGACTTTTGAAGATTTCTCGTTGAATTCTCAGGATCTATGCAACAACATTATCTCACTGTGTCAGGCATTCCTTTCTTTCTTTTACCATTACACTGGCCAGCTGCCTTAGGCTTTTTTTCCAGTCGTCACTTCCGGGACAGCTTCATCCATGTTTTATACACCAACCTTTTTTTTTTTTATTGTTGCAAAACCAACAGTGCTCACTATGTCTGGCTCCACTGTTAGCTGTCCTCTTCAACTTATGTACCAACTATGCTTAATAGTTGAACATGGCCGTACATATTTTCAACCCCAATTGCATTTTTTTTCCCATGTGTAGAAAAAGAAAATCATGCTTGCATCTTTCTGTAGGCACCCCTATACAGGAAATACCACCACCAAAGTTGTATACCACCTGCTCTATGTCTGTGGAAAGACAATCCATTTGAAATGTTATCATCCATATTAATTTTCCTAGTAGCTGCCATTTCTTATCTGTCAAAAAATCTACCTTGAAGTGAAAAATCTTCCCTTAAATTCGACCCCTGGGGACAGTATTCCCATCCTCCTTCCCCCCTCCCCTCCCCAAAGGACACATGACTCTGCAATCCCTGCAGTTAATGTATATTATGAGACCATGTAACGAAATCAGCTTCTTACTAATATATTTGCTGTGTCTTTGACATGTCAAGTAAACATGTGGGGGCCGGAATAGGTCAGTGGTAGAGCGCCGGACTCGCAATCTTGGTGATCCTGGGGTTGCGGGTTTGAGTCTCTGCTGGGCTGTTTCGGTACTGGGGGATTTTTCCCTCGGAGTTAACATTGGTTCTGACTCCATTTCCCATACAGTCCTTCAAATGAGACTATAAACTGAGGTTCCATGTGTGAACGCACGCACAACATCTTGCACACATGTAAAATCCCATCACCAACTTTCGGAAGAGAAGGCCAGTTTGGCCATTGGTATGGATGACACGTTACACAGCATGCACCCTGCTTGAGAAATGGAAAGAATGAAGAAAGTTGAGCAAACAATATTGAACGATTCTGACAGGATGACATGGGAAACGAATGACTGAAGTGCCAGCTGGCAGCTCTTCAGTCGGCACTTCCCAGGTAGGCAGTCTGTTGTGTAAACGAGTATGGATTGTAAAGCGCTTAGAGCTTGGTCTTTAGCCGAGGATAGGCGCTATATAAGTATTCATAATAATAATAATAATAATGTGAATGCGTAGATATGCAGAGCTGCCAAAGCCTCAAAAGCAACAAGTGTAGCATTTTAACATTAAGTGTAGCATTCCAAATTCAAGCATAAAATTCTTATGCGATATCACCAAAGCTGTACTTGCTAATTTATATTCTGAAAGAGTCACTATGGTGTCCTAAATGTTTGACAAGTCAGACTTCATAGCACTTTCAATTGCACTTTGCTTTGCAGACGACATGATGTGGGATGAAAATTTTGCAATTATCGCTTGGTTTTTGACATCAACAACAAAACATCTAAACAGCAAATTGATAAAGCAGCAAAATCGTGATCGCCTCTAGCCAGTTTTCTTTTGCTTATTCAAAATTTTGCAATTATCGCTTGGTTTTTGACTGGAACAACAAAACATCTAAATGGCAAATTGATAAAACAGCAAAATCGTGATCGCCTCTAGCCAGTTTTCTTTTGCTTATTCAAAATTTTGCAATTATCGCTTGGTTTTTGACTGGAACAACAAAACATCTAAATGGCAAATTGATAAAACAGCAAAATCGTGATCGCCTCTAGCCAGTTTTCTTTTGCTTATTCATTTTCTCACTATTGAACTTGGCCATTTTCTTATGAAATAAGTACACATTTTAAAGATGTACGTCGTCTTCGTTCTGTTTTAGCCACCACTAATCTGTGATTTTTTTTTTCTTTTCATTTTTTTTTTTTTGGTGAACTATTTTGTCAAAGTCTAGCATGCAATATCTAAAGCATAGCATTTGTGTGTGTGTGTGTGTGTGTGTGTGTGTGTGTGTGTGTGTGTGTGTGTGTGTGTGTGTGTGCGTGTGCGTGCGTGTGTGTGCACGCGCGCGCATGCATGCGTGCATGTGTGTGTGTGTGTGTATGAGTGTGTATGTGTATGTGTGTGTGTGTGTGTGTGTGTTGCTTGTGTGTGTGTACTTCTGTGTGCACACATCAATTTACGCCTGAGGCAGTATCTGTGTGTGCATGTGTATGTCTGTGTGCATGTGTATGTCTGTGTGTCTGTATGTCTGTATGTCTGTGTGTCTGTATGTCTGTGTGTCTGTGTGTCTGTATGTCTGTGTGTCTGTGTGTCTGTGTGTCTGTGTGTCTCCAGTTCACACTCACCCTGCCCATTTTAGGATTGCCAATCAAAGCAGTGTGCATGTGTATGTCTGTATGTCTGTGTGTCTGTATGTCTGTGTGTCTGTGTGTCTGTATGTCTGTGTGTCTGTGTGTCTCCAGTTCACACTCACCCTGCCCATTTTAGGATTGCCAATCAAAGCAGTGTGCATGTGTATGTCTGTATGTCTGTGTGTCTGTATGTCTGTGTGTCTGTGTGTCTGTGTGTCTGTATGTCTGTGTGTCTGTGTGTCTCCAGTTCACACTCACCCTGCCCATTTTAGGATTGCCAATCAAAGCACGGAATTCTGCGTCATTCTGAGCATGGGCCTTCAGATGCTGGCAGATGTGATCAACCTGTCTTCTCCAGTAGCCTGTAATTCAGGAAATAATGGATACGATAGACAGACAAAGAAAACTTTCCAAGAGACAGAAAATGTTCTCCGGCAGAGTTTGTTGTTCTAATCCTCACAAGCTGTCAAATTTATATTAGGGTTTGTTCTGTCACGTCAAATTAAACAATGATGGTAAAAAGAAACAGATCTGATGCTACAAGCACAGAAAGAGGGAGAGAGAGAGAGAGAAAAAAAAGAGTCCAATAGAATGAGGGTAAGAGCATGATTCAAATAAACCCCAAAGGAAGTACTAGTCACTGTAATAGTGTTACCGGTTTCAGGCTGAAAAGTGTAACAATTCTGTACATCAACAATATTTCAAAACAAATCACAAAGCCAACTATGACTAAAAATTATAACAATTCTGTACTTCAACAATACTTCAAAAAGAATCACAAAGCCTTCTGTGACCTCTTCACCACCCTCATGGATGTTTACATCAGTGACACAAACATATGTCAGGAAGGCACTAATAAGATTGTAAAGACGTTCAATTAAGCCACTCTGACAGCCACTAAAGAAACAACGCCAGGGAGGTCTAAAAATTACTACCCTCAAGAGCCATAACAAAATAGCAAGTGGAACACACCCTGACAGCAGAAAATATCATCACCTTTAATCAGATCACTGCAGAGTACAACAATCCAAGCTGCCAGATCAAGGCGGGTTACAACTGAGAACAAAATATGTAACTCTGGAAACTTACAAAGGCAATGAACAATGGAGAGCAAAGCACCTTACACTCGTCATTTAGTGCAACAAGCAAAGCACCTTACACTTGTCATTTAGTGCAACAAGCAAAGCACCTTACACTTGTCATTTAGTGCAACAAGCAAAGCACCTTACACTCGTCATTTAGTGCAACAAGCAAAGCACCTTACACTCGTCATTTAGTGCAACAAACAACTGCAGACAGGAAAGCAAGCACCAGACCACATTCTGGACACCTTTCAAAAATTCAGTAATGCTTAAGTCCCAAAGAGCCACAAGAAGAAGTGGAAGGAATTACAGTTCAATGCCACTGGGTCTTGACAATTGTGAGAACAATTCAGATCCACAGGCATGGTGAAACGCATGTGATCCCTGTCCACAAGACAGGAAAGCACATAGTCAAAGCACAAGGCTGTAAATGCATCAGTTAGATGAGTCCCATTGGAAAACTGATGGATCAGTACGTCCACACTCAGCTAACATGTCACCTTGGAAGGAAAAATATCATCACACTTCAACAAGCCAGAAGAAGAAATAAGATCATCACACTTCGACAAGCCAGTTTAAGGCAACATGGGACTACTGAAGATCAAATACATTGTGCAGAATATGGCAGATGTTCTTCAGGCAAAAAGCACATTGCACTGTTAGGGCTGTCCACCAAATGGCATCTGGTACATTCTGGGAAGAAGGCTTGAAACAAAAAAATGCACCAATGTAGAAACTCTGGAACATGCTACTGGACCTCTTGGTACCTAATCAACAGTCAAGGGAAAGTGCAAACCAAAAGCACTGCAGCAGAAAAACACCCCCACCTAATGAGTGCCTCACGGAATGGTTCTCATTCCAGTTCTCTTTGGTCATCTTCATGAACGATTTTCCTGAAAGACATCCCCTCCTGGATACATGGGACATTTATACATTTATACAGACAATCTTGTCACGTTGTGATCCTAAGAACACATCACCATTGGTCCAGTCATGATGCTATAGACACTGCAAAAAAAAAGTATTAAAAAGTGGCGAGTGAATCTTAATGAAAGGAAAACTACATATACAATCTCCAGTTGAATGTCAGTCTACATATAAACAAGCAATCCCTGTCTCTTGATTGGACAAAAATCTACCCGGATGTAACCTTTGACTGTTGGATGGCCTGAAGGAGCCACATGACTCGGTGCACAGGGAAAGCCAAACTAACTACAGCATTGATGAACAACACTCTCAACATCTGACCACAAAAACTTCTACTAACATTTCATCAGGCAAATGGGACAACAGTCTGGGGAAGTTCTGTAAAAACCAACAGTCATACAGTGTTACATCCAAAACCAACAGTCATACAGTGTTACACTCAAAACCAACAGTCATACAGTGTTACACTCAAAACCAACAGTCATACAGTGTTACATTCAAAACCAACAGTCATACAGTGTTACATTCAAAACCAACAGTCATACAGTGTTACATCAAAACCAACAGTCTTACAGTGTTACATTCAAAACCAACAGTCATACAGTGTTACGTTCAAAACCAACAGTCATACAGTGTTACATTCAAAACCAACAGTCATACAGTGTTACACTCAAAACCAACTGTCATACAGTGTTACATTCAAAACCAACTGTCATACAGTGTTACATTCAAAACCAATTGTCATACAGTGTTACATTCAAAACCAACTGTCATACAGTGTTACATTCAAACCGGTATCCAGAACACCTGCCGGAGCATGAAAATCAGTCTTCATGATAATGTTCTCTGATGCTCTGCCTGTCAGCACTTTACCTCGACAAAGCCCTGATGACACGGGACTGAATGACCTCACCATGCCCATGTCCGACCTCTAGATTATTGCTGATACACCAGGATGCTGGATATTCTCTCATTGCAACAGTCCAGGCAATGAAATTGTGAATAGATATGCTAAAAAAACAAGGGTCTCGGTTGGAACTGAGACATTAAGTTTTAAGCTACAAGGCCTCAAAATGTTCGCAAGCAGAAATACAAAAGGAAATAAGTGACCTTTCATCCAAACAACTACTCTACAGAAGGGATCTGCCTCCTCTCCAGAGATCAAGTCATTCTGATGCCACTGTGGATCAGCCACGGCGGACTGCGGCTGCATATGCGGCGGACTGCGGTCTATGGTGAAGCCCCAAGGACAGAATTGCATGTTCTGAATCACGTCTGCTTCTAGGATAACCAGAGGGTGTTAACCTGGCCTTCAGAAACCAAAGTGCAAGAATTTTGAAAACATCTTCAACTCAGTGGAAAGTTTTTTCTGTAGTTCTGACCTCACTGGAGCTATCATGAAGACGAAACAGTATCAAACCTGTTCTATGCTGACAAGTCATATAAAACCAAAAGCAGCAATGATGAGAGATACTGTCAATATCATGATTCTGAAATGGAAATGTTACCTACAGCTATGTTAATCTGTGTGTTCACTGAAGTGAAGCTGGCTTTGCCAGCAAACACACACTAATACATTGAGCAAGTTTACTGTAGATTCAACTGTAGCCACATGATCAATTCCTGACAGCCAGCTTTCAAAAGATAAACTTGAATGCAAACACATATACAGACATACACACACACACAGACACACACACACACATCAGCACATCTAAAGCCAGCCAACCAACCAATCACCCCGCCCCCTCCCTCATGAGACCAGCTGACAAAGACAAGGCTACGGTACCTTTCCCAGGACTGACAGCAGTCAGCAGAGGTCGTCGATCCCTCATCTGCTTCTCAAAGGTCACTTTGTCTTCTATCTCCTTCTCCATCTGGTTGATTTTTCGCTGTGATGGGAAGAACAGACCGGTAGTCTGCGATGCTACGCTCTTTGTCTCTGTCCGTTTGGCTGGTGATATTGCGTTCAGCATGCTGAGAGGGATGTCCATGTGACCGCCCAATGAAGTTGTAGAGGCATTGAGGGGACCGTGGTAATTCTGAGGGGGATAGGCCGAGGGAATCCACTGGTTCTGTTTTTACAGAGAAGACTGGAACTAAAATTTGTGGCCATTGTTCAATAATACTGTGATGCATCCAATATCCGGATATCATCATGTATATCACTCCCTTGTAAACATGTAAGTATAATATGGAACATCTTAATTGCACACACACGCACACGTGCACACACACACAAACACACACAGTGATACACATACCCACACACACTTACATACCTTGACACCAAATTCATTTAGGATTGTTTATAAGGTGCAAGCCAAACAAGGAAACCTACTGACCTGGCCTGACTAAATGTATGTAATCCAATATTCAGACAAAGTAACACTAACACTGTGATGTGACTTTACAACCAAGATCTGAAATCATGAGTCTTATTTCAGGGATCAGTATCAACTTTGAACTTTAGGTACAGGCTTCCTGTAATGACAGCATAAAGGTTCTTTTTAGAATTAATGGTAATATAGAACACATTATTACATAAGCTACAGTGAAAGCCAGAAGCAAGGGTTATGGAGAACAGATTTGGGACAAGAGTACTTGCTGTTGGTTCAGGTACCAGCACTGATAGCACATTCCACAGCATGATCCGGCACGATTTCTAAGACCAGAATCATACAGTAATTTTTCTTAGCAAAGCGCTGGAGTTTCGGAAAAAACAAAAATGACACAAACCCTCTAAATCCAACTGTCATGAATAAAGATTTATGAATGCAGGTCAGTCTGATCACAGAAAGTAGTGCGCAAAAACAAAAACAACAAAAAACCCACCCCTACAAAAAAAACAACAACTGAGAAAAGAAGAAACACCACATACCGCGTTGGGATACTGGCCTGCATTTGTTGTTGTGAAGCTGTAACATACAGTAGCAGTCAATGTTAACCAATTAATGCATATAGCTGCACCTGAAAACACATACACACACATTTTTGCACTGAAAGAAGAAGGGTCTTCTTTCACCATATGCACTTCATTGTTAATGTACATACAGGCCTCTGCATCAAAACTGGATGGCAAAACTGGAGATCACCCTCTCTTCAGTCTTTTATTTGATGTGTGTGTGTGTGTGTGTGTGTGTGTGTGTGTGTGTGTGTGTGTGTGTATGTGTGTGTGTGTCTGTGTGTGTGTGTATATGTATGTGTGTGTGTGTGTGTGTGTGTGTGTGTGTGTGTGTGTGTGTGTGTGTGTGTGTGTATGTGTGTCTGTGTGTCTGTGTAGGCGTGTATGTGTGCCTGCGCAAGATTTATTTCAATAGTATTTGGCTTTTCTTTGGGGAACAGAACAGGGAAGATTAGGTAGGGGAGACAGGAATGTTGGCAAATGTTATGCTGCTTTATTTCTCTGTTTCTGCAGTCCGTGCATGCTTATTTTTGTAGCACTTCATTCCAAAAAAACAAAAAAAAACGTCTGTTTATTCAGTGTTTTCCTGTCTAAGACTTGTTCATTCTTCTCAAGGTCTTAGTAGTGCTATTGAATGAAAGGGGTCAAGACTGACTGCCTGACAGCTATCCATTTTTGTGTTTTAGGAGCTGTTAAACTTCTGGACTATTTCTGAACTCTGTCAGCATTCATGGAACAGACACATGAAACTGATGACGTAGTTGACATTCTATCTTTCTTTAATACAAGTGGTCACAGGCACATTCTCAGGTTCAAGAAGTCCTCAATTACTTCCTTCAATTCAAAGCAGTCCCCACTTACTTCTTTCAGTTCAAAGTAGTCCACACTTACTTCTTTCAATTCAAAGCAGTCCACACTTACTTCTTTCAATTCAAAGCAGTCCACACTTACTTCTTTCAATTCAAAGCAGTAGTTACTTCTTTCAATTCAAAGCAGTCCACACTTACTTATTTCAATTCAAAGCAGTCCACACTTACTTCTTTCAATTCAAAGCAGTCCACACTTACTTCTTTCAATTCAAAGCAGTCCACACTTACTTCTTTCAATTCAAAGCAGTCCACAGTTTTTTCTTTCAATTCAAAGCAGTCCACAGTTTTTTCTTTCAATTCAAAGCAGTCCACACTTACTTCTTTCAATTCAAAGCAGTCCACACTTACTTCTTTCAATTCAAAGCAGTCCCCATTCACTATTTTCTGATCCAAGCTGTCAACACTTCCTTCTTTCGGATTCAAGTAGTCCAAACTTACTCGTTCTGATTTAATCAAATAATCCATATTTACTTCTTTCAAATTCAAGTCATCCACAGTTACTTCTCTCTGCTTCAAACAATTCCACAGTTACTACTTTCTAGTTCAAGCGCTGAACTAACGCACAAATCAGACATCTGCTAAGTCCTATCCACTTTCATCTCAGTCATTAATTCGTTCATCTATCAGCTGCACTGTGGTCTCGCAGCTCAGCAGATGTGGTGCAGTGCATTTGGACCAGTCTGTATGCAATGACACCTCCTTGAGGAAAACTGAAACTGTTTCAAGCAGTCAGTTCCATTTTTCTTTCTGGCTCAAGCAGTCCACAGTTACTTCTTTCTTGATAGAGCATTCTACAGTTACATGTTTCTTGTTGTTCTTCATTTTAAGTAGTCCATAGCTAACTTTTCTTTTTTTCGGAAATGAAATGAGGCAGGGAACAGTAAACGATAAACAGTAAACAAGTGGGGTATGTTTTACTCCCATAAGAAAACCTAACACAGAGTAACTTTTATTCAAGACTGGCACAGCCTTTTAAACTTGAATAAAGTCAGACAAATACATAGACGAACAATCTAATAGTGGGGGGAAAAAAACAAGCGCAGGCCAACAACTGAACTGTCTTCACAGTAATGACTGGGCAAAGATTTGGACTTAAGGAGGGGGGTTGAAAATGAAGAAACTGGGAACATGAAATTAAAAAAATATGTTACAGATATGAAAACTCTACACTAGCTGCATAAGGGAACTATCGCAATCCCTTTTGAAAGCAGATATATTTGTATTGCCTGCTCCGAGGCCTTTCGTCCGCTGGGTCGGACTCATCAGGGAGACACGGCTGGTTGTGTCTGCGCTCCTGGCGTCAAATAGAGACACACCACAGTCCATAATACTGTGGTGTTCTCACTACCAAGAGTGCAAAAAAGAATCCAATAGCACCCCCCCCCCCCCCCAAAGCAGCCAGCGAAGAGTAGTAAATGAAACCAAACGAAAGTGTGGGGAGGAAAAAAGTTGCTGAAAAACTAAAGACATTATGCAAATAGTATAAAATGTAGGGGACAATCTTTGAGCCTACGCTTGAGGATCCACCCAAAGATGCAAGGGAGATCAAAAGACAAACACACAGACGGACAGAAACAAATACAAATAACCTCAATTTAATCAAAACAAAATCGGAAATGAAATGAGGCAGGGAACAGTAAACGATAAACAGTAAACAAGTGGGGTATGTTTTACTCCCATAAGAAAACCTAACACAGAGTAACTTTTATTCAAGACTGGCACAGCCTTTTAAACTTGAATAAAGTCAGACAAATACATAGACGAACAATCTAATAGTGGGGAAAAAACAAGCGCAGGCCAACAACTGAACTGTCTTCACAGTAATGACTGGGCAAAGATTTGGACTTAAGGAGGGGGGTTGAAAATGAAGAAAAAAGATTGTCCCCTACATTTTATACTATTTGCATAATGTCTTTAGTTTTTCAGCAACTTTTTTCCTCCCCACACTTTTGTTTGGTTTCATTTACTACTCTTCACTGGCTGCTTTGGGGGGGGGGGGGGGGGGGTGCTATTGGATTCTTTTTTGCACCCTTGGTGGTGAGAACACCACAGTATTATGGACTGTGGTGTGTCTCTATTTGACGCCAGGAGCGCAGACACAACCAGCCGTGTCTCCCTGATGAGTCCGACCCAGCGGACGAAAGGCCTCGGAGCAGGCAATACAAATATATCTGCTTTCAAAAGGGATTGCGATAGTTCCCTTATGCAGCTAGTGTAGAGTTTTCATATCTGTAACATATTTTTTTAATTTCATGTTCCCAGTTTCTTCATTTTCAACCCCCCTCCTTAAGTCCAAATCTTTGCCCAGTCATTACTGTGAAGACAGTTCAGTTGTTGGCCTGCGCTTGTTTTTTTCCCCCCACTATTAGATTGTTCGTCTATGTATTTGTCTGACTTTATTCAAGTTTAAAAGGCTGTGCCAGTCTTGAATAAAAGTTACTCTGTGTTAGGTTTTCTTATGGGAGTAAAACATACCCCACTTGTTTACTGTTTTTCTTTTTTTGTTCCAGCAATCCACAGCTACATTTTTTCTTCTTGGTTCCTCACCTACAATTGAACCTTTCTGTGCGTTTATGTCACTCCACACTTACAGTCTCTGCTTGACTAGTTCACAATAGCATCCTTCGTTTTGGTTCAGTCTTGCACAAAAGGAAATGCTTTGCTATATCCACAATTATTGTATTAGAATAATACATAATTCTAAGCAGACATTTTATCTTACACACTGACTGATAAAACTTTACAACACATTAACACACTCAATCACAGTGTGATGTTCTCACCTGAGAAAGTCTTGTTTGTTGTTCAAGGTCATGGTCTGGAGAGCCTGAATGGCCTCTGTTGTGTATTCCTCGGGCAGGTCACGCTCATCTGATGCCCGAATGTCATGCACCACATTCCCGTTGGACAGCTGGAAAGCCGGCCCATTTTAGCAAATAATCAGGAAACACACACACACACACACACACACGCTAACACACACATACAGAGAAGACAGCTTACATTCAAATCGAAGTTGCAGTGAAGGATGTTTAATATTAGTTCAAGTTAATACCAAAGGCAGATTAAAAAAAAGAAAGCTATTCATTATCATAATTATGCATCTGATCATTATACCATCAGAATCAAATAAAAGTTGGGAGTTCTCGACTGACCATTCATTAAAGAGATAGGACTCTGTTGCCTATTTACAACACTCGTAACTTTAACATTTCTTTAAGTGTTATTTATTTACATTTGTAACTACCATTTTTCCTATTTAGCCAGTCTGCCATTCCCATTGAACTAACCTTCCATACATATCTGCCCATCCAATCTTCACAATATATTTTCCACCTCTACTTTCTTTTTTTTCCTTCTGCCACCGCCCCCCCTCCCCCCCCCCCCCTCCATCTAACATTACGATGGAACCTGTCAGTAACACCTCCAGAAACAAAGGTGTCTGTACATGAAGGGAGTGTCTGTTAAGAAGTCAGTTTTGTATAAACAAGGACAACAATGCCCCACATTAGTGCTCCACACTGAAAACAAAGTAATTACGGGGATGGAGTCTTTGTTAGGAATTCAATTTAGTTCAGATAAAAACAACAATGGTCATCCAAAAAAACAGTTATTAAAGGGATTGGAGTCTTTGTATGGAGGTTGGTTTAATACAGACAAAGACAATAAAAGATATACACCAAAAAGACATTACAGAGGGAAATCTTTGTTGGGGCGGCATTTTAGTACAAAGAGAACAATGGTTCAGATTTAAAGATAAAGATGCTTTGAAAGAAGCCAGTCTACATTCAGAGAGTTTTCATTACATTTGTCTTTACCAACTGTAACAACATTGTAGATCAGGCAACACTTTGAAGCCCCATCCTCTCTCACCCAGACAGGAGGAACATGTAACACGCATCTTCCACTCCGACCTTTTCCCTTCCTTCTTTCTTCCCTTTTCTTTTTCTTCTTCTATCAGGGGGAAGTCCCACACATGCCAATCTTCCTGTGTTCTGACCTGTATCTTAGCGTGTCGAGCATTCGTGCCTGTCCGTCGAGCTTCAGAGAATCTGGCGCCGACTGGAGCTTTCCTGACATTGCCTCCCGGGTATGTGTCTGCAGACCACCATGTGTCACACCAACAGGTCACACATGTCTTGTGTTCACACATGCACATGCCCACATACACATGTGTGCGCTTTCGTAGACACACACGTACACAGGTACTGAGAGAGAGAAAGAGTGATAGAGGTGTGGGAGAGAGGGAAGGGGGAGGGGGGAAAGAGAGAGACAGACAGGCAGACGGAGTCAGACAGATAGAGACAAACAGAGGCAAAGAAAGAGAGACAGACAACAGACAGAGACAAAGACAGACAGAGACAGACAGACTGACATGGTGGGAGAAAGAGATAGAGAGAGAGAGAGAGTGAGAAAGAAAAAGAGAGAGAGCGGGAATTTTTCATAAGGCTTATTGCTCCAGGACAATAACAGTTACTGCCATACTTTTCATACCTACAGTCCAGTTCTCCCCCTCTGTAGGGCTTGTAGTCATTGCTACATCCCTGAATAAGGACAATATTGTTGAAGAAATCACCTCTCCTCTGTAGGGCTTATAGTCACAGCTACATCCCTGAATAAGGACAACATTGTTGAAGAAATCACCTCCCCTCTGTAGGGCTTATAGTCACAGCTACATCCCTGAATAAGGACAATATTGTTGAAGAAATCACCTCCCCTCTGTAGGGCTTACAATCACAGCTACATCCCTGAATAAGGACAATATTGTTGAAGAAATCACCTCCCCTCTGTAGGGCTTATAGTCACAGCTACATCCCTGAATAAGGACAATATTGTTGAAGAAATCGCCTCCCCTGTGCAGGCTCTACACCAATGGATACATCCCAGAATAAGGACAACATATTGTTGAAGAAATCATATGAATCATACAGGTGACCATTGAGTGAAATATGTTTGAGTGGCATCATAAAAGAAAAACGAAGAGAACTAAGAGATTGACAGACAGAGAGAGATTGCTTGATCTTTAATTGAGATTTTAGGACAAGACCGAGTCTGACATTTTGACTATGTCATGCACACATGACTTCAATGCATATCATTAATTCTGACAAATCAACGCTGTAATTTTGAAAGTAATACTGACAGGAAGACTATTTATCAATGTAATCATAAAGCCAGGAGAAGAAACAAGAGATGTTAAATGGAGTGGATGTTCCAATGAAGACTAACAGGTCAGACTGATGATGGAGGTTTATGATTTTTAATCACATAATCAAGTTATTGAGACTTGAAATGCTTATGTAAATGGCTCCTGAAATCTTTCTGTACACTGGCTTTAAGTGGGTTCTAAACATCTGATCGAGTTAGCCAGGCTTGCTTCATACTGGTTAAAGCATGGGTAGGGTAGAAGGAATTTCTGCGAATCAAAACTTCCGTTCAGTCTTGTAAAAAGAGCATTGATATATTATGGCAAGGTATTTGTTAGTACCTAAAACATATATGATACTCTGTTGTGAATTCAAGGTGCTTATTTTGAGGGAGTCTGTTTTGTGGCTTTAGCTTTTCATCTGTTGTCAGAGGTACAGCGAGGGGGAGAAGCTGTGCAGCTCGTCTATGGAGAGAATTCAATGTGTTCCGGTTGACATCACTACTCCCATCTCACAGTGCTGAAACATAATTGATATGTGACATTATGTTTGCACTGAAGAAAAGTTTAAGTATAGTAAAGCCGATATAGTGCTTTAGCCGGAAGAAGATGAAAAGATTTTTTGAGATCTTGCAAACATCAAGATGAGCTTGCCATTTTCAATTTGCCAGCTATCGTTATATGTAAAGCTGTGATGCTGATCAACCTATTCAATGAACATATCGTTGGTGTTCTTGGTGAGAGGTTGTAATCATAGGCTGGGTGTTTATTACACTGTACTACCACTGGGTTTGAACTACATCAGTCTGACACCACAATAAGACTAGCCTGGAGACACTTTTCTATTGTTTGTAGATTACTCCTAATCCCATATGTTTGGAGAGATGAGTCATCAGCAAATAAATCTATTGAGACTTTCTCATCTGATATTGATAATGGTAAATCATTCATGAAGATACAGAATAGGAGGGGGCCTAGCACTCACCTTTGTCTGTGAAAGAAGTTTTGCCATCAAGCAATACATACAGTATTTCTTCACTTATTATGATACGAATTATGAAACTATAGAGGAATGCGTAAAACAGATAGACAGTTTCCTTTGAAGAGAACAGAATTATAAACAAGATTATAGGCCATTTCAAAAATAAGAAAAGCAATGCCTGTCATTTGTGAATGGTTCATGTTTAAAAGCTATGAGTCACACATTGGTGATAATGCTGTGTAACAAGAATGGTCAGATCTGAATCCAGACTTAAAAAGATCGAAGAGTTCATTTTTCTCCAGGAATTGAGATACGTGTTTGTGCATGTGTCTTTTGACAGGCTTGGATAGAACTGATTTTAAGAATATAGGTATGAAAGTATTTGGATCCAACAGATCATTTGATTTGGGAAGGGGGATCACTTTGGGTTTTTTGAGAGAGAAAGAGGAAAGAGGGCTGGGGGGAGGGAGGGAAAGAGATACAGAGACAATTCATGTTATTCATTGCCAAGCCGACCACAGAAGTCAAATAAGCACTGAAGAGAAATAACAAACAGGGAGAGTGAGGACGAGACAAAGACTTGGAAACAAAGAGAGTGATAGCCAAAGGGACAGAGTGAGGAGGGAACAAAGAGATGGAAACAAAGATTGTGACAGTCAAAGAGAGCTAGAAAAGAAAAAAAAAAAAGAAAAAAAGAAAAGACTCCAAAACAGAAAGACAGCGCATGACAGTCACAGACAAAATGAGACATACCTACAAATGGACAGAATGACATCCATCCATCCTACCTGCCAAACTTTGCTGCATCTGTTTGGTAGCAGCCACATCTGTCCACGCAGAGTTGGAAGAGCGCAGCAGTTCCGTTTTAGTCTTGTCCAGTTTCACCTGTGAGCACACAGATACAGATAAGCATGCATACACACAAACACATGTGCATGCAATATCCTATCCTTATTCTTGGCAAAGATGAAGTAAGAAAACTATTCACAAGCAGAATCATATTACTGCAATGAAATAAACTCTCACTGGTGCATGTACTTACACTGATAAAAAAAAGTATTTTTATTTTACATGCTGTAGTACCAAGAAAACTTGATATCACTGTTAATGTTCATTCCTGTTTGTTAATGTATTATTATTAATTTTTTGATGCCTCTTCTTCCATGTACTCATGGTAACATTACTTATGTGCCCCTCCTCATCACTATACCCAACCACATCTCAACCACAGTTTATTTTTTGTTGCTCCTGTGCTCCTTATCACATTACACCCAACCACATCTCCATCACACAGTTAATATTTTTGTTCAAGTATTTCCAAGGCTATCATTGTAAAATACAGCACACTACCGTTGACTTCTGTTGGTCATCATCCAGATTTATCATTTCCGGCGGAGGAACATACTCCACTTCAAATGTCTTGGTCACCACTAGACTTTCACGATCTCTGTCTCTGCAATTAGAAATAACACGTACTTCTTTTTAATGTGACAAAGAATATTTCAAGGGAATTTTCAGTACAGCACAAGACATTTTGAGTTCTTAAAATCCGAGTTACAGAATTAGAAATCTGGATGTATTTACAGTTTATTTCAGTGAAACTGAGAAGAGAAAGAAACTTGAAAAAGAACAAAAAGGCAAAATTTTATTTTGTTTGTCCAAAGCACAACTTAGATCAGTGCTTCATGTGTGAAATGACACTCAAGTTCTGTTTCTGCTCAACATGTGGCATACAACAAAAAAACAAAAAAAATGTGTGCAACATTGGCTTGACCCTGATGAACTTGGTCCCAAGTCAGTGACACAGGTACTCAAAATGTAACATGTACTCCTTCCTTGGTGACAGCTCTACACTTACTTACACAGGCTTAATATGGGTTAGAATTCTATCCACCTTCCTGCGTAGTCAGCTGCTGACAACAAAATGTTTTGCTCTACCAAAATACAAAATGCTTCTGCTTACACAGCACTCAAGTCTATAAAGTGTTTGGTTAAAAAATGACAATGTTGTGCGTGAGAATAGTCTCAACATATCCCTTGCAGTAAAACCCTTTACATTATATGTTGAGTCATGTCATTCAATCTGCCATGTCTCTCTGAAAAATTGTGCGAAACTTCACACTAAGCGTGGAACTACCTCATCATTGAAGCAGTGAAGCATGAATGATCTAGAACTGAATTTTAAACATTGACTAGACACCTTCAAAGAAAAGTTAACTCCCCTTATGGCTGCTTTTGTTTAGAATGTTTCCTTGCATGCATGACATGACTGTCAAGTTCTGTTTGTGCTTGAAGAGGGGCGCACAAAAATAACATGCAACACTGATTTGACCTAGGTGAACTTGGCCCCTGGTCAGTGACACTGGTATTTAAAATGTAACACCATGGGGTGACACTGATATTTAAAAATAAAATGTTACACCATAGCATGACACAGGTATTTAAAATGTAACACCATAGGGTGACACAGGTATTTAAAGTATAACAACATTGGGTGACACAGGTATTCAGAATGTAGTATCATAGGGTAACAGAGGTATTCAAAATATAACAACATAGAGTGACACAGGCATTTAAAATCTAACACCGTAGGGTGACACAAGTATTTAACATATTACATTTAACACCATAGGGTGACACTGGTATTTAAAATGTGACACCATAGGGTGACACAGATATTCAAAATGTAACACCATAGGGTCACACAGGTATTTGAAATGTGACACCATAGGGTGACATAGGTATTCAAAATGTAACACCATAGGGTGACACAGATATCTAAAATGTAACACCACAGGGTGATACAGGTATTTAAAATGACCACAGGGTGAGAAAAGTATTTAAACTGTAGCACAATAGAGTGACACAGGTATGTAAAATGTAACACCGTAGGGTGACACAGGTATTTAAAATGCAACATTATAGGCTGCTTTGTACATTGTTCCGACAAAGTGTGATGAAAATGACACTCAAAGATTCTATTTCCAAGGCTGTTTGCAAATGTGTGCCTCCGTAGCAAGCAATACTTTCTGTAGTAAACAATGACAATGCCTGGTAGTTGGCAGCTCTATATGCATTCTTTGATCAATGGTTTATTTTGGGTCAAAAGTGGAAAAGAGATCAAGAATACACACACACACACATGCAACACACACACACTGAAGCACATGTACAGACAGCAGATATACAACACACACAAACATACACATTGAAACACAGACACACTTATTCGAACACATCATTTCCCTAAAATGTAACATTCTGTGTCAGTGCCAGAAAGAACAAAGCAAGCATTTCTGCGCATTCTGACCGACTGAGGGCAACAGCCTTGACGGTCTGCTTGCCAGCAGGCAGAGTGAAAGGCTCACGGTACAGCAAGGTACACTTGTCACCAAACTTCTGAAATGGGTCTGGCTTGCTTCCGTTGGTGGTGTAGTAGATCTTGGCATCCTTTGTCTCTGTCAAATAGTGAAAGGGTTCAGATTAACACGCATATCCCATTCATCTTGGATAAAATCACAATTGTACAACATCTCCTGGCATTGCTGGAACACGACATGACAAGCAATGACAGAAAAGACAAATACAGAAGGTGCGGAAGGTCAAGAGAGCTAAAGAGGGGAGAGAGAGATCTGACAAGAACTACAGGGGTTAAAAGAGAGCTAGGAGGAAAGACAGCTAGACAGCAGTGAAAAGCTCAAGTAAGGGAAGACAGTTATGGGGCAGAAAGGAAAGGAAGACAGCAGTAAAGGAGAATGAGTAAAAAAAAAGAGAGAAACAGACCTGTGAGGAAAGAGCTGAAGACCAGAAAGAAAACAAAGGAGAAAGGAAACTGACGACAAAGGGAAATGCTGCAGACAAAGGGAAATGCTGCAGACAAAGGGAAATGCTGCTGACAGGCAGGGCTGAGACCGAGCGAGCCAGACCAAGAAGCTAAGTGGGCTCCTAACCTGAGACATGCCGTGGCCTGACAGTTTGTGAGCTCCTAACCTGAGACATGCCGTGGCCTGACAGTTTGTGAGCTCCTAACCTGAGACATGCCGTGGCCTGACAGTTTGTGAGCTCATAACCTGAGACATGGGGTGGCCTGACAGTTTGTGAACTCCCTGACCTGAGACATGGGGTGGCCTGACAGTTTGTGAACTCCTGAGACATGGGGTGGCCTGACAGTTTGTGAGCTCCTGACACTGAGACATGGGTGGCCTGACAGTTTGTGAGCTCCTGACCTGAGACATGGGGTGGCCTGACAGTTTGTGAGCTCCTGACCTGAGACATGGGGTGGCCTGACAGTTTGTGAGCTCCTGAGACATGGGGTGGCCTGACAGTTTGTGAGCTCCTAACCTGAGACATGGGGTGGCCTGACAGTTTGTGGGCTCCTGAGACATGGGGTGGCCTGACAGTTTGTCAGGCAGCCTGACCTGTTGCTCAGAAAGCACCACACATCTGGCTGCAAAAGTCAGCCTGCACAAAGCAGTTAAAGCAAGTCATGCAAGACTCATTGCACAGAGATGGTGTTTGGTGATAGAAGATAGCTCCCTGCACAAAGTAGTTAAAGCAAGTCATGCAAGACTCACTGCACAGAGATGGTGTTTGGTGATAGAAGATAGCTCCCTGCACAAAGTAGTTAAAGCAAGTCATGCGAGACTCATTGCACAGAGATGGTGTTTGGTGATAGAAGATAGCTCCCTGCACAAAGTAGTTAAAGCAAGTCATGCAAGACTCACTGCACAGAGATAGTGTTTGGTGATAGAAGATAGCTCCCTGCACAAAGTAGTTAAAGCAAGTCATGCAAGACTCACTGCACAGAGATGGTGTTTGGTGATAGAAGATAGCTCCCTGCACAAAGTAGTTAAAGCAAGTCATGCGAGACTCATTGCACAGAGATTGTGTTTGGTGATAGAAGATAGCTCCCTGCACAAAGTAGTTAAAGCAAGTCATGCGAGACTCATTGCACAGAGATGGTGTTTGGTGATAGAAGACAGCTCCCTGCACAAAGTAGTTAAAGCAAGTCTTGCAAGACTCACTGCACAGAAATGGTACTTGGTGATAAAAGATGGCTTCTGAAGCTCACCATTGCCTTCTGGTATTGTTGGACTTGCTTGGCAGGTGCGCCATGTGCTCTGTTGAACACGTCAGAGTATGTGTAAAGTGTGAGGAATCTCTACTGCTCAGGGAAATTTTAACGCCACCACACCAGTGACTGGAACCATATGAATTCACTGGTGCTATTTTTTCTTCTTTTTTTCTTCTTGGCGCAGTTTGGGAGTTGGTGAAGGTTAAATCTTAGTCCTGAAAAGGAAAGACAGTTTAACCTCTGAGGAAAAATACGTCTACACACAGAAAAGTGAATGAAAGACTAAAAGAACAAACAGAGACCTATATATGGGAAAGAGAGCTAGAAACAGGCGAGTTTTTTGTTATTGGTTATGAATAACTGCTTAGCAGACAGATGCAAACAAGCAGGGAAGAAAGAGACATGGAAGCTGTAATACTTGAGCAAGAAAACTTACTGGATATAAGAAAACCAGCCAGGAACGGGAAGGGAGGATGTGTGTGGTGTAGGTGAGGGATAAGGGGGAGGATGAGAGGGCGAGGGAGAAGGGGAGAGGGGAGAGAGAAAGAAAGAGAAAGAGAGAGAGAGGAGAGAGAGAGAGAGAGGAGAGAGAGAGATAGAATTAAAAAAACAAAACAACAAAAACAAAACTCTACACAGAAGTGACAATGACAGCAGACAAACATCCAGAAATCAGAAGCAAGTCCCAGGTATGAAGTCAAACATACCAAAAACATAAACAAAATTCCAAAGAGCTAAACAAGCCATTGAAAAATCTTGGTAGAGGAAAAAAATAACACCACATGTACAATTTATTCCCCCAAATTGATAGAAATTTAGATATAAATTGAGTGATAAATATACTGAAAGCCTACACGGCCGAAATGAAGACCTGCTGCATATGTCTTCAACTAAAATGGAGAGGTTCCCTGAGGATTGATAACACTTGACTGGGTCTTTTTCAGAACAACTATGTAATTTGAAGATTGGTGGTAAAGACCAAAACAAAAAGGGGGGTTAAAGAGAAAATAAAAACAATACACAATGTTTTGACTCTTAGAGTCTTTTTCAAGTGACATGAAACTGAGGACACAGGAATTGTTTCAACAAATTTGAAGTGACAAGAACTCAAAACACACACACACACACACACACACACACACACACACACCACACATAAAGGGAAGAAAACACACACACACACACACACACACACACACACACACACACACACATAAAGGGAAGAAAACACACACACACACACACACACACACACACAAACACGCGCGCTCCCCGCCCTCCCGGCATCATTCCCCCCCGCCCCCTCCCCCGCCCGGCACCTACCATTATAGAGAGGGAGAGAGAGGGGGGAGGGGGCGGGGGGAAGGGGGGGGGGGGGAAGAAGCACGTTTATAACTCATAAAGGTATTCATACCTTAGGGTGTCTAGGCATATATATGATATATACGTGCACAACCGCAAACAATTTTTTTCAACCTCAAAAAACGTTTTGAAAAACAACAAGGGTAGGGCAAGTGCTGAAGACCACAAACAAGCTATGTACCCTATCTCAGCTGCCGGCATGTTGTAAAAAAAAAAAAAAAATTTAAAAAAAAAAAAAAAATTTTTTTGACAGTCCACATTGTATGGCTAAAATGGCGACTCCATCACCTCAGTCCTTGATGTTCAGTCCATGGGGAGTGAGCGTCCCTAGCCTAGTCCCCATGGACTGAACATCAAGGACTGAGGTGATGGAGTCGCCATTTTAGCCATACAATGTGGACTGCCAAAAATTTTTTTTTTTTTTGCAACATGCCGGCAGCTGAGATAAGGTACATAGCTTGTTTGTGGTCTTCAGCACTTACCCTACCCTGGTTGTTTTTCAAAACGTTTTTTGAGGTTGAAAAAAATTGTTTGCGGTTTGCACGTATATATCATATATATGCCTAGACACCCTAAGGTATGAATACCTTTATGAGTTATAAACGTGCTTCTTCCCCCCCCCCCTTCCCCCCGCCCCCTCCCCCCTCTCTCTCCCTCTCTATAATGGTAGGTGCCGGGAGGGGGAGGGGGGGGCGGGGGAGGGGGGGGGCGGGCGGGGGGGAATGATGCCGGGAGGGCGGGGAGCGCGCATGTGTATGTGTGTGTGTGTGTGTGTGTGTGTGTGTTTTTTTTTCTTCCCTTTATGTGTGTGTGTGTGTGTTGTGTGTGTGTGTGTGTGTGTGTGTGTGTGTGTGTGTGTTTTTGAGTTCTTGTCACTTCAAATTTGTTGAAACAATTCCTGTGTCCTCAGTTTCATGTCACTTGAAAAAGACTCTAAGAGTCAAAACGTTGTGTATTGTTTTTATTTTCTCTTTAACCCCCCTTTTTGTTTCGGTCTTTACCACCAATCTTCAAATTACATAGTTGTTCCCTGAGGAGCCAGACAACCTCCTAGAAGTCTTAGTCATCACAGAGTTCCTGGCATAGACATGAAGGATTTCCAACATGAAGGATTTCCAATCCCTTCACCTGCTGAAAACTTTGGCACTAGAGATGCTCGATGATCAGTACAACCCAAGTGAGCGGACACACAGGTTCAAGGATGGATGCTCAAAGGAAGCAATGAGTAACAGAGGAGGAGGCATCTTTATCAAACATGCTGATGGGAGACTGACCCCCAGAGCCTTTCTGACTGGAAAAATTTCCTCCAATCACAGAGCAGAGCCAGCATCATTGTTCTATGCTACACAAGGATTCAGAAAGTCAATAGCCTACCATCCAAGATTGTTTTCTTCACTGACTGCAGATCCCTGCTGCAGGGGCTTTAGAGCAACAGAAGCGAACAGCAGCTGAAAAACATGAAAAAAAGCTCTCCATGATCTTCCAAACGATCCACCATTGTACTTCAGTGGATTCCATCCCACTGTGGGATCACTAGGAATGAGAAGGCTGACACTCTGTCCAAGGCAGGTAGCACATGGAGAACCTGATGATCTACAGAGAAGCCAAAACTATCATCCACAACCAATATCAAAACCAGTGGAAGAGAAGGCTGGGTACAGCAGACAGTGGTGCTGACCCAATCCATCAGCTTAGAGATATCAGCAAAGTATTCTCTTCAGCCTGAGAACTGGCCACTGCCGACTGCTGAACCACCTCAGCTGAATTAATATTGCCTACACAGACAAATGTCTGCGTGGCACTGGATCTCAGACCCCAGAACACATCCTCCAACACTGGCCAGCCCATGATGTTCTACAGCATCAAACCTGGCCAGAGGGTGCAAAACCGAAGATGCAGCTTTGGGGCAGCTGTCAAGACCTTGAGAAGACTGTGGGTTTCATCATGGTGACAGAACTGAAGATCTGATGCAACCAAACAATTGACCGCAGAGGAAGAAGATAACATAGACACAGACACATCACATGTATACAGAAAAGCACGGTGACAGTTCACACACCTATCCCTCCCTCTGATACTCTTCTCCCACCTTTTACCTACACTTGGAATAATAAAAAAAAAACAACTACTGTCGGAAATGTCAAGCCAGTCCTTCACTGTACGCTTTTTTTTTTAATGTGTAAGCCTACATGCGAGACCATATACACATATATATCAAACTGAAAACAAATCCAAATTAAACCAAGAAAGCCACTCCCACCTGTCCTGAGTTCTATCTTGATGGTAGAGTCAATGGCAGCTTTGTGCAGACCTGGCATAGGAGGTCGCAAAGGAATAATGGTTGGCACAGCCACAGACCCAGCCGTCATCTTGATTACCTTTGGTCTAATCATTGTGAGAAACAAAAAGAAAAGCAATAGAAATGAAAGACCGTGGTCAGCTCAAAGATACAATAAAGTTTCATACTTTTCACCTTTATTTTCAGTAACACAAAAACTACATTATAAGCAAACATTGGTTGAATAACACACCACACACACACACACACACACACACACACACACACACACAGAGACACATGCACACACACACACACACAAAACAAAACTCCAAAAGGTCAAAAATCTGTTTTCTTTTCATCTCCTCTTTACCTTTTCCCTTATTTTCCGTGTAAGATCCAAACCACTTGGAGATGAATGTCATGTATAACTACACACAAATATTCCTTGTAGGGCAGCTGAATCTCAAATGAAGAATTTTGATTTGATTTCCAAAATGCTTGATCTTTCCCTCTTTAGTTCTGTTGGAGTTGGTTGTCACTTGCTGAGTTATTATGGGAAGCAGACTAACAGTAACAAATTGCATGTCATTTTCAGCATAATTCGTAATAGAAATAAGTGAGCAGAAGGTGTGTCCAAGGATACGGATAAGGAAAGTTGTGTAGTTTGTATGGTCTCAGAAACTGTTCAATGTAAACACACAATGTACATTACAAATTCATCACACACACACACACACACACACACACACACACACACACACACAGAGTCATTTAAAATTACATTTCATAGTCTGATTAATATTTATGACAAATACCAGATTAGAGAGTACATATTCAATCTAAACAAAATTTCATATGTTTTATATTAACAAAAGAACAGTATGTGATGTTGACTAAACAAATACAATGTTGTTTAAAAACCATGCACAAGATGACCAATGTAATTATCAAATCATTAATCATTTAAAGTGAATAGCCACGATCTGATTAAATGTTGTTGCGCTTCTTTTCTTTTAAATGCTAGCTATGTCTGTTTACTTCTAGTACCCAATTTCATTCTCTTGTCTGCATACTGTGACGTGATTATATATTTTTTTTCAACATCAGTGTGCGGAAGCTGTGTTGGAAAGACATTGAGAATTTTGTTCATAAAAATGTCTGGAAAAACGATTGCACTTAATCACCTCAAAGTACAAACATAAATGCTTATTGATTGTGTTGATCGCAGTCATAACTACATCACAGTAAGCTATATTTTCATCTGGTCAGCCATAGCTGATTACAGTGACGTGTTTTGACATGAAAATTAATTCCATCATAAATCAGCATATTACTTTCAGTCAGAAGAATTAAATGAATTGCAAGACTAACGGAATATGATGATGCACATCATACAAACAAACATGTTCTTTCAGAAGTACGCACCCGCCTTTGTGCAAATACGCAAGAAGCGTTCAAGCACCTGGCCGCTTGGATAGCAACACCCGCGTCCTGGAGATTTTGCAAGCTCGACTTCCGCTTTTTTTGGCCTCTGGTCCAAGGGAAATAATAACGACTAGGCCTAATAATGAACAAGAAAGGTAACCTTTGTTACACTGGTGAAACAAAACAAAAACCAGTTCTCTGTGACGATGTTCAAGATCTATAGGCTTCATTGGTCTGCAGTACGTGCTCATTTGTGTTAATTCATTTCTGTTGCTGTTGCTGTGCTGTGTCCGATGGCAACAACATGTCTCCAATAAGACAGTTCTTGAAATGGCAGAAGCAGGAAAGACCAGCGAGGAGGTGAGGAGACGGAGGTGGAACTGGATTGGACACATAATGAGGAAGGAGAGGAACGACGACTGTGCTGTGGCCCTTGGTTGGACACCAGAGGGAAGAAGGAAAAGAGGCCGACCGAAAACAACATGGTGGCGAATGGTGGAGAAGGAGAGAAACGGCACAGGCTGGAAAACATGGAGTGTTGTACGCCATGCAGCTACAGACCGAACACAGTGGAGGAGAGACGTCCAAGCCTTATGTGCCTCCTGGCACAGAGAGATTTAAGGTTAAGGTAAGGCTGTTGCTGTGCGAATATGTCAGCTCGGGTTAAATGGGTATGCTCGGAATTCCTTTTTCAGTTAGGGAAATCAAGCTCGTTTCCAGGGCTGTTACATACTTTAATGAAAATGATCTTTAACAGTTTGTTTCCAAAATATGGCTGTACATTGTAAACGTATCACATAGGCCTATATTGCAATTTGAACGCTTGGAAACCAGTAATAAGTTGCACAGGCGAACAAAATTCACTGTACCATTCTGAAGACTTCAGAAGAATAGAGCGTCAGGAGAAATTACACAGCGCCACAATTTAAAGGTAGGAAGGGTAAGGGGAGGTGGGGGGGGGGGGGGGGGGGGGGGGATTCTGTAGGCCTACTGCTCGTTTACTATTTCACACTGTTAGGTCATTGGAGTATGCACTGGTATGGAAATAAACTCTCAAGTAATTGATTTTAAAATACACGTATTCTGCCGTACTGGAGAGCATTTTTTTGGTGCTTGTCACAGCTTGACAAGAAATCACAATAACCAAAAATAATTAGTGTCTCATAAAGAAAATGATGATTTTTTTTGCCTTTCTCCATGATTGCAGTGAAAGTCATAGATGTGTTATTGTGTCCCAGTGTATACAATCAAAAGTTCTTTACAATTAGCAGTGCACATTAGATCACTCATATAAAGTTAATGGAAAGGCGGTTGTAATGTCTGAGATGTGAATGTTCACATTCTAGGAAACAACAGAAAAAGATCGTTGTTGCCACCTCAGGACGATAAAAGGAAAAAAATCCCTCAAATTCTCATATTCTGTGAAACAACAGAAAAGGATAATTGTTGCCACAGCTGGATGAAGAAAAAAAAAAAAAAAAAAAGAAGAAATTCCTTTAATTCTCACATTCTGTGAAACAGCAAAAAAGGATAATTGTTGCCACACTGGACGAAAAAAAATCCCTCAAATGTCACACTTTTTTTGACAGAACAGGTAAGTTTGATTGTTGCCACAGCTGGACGGAAAAAAACAACAACAAACAAACACTCAACCATGAACAGTGAAGAGAAAGATCTCATAGGGATGATAATTTTCTTTTTCATCCTTGTAACATAGCAGTCCGTATGACTATACAAAGGCACTCAAGTACATGTACTTGCAGCAGTTCTGTCAAACTTCTCGTTTGATTCTCTCCGACATGTACCTAAAAATGAGTTCTGGCGTGCTGTGGTGTCCTCACCTCCAAAATACTGACTTTAAGACATTTCTTTGGAAGCCAGAATGGTTGCCAATGTCGACGGCGCAATTTCATATTCTTCCACTATTATCTTCTTCTGTTTCGCTGGATCTCTTTCTACTTCTTGAATAATTTGAATTTTTCGTTTTAGCAACAGACCTTTGCGACGTAAAGATGCCATAATGAAATTGCCTATTAAATCAAAGGCGGAAAACCTCCTTCACTTCACCCCACCCTCGTCCCTGTAGCATCTCCTTAACAGTCGCTGAACTTGACCCCACGTGAGTCGACTGCTCTGCTTCGACAATCACAGGCATTCGGATTACGGGACATTAGAATACCATTTTCTCGCATACGAATCACAGAGGTGATGTTTACCGTAGAACACACATACAAAACAACAACAACAACAACAACAACAACAACAACAAAACAAACAAATTGTACACTTTCAATCTACCTGTGTGAAGCTGTGTAAGAAAATGAAACAGTCTTAGGTTATGCAGCTAGTCAAACACATGTATAAACGTGTGGGTTCTGTTTAGAGCAAAGCATGGAAAGCTTTACATTTCATGTGCTATGTGGGCACTCCTCTATCTCCTTAGAATAGCAAGCGACCACATGAAGCAATAGACATCGCAGCAAACTAACCATCCATTTCTGACAAATGATTCACGGACACATAAACAACCACTTTATTATATCCGGCTCGAACTCTTCACGGGGCCCGAACATATGATTCGCTATAGGCGGCTGTTTCGTTATAACCGGCGTGATCGCCCGCTGGAGACCCCTAAACCATTTCGTTACAAGCAGTATTTCGTTATATCCGACTTCGTTACATCCGACGTATTTTTAGTCATGTAAAGAAGGATTTTTGCTGGGACCAACCCTTTGGCTTCGTTTTATCCGGCATTCGGTATATCCGATTTCGTTATAAGCGGCTCGACTGTATGCATGTATGTATTTATGTAAGTATATATGTATGTATGCATCTGTGTATGTATGTACGTATGTATGTATGTACATCGATATGTACTGCAGACAAAACATACTACATTATATTTACAGTACAAAAACATGAATAGATTAACCTACCAAAGTCAGACACACACAAAAAACAGACTCGAGGTAAGAGAGAGAGAGAGAGAGAGAGAGAGAGAGAGAGAGAGAGAGAGACTAATACACGTACATTAGAAAAGTACTTTCATTGTTGAATCTGAACAACAACAGCAACAACAACAACAACAACAACACACACACACACACACACACACACACACACGCCACACACACACACACACACACACACACGATAATTCACAGGCATGCGCAGACATGCGTGTAATATTTGACTGTTATTTCATATTTTCTGTTTCCATGCACGCATAAAAAAGAACTGATCTCGACATTCTAATAACATTATGTGGCTAATTAGTATTTAAATAGGTATTCCAATGCAGGCCCCTTGCCTGGCGAACTGCGCTGCAGGAGCGAAATTTTCCGTGTTTTCAACTTGTGCAAACCACATAAAAATGGCCGATTTAGACAATAAAAATAACACCAATCAATTTACCAGTCTTTTTTCTTTCGTTTTGGATAGGTTTTATCATTTAAGAGAACATAATAAGTTTATTATCAACCTTGTAAAGAAGTACTTCTCCGCGGTCGGAGGCATGCCGTCGCGACTTTCAGAACACAAGTTTTTACACCCACCTTCTTCCCCCGACGAGGGGAGCGCGGCGTGCACAAATAGCTCAATGAAACTCATACAGAGTTGTAGAGGAGACTTCAAGCTTCATTTTCGTATGCAGTAAGGGTATAGAAAAAATTTAGTTAAGTTCCTAAAAATTATGTTTTAAAACTTCAAATTACGCTAAAATCCGTAAATATGAACGAAATCTGTTCAAAAATATATCAAAATATAGCTCATATTCCGCACTTTCCAATAAATGGGGTCAAACAAATACGAAACAGTGCGCCGCGCTCCCCCGGCGGTTCCCCGGATACTACTATTCGAAGACTAGAAGCATGTCAACAATGGCGGACGAGTCAGACGTATCTGTGTCATCGCTTACAAATCCAACACTATTTTCACCGAATTTTCAACATCCGGCGCTAGAAACAACACAGAAAGGTAAGTTGATATATTTACTAAATTCTATAAGTTATATTTTGTGTACTTAGAGCGCGATTGTATTAAAAATCTTTTTTTAAAAACGTGACCTGAGACAGCCTTTTTTTGAATCGACACTTCAACTTCACGATCGACTTTATTTATCTTCAGCTACGTGGAAGGATTTTTAACATTGTAATCGAGTAATCGAAACATCAATTTGAAAAACCTGTGTCATAAAAATATGATTTACATTGTAGTTCTTCAGTATTTCTTATGAAAAGGTCACGTGACCTGGACCAAGTTAGGGTCCTGAACAGAACGTGTCGTCTGCTCGAACACAAGGCCGCGATGATCGCAGCCGCGACGGAGTCACTGAATGCATTGCTTTTACAAACTCTGCAGATTCTCTTGCGCGCGTGCATGCATGTACACACACACACACACACACACACACACACACACACACACACACACACACACACACACACACAAGAGGTTCATCTCACACTGTAAACATCACAAGAATACAAAGACCTTGCACAACAAAAAAAAGTTTGCTGCTGATTTCAGTTTGTTTACTAAAATAAATTTGCAAACACTAACAGTGATTTATTTTAATGTAGTAAGAATTGCCCAAGCACATGGTTATCTTCTCATTTTTATGTCCCAGACATATTTTCTGCTGTTGTTCATAATATTTAGTAATCTTACCCATTAAAATTGCAACATAATTCATTAATTGTACTTACCTCCTTCTTGTTAGTAAACACAATGGTTACACATGTGTGTATGCATGTGCGTGTGTGTGTGTGTGGGGGGGGGGGGGGGGGGGGGGGGGGGGGTACTGTGCACATGCATGCATGCGTGTGCTTTATAGTGTATGTGGTGTGTGTGTGTGTGTGTGCTCTGTGTGTGTGCTGTATCTGGTGTGCGCATGTGTGAGTGTAATGTGTGTGTGTGTGTGTACTTTGTGTGTGTGGTGTGCTGTGTGTGTGTGTGTGTGTATGTGTGTGTGTGTGTGTGTGTGTGTGTGTGTGTGTGTGTGTGTGTGTGTGTGTGTTGCAGAGGACAACCAGTACAAAGAACTGAAGTGCTGCTTCTTGGTGTTTGGTAAAGGAAGAAGACCCAACCCCCCCCCCCCCCCCCCCCCCCCCCCAACATATCCAGCTGCACAAACAGACTGTTACTGCAGCTTGACAGACTTCGAATTGAAGATGGGAAGTCTGTAACTTTTGACACTGTGGCAGAATGGTTTCTTCAGCTTTTCCCCACCAGCTTCCCAATTAACAGGTTGAAAGGGGTGATCCAGCGCTGTACACTCAAGGCTGAGAAGTTGCCAGCTAAAGAACTTTCAGCAATGCTAAATGAAGATGTTGATTTGGATAATATTGATGATGTTCTGACTTCAGTTGGCATCAATTGGAAAACTCGGAAAAAGCCTGAGCTTTTGAAGATTCCATGTGACACCAAAGTGACAAATGCTGTTGTCGCTTTAGAAACTTTGAGGAACAAAGAGGGGTGGAGTTCAAGCTTTGTTGTTGACTGGCTGCAAAGACTGAACAAGACAGCAATGGGACAGAAAGACAGTCACAAAAATTATATCTGACTACAAAACTATCTGTCGGAAAAAATCAAAAGATCCAGAGAAGTTCAGCTGCTTCATGGAAACCATACATTATTATATACTTTTAATGACTGTGAACTATATTATTGTGACTGAAAACTGTTAAAATATATTTTTGATGGCCGAAAAGCTGTTAAATGTATACTTTCTCTTCTTTATAAGACCATATGTTATTGTTGCATAATTAAAATTATGTATGAAATATCTCGCAAAATATGTTATATATGTGTTTTATAAGCTTTTTAAAATCATTTTGGTATAAAAACAACATTGTACAACATACAGATACAAATTAATGAACATGTAAAGACAAGCGTAATTTACGTAAAAAGTGACCCTTTTGCGCAAATTGCATATTTAACCAACTTCAGCATTACAGTGTTGACCATTTATTTGGAGAAGACAGAAGGAAAAAATTGGGCATTATCTATAAGTGCATGAGAGTAGCCAGGAACAATTTGGGCTCATTTGATAACATAGAAATGGATTTATGGTACCTCGAAGTTGGGGTCTGAAGCAAATTGCCACTTTCGCAAAATTTTCTAAGTCCAAAATTTCTTTAAAAAATCATAACTTCGTCAAATATTATCAGAAGAACATAAGTTTTATATCAGTGTGTTCAGAAAATTGAGCTCTTTTAAATGAAACTACTTTTAAACAACTCTAAGCTGTTTCAAAAATCACCTTGGAATACCTAATTTAAATAGATACAGTAGGGAACATTTGTCCACACACACACACACACACACACACACACACACACACACACCACACACACACACACACACATTATGCATACAGTTTCTCTTTGTCTTCAAAGGTTTGTAATTTGATATACAACTTGCCGAAGTGGTTTCTTGTTTTATTCTTTCTGTGCACGTGCAGGACAAATTAATTCGTTCCTCTCTATAGAATTTCATGACAAATAAGCCCAGACAAAGCACGCGCGCACGCACACGCACACGCACACACACACACACAAGCGCGCGAGCATTTCCATCTATCCATTTTCACCCCCACCTCCACCCCACCATATCCCCCTCACACTGACACACATTAAGATGATGGGGTTAATTTATTTCCCCTCATTTGGAGAAATAAGGTAAGTCACACGAAGGCAGCTATATAACGGCTCGTAAGTCCGCTCGTTTTTCATACCAACACCTTGCTGTCTTGGCCTTTACCAGAGGTATGGTAATGTTTTGTGCCTGAAATATACACTGGCGTCTGATTCACCGTTTAGTATTTCTGTTTTTCATCTCTGTTGTTGTTGTAAGATAACTTTTTCGTTTTTTGTACTCCCAGTTCTTATAAAACAGGGAGTACTTTACAATGGGAACGAAGAAATGTTGTCTGTGTGTCTGTCTGTCCGTGTTCAAAATGTGTTCCACTCACTCCAGACAAAATTACTGGGCCGATCTTTGTGAAAATTTGTAGGTATGTTCGTTATGGGTCACGGATGATGCCTGATGTTTTATTTTACCGTTGTATCCGTTACTAACGGCTACAACGGCACAAACGGTTTTTCTTCTGTATGGAATATCTCAGAAAATACTTGGCCGATCTCTCTGAAAATTTGTAGGTATGTTCATTATGGGTCACGGATGATGCCCGATGTTTTGTTTTACCGTTATAGCCGTTAGCGACGGCTATAACGGCCCATAACGGTTTTCTTCTTTAAGGAATATCTCAGAAAGTACTTGGCCGATCTTTCTGAAAATTTGTAGGTATGTTCATTATGGGTCACGGCTGATGTCCGATGTTTTATTTTACCCATAGCGGTTTTTTTCTTTATGGAATATCTCAGAATGTACTAGGCCGATCTTTCTGAAATTTGAAGGTATGTTCATTATGGGTCACGGATAATGTCTGATGTTTTATTATACCGTTATTGTTATCATTATACCGGCCCATAACGGGTTTTCTTCTTTATGGAATATCTCAGAAAATACTTGGCGGATCTTCCTGAAAATTTGTAGGTATTTTTTTTTAAATTATGTCACGAATGACATAATTATGTTTTATGATGGACGCTTTGAAAGTATTGTCTATCAACGCCAGAGGGCTAAGAAACAACATGAAAAGAAAGGCGATGTTCAACTATTTCAAAGGACGAAAATGTGATATCATATGCATCCAAGAATCACACATTACAAAAAAGGACATTGATATTTGGGAAAAGCAGTGGGGAGGGAAAATCATATATAATGAAGGAACAGAGCACAGTAGAGGAGAAGTCATTTTAGTCTCCAAGCATTTTTCCGGCGAAGTACAGGTAGAAAGCAAATACGATAGAATTCTGATAGCTTCAGTAAAAACCCAAGAACTCAACGTCATCATTATAAATATTTACGCACCGAACGATAATGCTGATAAAGTGCGATTCTTCACAGAACTACAGAATATCATACGTCAGTACTCGGATAACAAACTTTTGGTAACTGGTGACTTCAACTGCACAGTAGACAGCGAACTCGATGTCATATCAGGTCACACACATTCAAGAAATGAGGTAGACAGTCTTAACAAATTGATAACGAGTTCCAACCTAACTGATGTTTGGAGGATCCTTCACGGTACGGAAAAAGAATACACATGGTGCAAACAGCATCCCTTCATCGCACGTAGAATAGATTACTGCTTCGTCAGCCAAGCCTTTCTGCTTTGCGTGTGATGTAACCATAGTCCCAAACACTGACCATAAAGCCGTTTTGACTGAGCTAAATAATAACCAGTTCATCAAGAATCCAGGTTACTGGCGCTTTAACAATTCCTATTTACAAGACACGGTTTTTCAACAGCGTATGAACGAAATACTAGATGAATCTCTTGTAGAATTTAACGATCAAACAAAGAGTAACCCCACAGAAATATGGGAATCTTGCAAAATTAAAATAAGAGAGTTTTGTACAGAGTATGGTAAGTATAAAGCTTACGTAAAGAAAAATGAAACATTGGAACTACAGTGTCGCTTTAAAACATTGGAAGAACAAACAGTTAGCGATCCAACTAATCTTCAAACGCAACGGCAAATGTTTTGACTGAAGCAGCAGTTAGAAATATTAGCTCTTGAGAAAGCTAGGGGTGCACAGGTTAGATCTCGGGTAAAATGGATAGAGGAAGGGGAAAAGAACACAAAATATTTTGTAAACCTAGAAAAGTAATGGGTAAGAAAAAGGTAATCACAAGGTTACAAAGAGAAGACGGTGAAGTTATAACCGACCAAATAAAGATATTGGAAGAACAAACTCATTATTATACTAATTTATATAACCAGAGCACGGATACAGAAAATATACAAGAAACTATGAATAACTTCATTGCAGATGTACAACTCCCTACGCTAGATGATGAGGAAGCAGCTTTTTGTGAAGGACTAATATCCACAGAAGAAGTAAGTTGTGCTCTGAAAGCAATGAAGAATGGCTCATCTCCAGGTTGTGATGGCTTAACTGTAGAATTCATGAAATTCTTCTGGAGCAAAATAAAAACTCTGTTAACGTCCTGTTTCAACGAGTCGTTTGAAAAAAGGAGAATTGTCATACATACAGAAACAAGGTATAATAATTCTGTTACATAAAGGGAAAGAGCTAGCGCGTGAACAGTTGAGTAACTGGAGACCAATTACACTCACGAACACTGATTATAAGATATTAGCAAAAGTCTTGGCAGGAAGATTAGGCAAAGTAATATCAAAATTAATTAATGAAGACCAAGTTGGATATCTTAAAGGTCGGAGTATATCAACAGTTATTAGAACAATCGACGATGTCATTGAGTACTTAAACAACACAAACAAAGCTGGTTATCTTTTAGCTCTAGACTACTCAAAAGCCTTTGATTCAGTATCACGTACTTTCATGTTAAACGCGTTCCATATCTTTGGTTTCGGCGAACAGTTTATTAAATGGACAACAATTCTTACTAGCAACACTTTTTGTAGTGTTAACCATGGAGGCTGGATTTCCCAACCATTCCCAGTAACATGCGGAATCAGGCAAGGATGTCCGTTTTCGCCCCTCGCTTTTATACTGTCAGTTGAATTGCTAGCGGCTAACATTAGGAACAGTAGCATAAACGGAATAAGTTTACCTAAGTGTAATCAGAATGGACAACAAATTGAACAACTGAAAATAAAACAACTTGCCGACGATACGACACTTTTTCTTCAAAACAAAGAAGACATTGTAAACGCCTCTTCGATTGTCACAGAATTCTCAAAATTTTCAGGTCTTCTTTTGAATCACACAAAAACCAAAGCCATGCGGATTGGTATTCACAACGACGAAGAAAACATACCGTTTGAACTTACGGACAAAATCAAGATTCTTGGGCTGTTCTTTAAAAATAATACATTGAAGAGAACTGGATAAAAAGATTGGATAAAATGCATAGTCTTATAAAATTATGGAGCCGTAGAGATCTTAGTATACGTGGAAAAATAGTCATAGTAAAGAGTTTCTTAGTAAGCCAGTTTATATTCGTAATGCAATCAATTGGATTACCAGAAAATATTCTCACGGAGATAAACCGTACTCTGTATAAATTCATTTGGCAAAGGAAGTACTCAAATAAAAGAGCATTCGAAAAGGTCAAGAGAAAAGTGATGGAAAACAGCTATGAGCACGGTGGTCTTAGAATGACCAACATATGTCAACTACAAACGTGTTTTTATCTTCAGTGGATAGGTAAACTGCACATGTCAGGGGATGATGATAATTGGAGTCTTATTCCCAAGTGGTATTACCACCAGATAGCAAGCGGCAACCTAATATATGAAATAAACTGTAAGCCGATGGAAATGCAGAGAGCTCTCGGAAAAATTAAAAGCGAATTCTGGAAAAAAGTTCTTTGCACTTACTTGGAGAACAAAACGCTAAAAACAATGGAAAAAGTAAATATAAACAACTTCAAAACTCAACTAATATGGAATAACAGGTTAATACAATATAAGAATCATTCTGTCTTTTTCCATGTGTGGAAAACTAGTGGAATAGAGAGAATGAAAGATTTAATAAACCTGAACGAATCTAGACTCTTAAACATAGAAGAATTTCAACAAAAAATAGACCAAAGTCCAGCCATCACTATTTTCGAACTAAACGCGGTAGTTACCGCTCTCCCAAAGCAATGGAAAGAATGGATTAGTCAACGAAACGGAACGATTAATTCGGAATACACAGAACAAATCGAAGTATACAATTTTTGTACCAAACCAAAGAACATTCTACAATTTTTGCGTAATAAAATGAAAGGAAGGGCAGATATAAAGCCCTGTGCTATTGGTTTCTGGCAAAGAAAACTGAACATTGAAATTGATAAAAATGTGTGGACACTCCCTCACGTTGCAACAAAGGAAGTTCGATTACAGGAACTACAATGGAAAATAATGCACAACATCTACCCTACAAATATACTCCTACACACAATGAAGCTAGTGGATGATAACAGATGCTCCATCTGCAGGGATGAAGTGGATAACAGATGCTCCATCTGTAGGGATGAAGTGGATTATATCGAACATTTCTTTTACGAGTGCCCGCCCGTTTCTGTTTTTTGGAAAAGGATCGAAAATGACACTCAAGGTCTTTTTGGAATGCAGATAAAACTGTCATTACGTGACGTCCTGCTGGGAGTAGATAATCGATCCTTAAGCAGAGACGCCTTGAAAATGATAAACAACATAATCTTGATCGGTAAAATGAGTGTCAGTATAGCAAAGAAAACAAAATCTCTCTCTCCCATATACTTAATATTTGAATGCCAAATGAAATATCGCACCTCGTGATCCCGACAACTTGCCCCAAAGTAGCATCATGTTCTTTGTGTGTCTGTCTGTTTGTCTGCCCCTCTGTCTGTCTGTCTGTCTGTCTGTCTGTCTCTCTCTCTCTCTCTCTCTCTCTCTCTCTCTCTCTCTCTCTCTCCCTCTCTCTCTCTGTGTCAGTTGCTCAGTCGCAAACCTTAAGTGCCGATCACATGCGTAGGCCCATACACACACACACACAAAATTTATTACCATTGGTATACTATTTATTTTTTATGATAGCCACTTATTTTTGTTTAAAGAATTAATTGTAACAAAACGACCATAAAACTCAAGTCCTTGTATAACCAAAGCTTCGTATCCCAAATAATAAAACTCGTCACAGAAGGGAGGAGAGGGGGTGGGGTGGGTGGGTGGGTGGGGGGGGGGGATATGGGCTTGGAGAGGGGGGAAGACCCGGAGATTTGGGGAGGGGAGGGAGGGTGGGATCGACAGTGGGGGAGAGGGGAAGTGAGGCTCAGGGAGGGGAAAAAAAAAGGGGGGGGGGGGGGGGGGTGGGGGGAGAGAATTGTCACGCTTCTTGGCGTTCCTCATGCCTTCCTTGTGGACCCTTTCTTTTCGCCACAAGGCTGGCCTTATTGGGGATTAGCCAACTGGTGGGGCGATTTGTAACAAATTCTACATACAACTCTATGATGCCGCCTCTGTCTGTCTAACTGTCTGTCCCTCTCTCTCTCTCTCTCTCTCTCTCTCTCTCTCTCTCTCTCTCTCTCTCTTTTTCTCTCTCTCAATTTTTTTCTTTCTGGAGGGGGGGGGGGGGGGGGGGGGATCTGAAAGAAAAGAAAATAATTATTAAGGTTTTTTTTGTTTCACTTATGTTGTTCTCTTTGTATATGCAGCACATTTTCAGTGTGAGAGTGCCAGTACACAACACATTAGAACATTAACAAACCCAGACATTTTGTATCAAACGCCAAAGCACTGAAAACGGCAAGACTATGTCCATTTATAAGAGATCATACAGACTACGCATGGCGTGTAAGGGACCGGTTGGTGGAAAAAAGGAAGGGGGAAAAAAAAAAGCTAGTGGTGGAAATTGCTTTTTTTTTTTTTTTTTTTTGTGGCAGATGAAGAGGACAGTGTGAAGCACCAAAAAATGAAGAGGTGGATTTCGGCCTTAGGAAAAAAAAAAAAAAAATCACCGCCTTAGGTGCTCCATTGCTCCGATAACTGATGCCACAAAAAAAAAAAAAAAAGTCACGAATGATGCCCGATGTTTTATTTAAACATTATAGCCGTTACGAACAGCTCTAACGGCCCATAACGCTTTTTCTTCTTTATAGAATATCTCAGAAAGTACATGGCCGATCTTTCTGAAAATTTATAGGTATGTTCATTATGGGTCACGGATGATGCCCGATATTTTATTTTACCGTTATAGCCATTACTAACGGCTATAACGGCCCATAACGGTTTTCTTGTTTATGGAAAATCTCAGAAAGCACTTGGCCAATCTTTCTGAAAATGTGTAGGTATGTTCATTATGGGTCACAGATGATGGCCGATTTTTACCAGAATAGCTGTTACTAACGTCTATAACGGCCCAAGACGGTTTTTTCTCTTTATGGAATATCTCATGCGTATTCAAGATAAACTGGGAGGACGTTTATTCGTTACGTTTTTCTGCCTTTTCCTTTTAATACCTTCCCTTTCAATTTTCAAAATTGCTCTTTTTCTCTTTTACTTTATCTTCTATCCATTACGTTATTTTTCCTGGCGTTTTATTTCTTATATTGGTATAGTGATGGACTATAAACATCACTGACTTGACTTCTTCATGTTGCTGTAGTTCTATCTTCCTGTATTGTTTCTTCTCCTTTTCTTTTACTCTTTTTGTTTTTCTGTTCTTACTTTCCCCCTCTAATTTCCGTTTTCTTTTGCATCGATTTCGCTTCCTGCCCTTTGTACTGTTGCCTATTTCCTTGCTTCTTTCTTTTGATGCATTTGTCCGGGGGGGGGGGGGGGGGGGGGGGGAGGAGGGGGTAGGGGGTAGGGGGGGATTATCCAGGTTGGGGTTCTGTGGTGTGCGCGTGCGGCAAAGCAAACAGCTCAATATTCACACCACCAAACCACGTGAGGCAAGAATGACAATACACAATTTTACTACACAAATATACATATACTCATTCACACGACGTTTTTGGAGAAGGGCCCTAAGGAGGAAGATGGAGTATAGTCTGAGAGCATAGAAGGTAAGAGGGGACAAAGAAGTAGCTAGGGTTATCCTAACTAACTATCCTAGTGGACAAAAAAGATCTCTCATGAGTGCCCAGGAAAACCACTAAGTCCCAACCTAGCCCACTATTCAAATTACCCACCCTCCACAGAAGAGATATAGAAGAAACATAATAACATGGAATAACAGGGTCTACACAACATAGAATAAGCTTTGCAGTCTTGAGAAGAAGGAAAAACAAAAACAATCAAAAGGGAAAAAAAAGCAAAATTGCCAACTTCTTCACATAACACACATACACACACACACACACACACACACACACACAATATATATATATATATATATATATTGTTACGGATGGTATGTGTGGTGTCTGCAGGTGTCTGACTGACTCGCACAGAAATTATGGATGCATGCACGACTTTTGATTCACATACACACACCCACTCACCCGAACATTGACAGCCAGGCAACAGAAGAACACTTTTTTTTGTTTATGCTGCCCGAGCCATCAGACAAACATATGTAATGAAAGCAAAATCATTAATAGGTCGGCACGCCAACCACAAGGCGTACACACAAAATATATCTATATGTATCTATTCGTTGGCGCTGCTGGTTCCAACGACGACGAAGACGACGACGAAGACGAAGACGAAGACGGCGAAGACGACAAAGATGACGACCACAACGTCAAGTCAAGTCCGACACAGGACTTAAATCACTTCAGAGCTGTGGCTCAAAAGTCTCTAACACACTCGCGGCGTCTCTGCCGGCGACGAGGTGACAGTCTCACATAGGAGCTGTGGCTCACACACAAACACAACGACGACCTGGCCAACAGGTCGCTGGTTCAACTCGGGAGCGGCGCTCTGGCTTGGCAGCAGCAGCGTCTCCAGCCCAACTGGCTCAGCGGGTAGTCGGTCCCGAGCGCAGTGGCAGGTAGGGTGGTTATCGGCACTCAGGCCGACCTCTCCACGCCGACAAAAAGGCGGAGAACAAGGGGGTAGAACGTGGCTACGGCCCTGACCCTCGTACAATGGCAGCCAGTCCCCCTCAGTCCAGGGAGCACTTCTACCTGGGGGAAACTGATTAACTACCTTGATTATCATGGCTACTATTCATTACAATCACGACTACATTCACATTCATTAGCCACATCATATTCCACTACAATTTGGGACAAAAATCAGCATATTCTTTCTTCATTTCAACATTCCCTTTTCCGGAATCACAACACTACACAGGAAAGGATTTCCATATAAACCTTTCAGAATCTAGTTTTCCAAATTGGGGAAAGGATTTCCACCTAGACCCTCTTCAATAAACCATGAATACAATTCATTACACACAATTAATGATTACTTTCATTACACACAATTAATGATTACTTTTCATCAAACTATAAATGTCTTTCGTCAATTCACAGAATGTTCATTTCTTTTCTTGTAACACAAGAATGTTCATTTCATTTCATATAATCACCAGATTTTTAAAAGGTTTCTTTTCAAAAAGATTCATCTACTTCAATATATGTAAGGCAAAGATTTCCACAACACTCTTGTTTACCAACACATAATTATTCAGTATGTATGTCAAGAGTGAGTTAAATACTCATCCACATCAAAAATAAAAACCAACATATAAACCAATATATAAAGTCTCTGTCACTCACTCTGGTAGCTTATTATCCATAGCATCAAAACTCTCCCTCTTCTCGCAAAGTCTAGCTAAACCACATTGAAATAATTAACATTTTCCCAACATGAATTCATAACTAGTTAAGTCACAGAATAAACAAAATCTTTTTTTTCTGAAGACCACTTCCTTTAACACTCACTTCATCTATGTTTTCCGACAGCATTTCGTTTTGTTACCCTATCAAGTCATAGGATAACAGAACACAACAAATACTTTTTTTTTTTTAAAAACAAAACCTTCACAAGTGCGCTGAGGAAGTTTCAGTCGCTCCTAAACGGGAACACGGTTTCGGCTTGCTAATAAATAAACATTGTGGTGATAAATACCTGACTGCCACCAAAAATAGCTGGAGTCCCTCTTCGGCCTTCTGTGTTGTTGGGTTGCCGGAATCACTGCAGAGACTGCCTAACCGGTTCAACTCACCCGGCATTTAACAGTGCGCCGGTGAGCAGCAGTCAGCTGAATTTTCCAACCGGCTTACGGACAACTACCTTCCGGTAAGCACGGTTGCATGAAAATTTGTGACCGGACGGGAAACGATCCGTCACAATATATGGATGAGATGAACTTCTCGTTTTTCAGCCTCAATCTTTCGTTCCTGCCCTGTTGCAGCTGTTCTTCTGTCCCGCTGAGACATTTTCCTGAAAGGTCTGAAGTCACCGTTGCCAAGCCCCACCCTGTCAGCCTGTACTGGCCTGACAATGTCGCCATGTTCCAATGAAGAGATGATCTCGTCGGTTGCATCCTCTGCCTTCCACTTTCTTGCTGTTTTGACATCCGGTGGCTTGCCACTGATCTCTTGGTCCCTCGACTCCCTCAGCATCATCACTGTCCTGACCTTTCCTGCCTTGTAGATCTCCACGATGGATGTGAGGGGTAGCTGCAGCGCGCCTTTCTGCCTGTACAGGGCTGATGTGTTGATTGTGCGAGGTAGCCCAAGCCACTTCCTGATGTAGGTAATGCAAGTTCTCTCAATCATCTCAACTCTCGACAAGGCGACTTCGTACATTGTCAGCGGCCATGCCAGTCGCGGGTAGAGGGCAAACTGTAGACACCATATCTTATGCTTTCCTGGCAGTTTTGTTTGGTCAATCGCTTTCAGCCCATCTTCAGCCTGCCTCATGATCGCCACGCCTCGGCTCCTGTCAGACCGAGTTCCCGCGTACCACCGCCCCAAACTTTTCACAGGTTCATCTTTTACTGTAGGCATCTGTTCCCCTGCAATTGTGAACTTCTGTTGTTTCTGCTTCCCTTTGTGAAAAGTCAGGCTTCTAGATTTCTTGGCTTTGAACTTCATCCTGGACCAAGTGATCAGCTCATCCAACCGGGTCAAAACATTCTGCATTGTGTCCACTTCTCTTGTCAGTAGGGTCACATCATCCATGAAGGCTTTCTTCGGTGCTCTCACTTTTGCTTTTTCCACAGAGCAGTCTGCAGATCGCAGTAGCATCTCCATCACCAAGATGAACTAGATGACAGATATAGTGCAGCCAGCTGCAATCCCAATCTCCAGTCGGTGCCACTCAGTTGTGAAGTCTTCGGTTGAGAATCGCATCTGGAAGTTGCCGTAGTATTCTCTCATGATGCCTTGCACCTCGTATGGGATGTAAAAGAACTCCATTGCT
>CM065717.1:63189510-63249510 GCA_033310375.1 Conus canariensis
ACAGGCTGTCTGGTCGTTTTGCCGCTGTCCTGAGGGGCAAGGGAATAGCCCGTGGGGATCTGGTGATCAACACTCTGCCCAACAGTCCAGAGAGGGTGGTGTGTGAGGCAGGCACCTTGATGGCAGGAGCTGTGCCTGTCAATGATCAGTGTGTAATGACTGACGGGTCAGGCTTGTTGGACTTGATCAGCGTGTCTCGTGCTCCAGTCATCCTCGTGGATCCTGACGTCACTAACAGTCCTTGGAATGTGCTGAAGAATCACGCTGTCATGGATGATGGGGAACACGTGACGTCATCAGACTTGCCCTGTTTAAAAACGGTAATCTTTGTGCGACGTGTGGAGAATGAAGGCACGGGAGATTTCATTGGTCAGCTGAAGTCTCAGGAAGAATGGTTTCAGGCAGATGATATCACATCTGAAGATATCCTCGGCGTTTTCAGAACATCCGGTACCACGGGATTCTTTAAACTGGTCATTCAACTGCAAGGACCTAATATCGAGGTTTTGCAAAATGGCAAATTCAATGTCAAATTAGCATATAGTGAGAAAATTCAGCTCAACATTGCACAGATGGGATGGGAGACCGGGAACATCTTCTATTCTATTGTAGTAGGAGCCAGCCGTGTCTGTTGTGACGTAAGAGCAGGGAACCCTGATGATATGGCTCAGTTTCTCTGGACCTCTATTCAAGAGGAAAAGTGCAACTCAGCCATATTTTCGCCGCTATTTCTTCCTCAGTTAGCAGAAATCGCTATAAAAGAAACACGAAAACGTCATACGGACACCATGACATCCACATGGAAAATGGATGCTTTGCTGCTTGGTGGTCTGCCAGTTACTCAGAGCATGGTTTTAGCGGGGCTTACTGTTGCTCATAATGCCTGTATTGTGTATGGGTTGACTGACAGCGGATATATAACCGGAATGGTGGTAACTGACGGCAACACCTACACTGATTATGACACAGGTCTAGACTTTCCAGATGTTGAAGTAAAGATCGTCAGCATGGACGACGAGTCACAGCCATGTGCTGCTGGTCAGACAGGACACATCCTTGTCAAAAGCCCCAACATGATGAAAGGCTACCTCAATAACCCCAAAGCCACAGCTGATGCCTTCACTGCTGACGGTTTCTTTCGAACCGGAGACTTGGGGAGACTGGATGAACGAGGTCATCTGATTTTCGATGGAAGAGGAAGTGACGCAATCATGAGAGATGCTCACATCTTCAACCCTTCATTGACGGAGAAACGTCTCCAAGATTGTCCCGGTGTGGCTGATGTTGTCGTTGTTGGGGTACCTGATCCCATCATGAATGAAGAGCTGTGTGCCTGTGTGGTGCTGGAGTCAGAGGACGTGTCCATGGAGCAGGTCCGTGAGTTTGCAGAGGAAGTGTTTGTGTCCAAGGATGATCCACTGTCAGCCTGTCCTCGATACTACCTGAAGTTTGAGGCGTTTCCTCGGACCCATTTCGGTAAAATCCAGCGGAAAATCATCAAGACACAAGCTGCTCAGCGGCTGGGACTCGTATCTCAGGCTGACTGATCTGATACATCACAGGACTATGTCGGCAGTTTTTAAAAAGTAACAAGATCGAAGTTTTGAAAAGTAGTCGGAAGGATCCTCTTGCAGTACATAATGTCATCCAGTGACCCTTCTACCGACTTCACAGTATAAAATGTCACCCCTAGTACAAAATGTCATCCGGGTACCAGGGTAACATTCTGAAACGGCAGTCACATATGTAGGCTAACACCACTGTTGAAGATATTGTTGCTGCATGTGAATATATGGTTTTGCCACGGTCGGGTCTGATCAGTCACTGTTTTGTTGTATAGGTGCACAGGGAAGCCCGGCATCTGCTAGTCTCGACGATGGTGTTGATGCCTTCTGATGGCGGTGGTGATGTCAGAAAGTTAGCCTAGTCTCTGACTTACCTGAATACACTTGTATCCAAGCAGCAGCTACATGGAACAAGTTACCTCTGTTTCAAAGACTCAGATTCTTTTAATAATGGCAAAATAGGCTTACAAAGACAGACACTTCTTTTGTAATAAGTAGCATATACAAGGCTTGAATTAACACGTATAGAGTCTGTCTGAGTTGGATTAGAACTGTTTGATTGGTATGTGTGTACTACCGAACATGCTTTCAAGCATGATCTAACGAACAATTGTATATGAATATGTCATCATGTAATTTTGTAAAGCGATGTGAGTAAGTGTCAATAATAAGTACTAAATAAATGCCCGATAGTAGTAGTAGTAGTAGTAGTAGTAGTAGTAGTAGTAGTAGCAGCAGCAGCATGAGGAGGAGGAAGAGCAGGAGGAGGAGAAGGAGAAGGAAGAGGAACAGGAGGATGAGGAGGAGAAAGAGTAGGAGCAGGAAGACTACGACGAGGAGGATGAGGAGGAGAAAGAGTAGGAGCAGGAAGACTACGACGAGGAGGATGAGGAGGAGCAGCAGGAGGAGGAGCTGGAGGAGGAAGAGAGGGAGAAGGAGGAGGATCGGCAGCAGTAAAAGTAGGAGAGGTAGCAGCAGCAGCAGCAACGACAGCGATGTCAATAACACCTGTAGTAGTATCAGCAGTAATAGTATTAGTCTTCGTCGTAGTAGTCGTAGCAGTAGTTGTAATATATTGAAAGAACAATGACTTCCTCAGCTGACCACGATGACGACGACGACGACAATGATAAGGATGGCAGTTGCGTTGATGATGATGATGATAATGTGTGGGTCTGCTTCAGGCCTATATTGGTGGGCACATGTCCTTGATATTTTCGCCCACATAACACGCGTTTCCTGCACAGTCATTCAGTGTCCAGGACACTGACATATACAGGTCCATACTTTCTCTGTTATATAATGTCTGCGGTAAGAATACAACGTCCATATGGTCTCTACAAAGTCCAGCATAGCGTAACATATTTCTTTCCTTTGACTACGGTGTCTGTTGGTATTTAACGAGTCTGCAGTACGTTTCTTGCAATTGTCTAGGTCTATACAGTTTCTACAACACAATGTCTGCGTCAGCCGTATAAGTCTTTACCGTGTTTACAGCATAGCTATTGTTACTGTACTCATACTGCAATCCAGTGTCTATAACTTACCTGTTTCATCTATGTCCACAACAGTGTACATTGTAAGAGTCCGTGTCTTTACTGTTTTTACACCAGATCTGTTGTAAATGTGCCTGTCTTTTCTGTGCTTGCAACACATACGTAACTAGACAGATCAGTAATACATCCATTATAACTTCAGATTTTTATGATGTAAAACACATCTGTAGTAAATTTACACATCTTCAGTACGGCTACATGTTTGCTATTACTGCACAACCGTTTAATATGTCTCCAACACGTCTACTGTAGCTGCACTGGCGTTTAATATGTCTGCAATAGGTCAGCGTCATGGCCCTTGTTATTGTACAGGTCTTTACTACATCTGCAGGGAGTGTGTTGTATAGTTATATATACTGACTTCACTGCACGTCTGTTGGAACTGTACAGGTCTATCCTGAATCATGAAATGTTGCCTTTTTTTGTACTCCATGTTCTTATAGAACAGGGAGTACTTTACAATGGGAACGAAGAAATGCTCTGTGTGTGTGTGTGTGTGTGTGTGCGTGTGGCGCGCGCGCGCGCGCGCGCGCGCGTGTGTGTGTGTATGTCCGTGGTCAAAATGTGTTCCACTCGCTCCAGACAAAACTACTGGGCCGATCTTTCTGAAAATTTGTAATTATGTTCATTATGCGTCACGGATGATGCCCGATGTTTTATTTTACCGTTATAGCCGTTACTAACGGCTATAAAGGCCCAAAACGATTTTTCTTCTTTATGGAATATCTCAGAAAGTACTTGGCCGATCTTTCTGAAAATTTGTAGGTATGTTCATTATGGGTCACGGATGATGCCCGATGTTTTACTTTACCACCAGAATAGCCGTTACTAACGGTTATAACGGCCCATAACGGTTTTTCTTCTTTATGGAATATCTCAGAATGTACCTGGCCGATCTTTCTGAAAATTTGTAGGTTTGTTCATTATGGGTCACAGATGATGCCCGATGTTTACCAGAATAGCCGTTACTAACGGCTATGACTGCCCAAAACGGTTTTTTTTCTCTTTATGGAATATATCACGTGTATTCAGGATAAACTGGGAGTACTTTTATATGCTTTGCATCTTGTTTTGTTTCGTTCTGGTTTTTCTCTTCTGTTCTTCCCTTTTCTCTTTCTTCCCTTTTTTCTTTGTTGTTGTTGTTGTTTTTGTTGTTGTTGTAGTTGAAATTGTTGTTGTTGTTGTGAGTTTGCTTTAGAAGCAAAGAGGAACTGGCTTTCAGACAACCCCAAGGTCAGTCATGCTGTCACCCTTCTATATACCTGTGTTGGAGCCTGAACCTGGAACAGGAGACATAAGTGCCGACTGAACTACTTCTATGTGTTATTATAGCGTAAAATCACAAACATGTCAGGACAAGACCGCTGACACAGCAGTACTGTGTCTCACAACCTTGAACCACTCTGATGATTAACCATTTCAGATAGGATGGCCACGAGGCCAGACTGCCAGTCAAAAGCATCTCAAGACAACTGTCCTGTAGCGAACTGTTCTCAGGAAAGATCACGGTGAGCAAGCGGTTCAAGGACAACCTCCAGGTCTCCCTGAAAACCTTCAGAAGACCCCAGCCCCTGGGAGCAGGACACGTCACTCAGTAACTCCTGTATCGGTCTACGTCATCTCCAGACCAACAAACCCGAAACCACACCTTACAAGGGACGTACAGATACTGCGTTTAAAACAGATCTGTACAGGTTAAACTGTGTGCACAAGACGTCTATTGTACTTTTACAGAACTTTACTATGTCTATAATACATCTGGTGTAACCCTGTCTGTCTTACACATACTAAAGCAACGCATCTTTTTAAGTTTTTCAAGTTCATGAATTCAAATGTCAATTAATAAGACAAAAGAAAATTCATGTAATTCAATGTACTTGATATGTCCAATCTAAATTGATAATTAGAAGAATCATACATTTCACAACAATCATTCATAAATTATTCATCGGCTGCAAAGTGTTATTTACTCACGCACTATCTTTTTCCTTGAAAAAAAAAAAAAAGGGGGGGGGGGGGGGGGGGGGGGAGGGGGGCGATCAAAATATGCATTTGAATTCCGCTAATAGGTGTTCACATTTCAGAAAGATTTAAAATCTCATTTATAAAAGGAAAATTATCACATAGTTTTACGAGACAAAGAGAGTATCTGTTTAGTACGTATCTGTTTGTTTTGTGCGTATCTGTTTGGTTTGTGCGTATCCGTTTGTTTTGTCCTTATAAAACGTAGAGAGGACGATAGTATCAGGGAAATTAAAGAGTGATATAGAGTTGAAAAATTAGTCAGTTTGCCGATGACACAATATTTACATTAGAAGGAAAGAGGGGATCGTATGAAAATTCAAAACACTGAACGAATTATAAAAGCAACCAATGTTTGGTTAGTGAGGGGAAAACAACAATCCCAAGATATTCAGCGCACAAGGTATGAAATGGAACCCCTCACTCCCCACCCCCGATTAAAGTACAAGGCTTTGGTTTTCACATGATTGATCAACAATTTAAGAAATCAATGTGGCAGTCAAACTCGCTGAAGTAAACAAAATGTTTGACATTTGGTCAAAAAGAGAATATTTGCCTAACGGCAGAATAGCAGTTCTAAAATTTTTGGCTCTTTCAGAACTGGTGTATCTATGGATCCTATTACCAAACCCACCAGACAATGAAAATACAATGATACAGAAAACGTATTTTAGATTTGTATGCAATAATAAAAGACATAGATTCAAAAGAAAATGCTCGGTAAAAAAAAATTGAAAAGAACGAATTAGAAAACCGGACTTAAAGAATTTGAACAGGCACAAAAACTGTCATGGATGAGAAAGCTTTAAAGGAAAATCCTAAATAGAAATACGTCATTCAAGCACAGTGTCTCGAATGAAATTGATCATCTACATCGTCATTCATTAAAAAAAAAAATTATAAAGGCTAAATGCTACAAGTTTAGGAAGATACATTTTCAGCATTCGACAATTTTGATGAGTGCACAGAACGGGAAGATGGAAAAGAAGTTGAAGCCGAGCCTGTATTAATTAAAAAAAAAAGACCTTCAAAGTAGCAACAGTGAATTTTACTTAAAAATCGCTATTTGGAACTGATAAATAATAAAACAGACTGAGGTTTTGACCGTGTGGGCAATCTTGTGCATATGAATGTGGATAAATAAGGTAAAACTCGGTGTATGATTATTTGTAGGGCAACCACAATATGAATATCGCATTCAAAGATATAATCACCACCTAGAGATAAGTGAATATAATTTGATAAAAATTGGTTCGGTATAAAAGGAAAGAAAACATTTAGTACAACGAAATCACGAATAATATTTTGAAAGTAAGAATATGTTTTTTTTTTTTTTTTTTTTTTTTAGCGTAGAGTCTATATGACAATATACACATATCTTATGACGAAACAAGGATACAGGTCACAAAACCAGTTATGAAACGATTTAATGCTCCAAAGGTCCATGTGTTTTCAATGATCCAAATCAAAGTGTTGGCTGGCTGGTTGGTTATTTTTTTTTTTACCAAAAGGAAAAGTATATTGTGTACAGAGAGAGAGAGAGAGAGAGAGGAGAGAGAGAGAGAGAGAGAGAGAACCCAATGTCAACTTCTGAATTCATGTTCCATCTCTATAGTTTGATGTGCTCGTTCTGGTAACGCCATTGTAATATTTTGTACCGTTTTTGTAAGATTGACAAATAATAAAACACCGTTCTTTGATGTTATACCAGTTCATCATGTATACATACTTTCAAGTCCATCTAATGATCTGTTTAATTTATATCTGTCTGTCTACCTTGCTGTCTCATCTTCTGTGCAACTTCAGGGCACTATCCTGATGCCGCACATTCCGGCTTCCCATCCACAGCCACACCCTGGATTATCCGGCCACAGCCCCGGTACTGGGAATCCACTGGGTGCAGTCAGTGTCTAATCGTCATGAGGCAACCCGCCATGAAAGACACCGCACTGCTGCCGTGTCACATCTGCAGTGCTCAGTGGTGTCTGTACTAATTCAAATACGCAAAACATGATCAATTACTTCTACTTATTGAACTGAAATTTAGAACAATAGACTAGAAATACCATACCTGAGTAACAGCTTAAAATGCAATGTTTTGAAGTTTGAAATTTAGCATAGACAGCAAACAATTAGCATTGAACAGAAAATGCAGGAACGGCTTTTTTGTTTTTCATGATGAAGTATCCATCCACCATAATGTATTTACGTTGGCGGTAATGTCACTTTAAGTGACAATAATTACTCGGATTTTAAAGTTCTGGTCCAAACCATGCATTTGAAAGACGTGAAACATATGAAATCATCTTTGGTGTTTACTCAAGTGCCCTTGAACAGTCAATGGATAGCAAGTACCTTGATTTCTTACTTTCATTTAGGTAGTTCATTTCATCATTAAGATCACAGCAACGTTTCTGTCCTAAATACATCCTACTTGATCTTCAGTTGTTAACTGCTTGATAACGTATCCAAGCCTTGGAGCTAGTGATCATAATTACCGTTGATCACATTAATCGGTTTCCAGTTCTTTAGTTTGTGTCTTTCCAAATTCTCTCTTTACAAAGAAGCAATAATTATACATTAGCTTTTGGGAAAAAGATAATTCACCAACATAAAAAGCTTTTGTAAACAATTGCTATTTATTCGTTTATTTATTGCAAATTCAATTCCGAAAATGTTTTATTAAACACTTTATGGGCCTTTCGGGGATGGAGCCGTTTCTTATTATCTTAAGGCATTGGTTCTTTCTTTTGCAAGAAGCAGCAGCATTATCATCTAAAGAAGGAAAATATTCGTTTTTGTCATGCACTTGTTTATTGCCATCCAAGACGCCTTTTCCTGCACGGTTGTGACAGCAGATTTCCCTAAAGAATAATGGGTATACTTCAAACCCTTCTGTCTGGTCTGTTGCGATCTCTCTTACATCTTTACTTCCTCTTGTTTTCTTACCTCTGACTTTTTGTAAATTGCGGAATACTGGGTGTTTCATTCATAATCCTCAGCCCACTTAATCATGATTCTTATCTGTCTACCACTATTCTTCCCCAGCTGTGTTAATTCTTATCATTTTAGACTTAGACATTGTGCACTCTTGGACCAGAGGGATCGTTAACTACTCTAGTTCCTTTTTTTTCAGAAGCTCAGGTGAAGACAGCGCTCATTAATAATTTTTTTTCAAGGTAAGCAGTTTTCATACTCGGCACAAAAACTAGAATTTGAACATTCTAATAATCCAATCTTTTTTTTTTTTCCTTTTTTTTTTTGTGGTATCAGTTATCGGATCAATGGAGCACCTAAGGTGGTGACTTTTTTTTTCCCCCTAGGGCCGAAATCCACCTCTTCATTTTTTGGTGCTTCACATTGTCCTCTTCATCTGCAAAAAAAAAAAAAAAAAAAAAAAAGCGAAAAAAAAGTCAAACCAATTTGCACTACTAGGGTTCCCCCCCCCCCCCCCCCCCCCCTCCAACCAGTCTCTTACACACCATGCAATGTCTGTATGTTCTCTCAAATGGACATATTTTTGCTGATTTAATGTATTGGCGTTTGATACAAAGTGTCTGGGTTTGTTAATGTTCTAATGTGTGGTGTATTGGCACTTTCACTCTGGTAATGTGCTGCTTATGTAAATAGAACATACATTGAAAAAAAAAACTGCATTATTTTCTTTTCTTTCAGTTTTGCCAGAGAGAGAAAGAGAGACAGACAGACAGACAGACAGGCAGACAGACAGACAGAGGGAAAAAAGACGAAGAAATGCTAATAGACGCTTCATTAATGTACATCAAACGTTCAGAAGTCTGGCGGATGCGGAATGTGGTTGGGATTATAAGAAAAGAATTCAAGTTTCGGCACCCGTCGCTGTGACTCCCGAACCTGTCAACACTCCCGGTAGTCATCCTTGAAGAATACAGACGAAAATGACTGCAAGGACGACCCTAGGAGAGATGACAAACATGCACAGGAGACAAAGACAAGGGTCACCTAAGATCTCGGAAATTGGCTATTCCCCAAAGATGCTGCCCTTATAGCGAAAAGGGGGTCTACAAGGGAGACATAAGGAAAGCCAAGAAACGAGATAATAAGTGCGTGTGTGTGCGTGTGTGTGTGTGTGTGTGTGTGTGTGTGTGTGTGTGTGTGTGTGTGTGTGTGCGTGCGTGTGAGAGTGAGTGTGCGAGAGCGCGCGTACTTTGTGTGTGTGTGTGTGTGTGTGTGTGTGTGTGTGTGTGTGTGTGTGTGTGTGTGTGTGTGTGTGTGAGCTTGGGCGTGCTAGAGCATGTGTGTGCTTGCGTGCATGCGTGAGTGTACTTTGTGTATACATGTATACAATGGTGGCCAGCCATACAGCTCTAGGAGTGAATAGATATGAGCAAGGACCTGTGTTATTAAGAGCAAGTTTATACATGTACAAACAGGACTAATAGGCAAAACAAACGGATAAACACTAAACCGGTGCCTGAGCGCATACTGATGGTTACCTAGTGGTCCTTTTATTCTTTTTTCTTCCTTTTTTTTTCCCTCGGGAGAATTACATCTCCAGGTTCCGATGTTGTACAAACGCAGGTTTCTGAACTCTGTCACTTTTTACTTATGCAATTTATAAACTGATGTAACGCTTTCTCAGTTCTATGTGTTGATCGAAAATCATTTGTAATGCCATCAATTTTTTAGTTTTACGTGCAATACTAATGGACATTTTCCCCACTAATATAATGTGGTTAATCGATTTTGTTACCTGTTTACCTATGTCGTCTCTATGGACTCCAAAGAGAACGTCAGTTAACGACAGTTTTAAAGATTTATCGATTCTCGATGAAATCAATATTTCTATATTTTTCCAATATTTGTTGACTGGAGGAGAGTAGAAAAAGAAATGTTCAATAAAATCAATTTCATCTGTACAGTTATCACACTTGTTAGTTTCTGATACTTTCATTTTTCGCAAAAGAATATTAGTCGGGTAAATGTTGCGGTTTATTTTCCATTGTAGTTCATACAGCCTAACCTCTTTTGTAGATGTTCTTGGTGTTAGCCATATGTGTTCGTCAACTTCAAAGTCAAGTTTTCTACGCCAAAAGTCCTTGCCGTTTGCAGTAACGTTACTCAAATTCCTTTGCTCCAGCAGCTTTTTTATTTCTTTTGGTTTTGTGTTAAACAGATGGGCTTCGCTGTCAGCAGAGCAAACATTGTCAAGAGTAATATTGTTTTCATAAATCCACTCCAGCCATGATGATGGGAGAGCGTTTCGCAGTGCATTGTATTCAAAAATTGTATTTGCATTACGATCGCCTAAAACTGTCTCCACTTCATTGAGATTAAGCAGTCTATTTTCAGTAATGTGTACAATGTCTCTGACAAACTGTATTCCCTTTTCTTTCCATTCTTGAAAATATAATATATTGCCTTTATATTTTATCAAGTCATTATAAAATAACATTTGATCTAAAAAGTTACTTGGTGTTATTTCTTCTATCTTGGTTTTCCTCTTATTATTCAAATAAATGGTAACTACATTTCTCCAAAATTCATTGTCAATTCGTTCAATTTGCTGCAACTGCATTGCATTACAGTTAAGCTTAAATATGCCATCGTTACTAATTATTTTGTTTAAGTGCCACTTCGGAATCTTACTCCAATTTTCGTCTGTCGCAGAAAACAATTTCCCTGCCCATTGCAAATACATACAGTTTTGCAGTTCCATAACGTTAACCATTTTTAAACCTCCTGAGTTATAGTCTGCTTCCATTACTTTCCTTTTCACTTTTTCGAATGCTTTCCGGTTACTGTGTTTCTTTTGCCAAACAAATTTATATAATATCGTATTTATCTTCTGCAAGACTTCATATGGAATACCAATTGACTGCATTACAAAGACTAGTTGACTAACCAAAAAAGATTTAATTACTGTTATTTTGCCATGAATGCTGATGTCTCGTTTGCTCCAGGTCTTTATAATTTTATCTATGGTTTCAACTCTGCCTTTCCAGTTTTCTTCAATGTTTTTGGCCATTTTATCTTTTTCAAAATAAATGCCAAGTATTTTTATTCTTTCAACTATAGAGAAAGGCAGATTGTTTTCATTTATTCTCCTGCCCATTCTTATAGCTTTGGTTTTATTCATATTTAACTTAAGACCAGAGAACTTTTCGAATGCTTTCAGAATATTCAAAGATTCAATCATGTCATCTTTGTTATCTAAGAATAGGGTGGTATCATCAGCGAGTTGCTTTATCTTAATATACTGCTCATTTGCACGGTGCCTTGTTGGCACTTGGATACCTGTTATTTCACTTTTTCTAATCTTCGCAGCCAAGAGCTCCACAGCTAAAACAAACGCTAAAGGGGAAAAGGGACAGCCTTGCCTTATTCCACAAGTTACATTAAATGGCTCAGACAACCAGCCTCCATGGTTGATACAGCTTTGGCTACCATTTGTTAAAATGTGTACCCATCTTTGGAAATCGGTCCCAAATCCCAATACTAATAATCCAATCTACATACATTTGAAAGCACACCAAATACATTGGAAGACACACCAATATAAATACCTATTATACTGACCTTATTCTGAACAGATACAACATCTTTCAGAAAAGCCATTACTGAATATTTATTTATTCTAAAACTGTTGTTGTTGTTGTTATTGTTGTTGTTCTTGTTGTCGTCGTTGTTACTTTTCCTTTCTTTAATTTACTTTAAGAACACCATATTGTTTGATATTTTCCCCGCAGCATTAATCGTTCATTCCATCTATGTAAAATATCTTCTTCAAATGAAACTGCTGAACATTGTGATTAGACCAGTGAAACACATATTGCCCATTAAATGTTTATCACTTGTATGACATCATTCCTGATGTATGCCTGCTACCGTATGAACCCACACATATTGGTTTGTTTGGACTTACTGAAACGCGTCTTAGTACCCAAATTATAGACGAAATGCTTGTAATCCCAATTACAACATTATTCGTCGTAATGCTATACAACACGGTGAAACTGGCATTGATGTATACATTTAAAGCCGAGTATTCCAAATCGTTAAAAAAAGAACTGATCTAGAGACCACAGGGGTTCAGTTTTATCTGGTTTGAGATAAAATATCCGAAGTCTTCTCCTTTGTTAACTGGATTTGTATACAGAAATTCTGCTTCATCATAGGACTGGCTTGATGGCTTTGCACATATGGATAAAATCAGCGAAACCAGTCGCAAGATTCTGTTATTACGTGACTTTACCTATGATCTGTTGATACCCCAAGCAGCCTGGCAATCATTGTTCGGCCTGCACCAACTTGTCTGCATTGCCGCCGGTCACCCACTCCTCGTCCATATTGCTTGACCACATTTACACAAATAAATTTTTAGTCGCTGATATGAATATCCTTAGCTTGAAAAGTTTAGGTGATTCACGCTCCCATAATATCATGCACGTGGCTATGCAAACACCGAAATATCACACCAAGGACAACACCACCATTTACTATAGGTCTAAAACACTTTAAAACAAAATTTGCCACGATTTAAGTATGTTTTTAATTTTTCAGATCCTACTGAAGCATTGGACGCCTTCTATGAAGTATTCTTTTTATCTCTGGTATAGGAACAGGCACCACTACGGCGAAAGAGAGTCATATCTTCGGTTCTTCCTGGTTGGCTCACTCCAGAAATAATTGAAGCCACGAAAATCTGTGATCAACATAAATATGAAAGTAAGCAGTTATACAAGGAATTTGTCGACTTACTATCGGAAGAAATTAGAGTAAAAATCAGTTTCAAAAGGAAAACAAGAAAACTAAATGCAAAAAGCAAAGAAACGGGGTTACGAATCTTATCAGACATTTTAACAAACAATATTTTAAAAACATGTTAATGACTAATAAAGACAGAGCTTCGCTGTGGCACGCACGAAATGAGATTGCACATAGATAACAGAACAAATCACCAAACCACTTTCAGTGGTCACCAAACTCTTTCAAAAACCACTTCTTAAATCTAACCGAGACCACTGGAAAAAAGAGGATGAAGCATATGCCGTGGAAAACTACACTGCCCTTTTTCTTTTCTCCGAACGTTCTGCAACAGCAGACTCAAAATGGATCATTCACTAAAAGTACCTCCACATGCTGTCCATGAACTTGGTGCTCTCATTACCGGCCTCAAGATCAAAAAGATCAACGGGACCACATAAGATAAATACTTCTCTTATAGCACTTGCTATCCCCTGTGTAGCCAAACACCTAAAATTTACATACAACATGTGTATAGAACAAGGTAAAGTCCCACCTGCTTTTAAGTCAGCAAGAATTATTCCAGTGACCAAGTCAAAAAACTTCTCAGACTTGAACAATTTTAGACCTCTTTCTCCATCATTACATTAATGACGTGGCTAAGATTTGAATGGGGGAAAAGAATAAAAAGGCAGTAGCAGGAGGAGTGGGGACGTGGGGGGGGGGGGGGAGGGGGGGAGCGGATAAAGAAAATGGAAAGGCAGGGGAAAATATTCATAATATAACATCCTTCACTAGTTGTTTATGGAGACCATCGTAACCCATCTCTAAGACAGAACTATGCATCTCTCTCTCTGTCTTGAGAAACCCGAACGCGCTCATATGCGCGCGCACGTACACACACACACACACATAAGCGCGCGCGCGCGCGCGCGCGCACACACACACACACACACACACACACACACCACCAGCACCAGCACCACCACCAGCAGTAGCACCAGACTCCACCGTATGTCATAATACCATAATTCTAAACAATGATTATTTTGTTTGTTGGTTTGTTTTGAACTCGTTTCACATATTGACTGCTGCTGTATTAAAATTGCTTTGTTGGTGTTTTCGATCACGGTATACAGCAAGATTACAATTTCTTCGTTTGTGCTGTGTGTCGTTTGTCTGTTGATGAGCTAGGCAACGTTGATGTGGAATTACGTGCCTTTACCTGTTTCATCACTGCAGCAAAAGTTATCTTTCTCGTATTTTGTTTTCTGGTCACGCCCCTCCGTCACAGTTAAGATGGTCTTTTTTCTTTGCAATCGTAAGAGGTTGTGAAAACACTTGCAGAACAAGATCATTGAGAGTTTTGAAACTCCCCTTAAAACGCATTATTAAGAGTTGACAAGATTACGGCATGAAATAACCCCGTTTACAGCTTGATACTGATTTTGTGATTCTGAGTTTTCTCCGTTTTCCATGCCCTCCATGAGAAGCCACAGAATCTTGACTATGATAAGAATAATGATTTTTCACGGTGATTGTCATGAGAACGACGTTGATCCGAGTCTGTTTTACACACTAAATTTGATGTTTTATTTTATAACAAATCGGGTGTCAGCCATCCCGGCCATAGAAGCTCGTAGTGTCGGACAGAAACCACTAGCAGTCTGAAAAACCAACCAGGGAAGTCGATGCTGTTCTTCTGTGTGGTTCCTCTGTTCCTGGCTCAGTGGGGTCTTAGTGGATGCGTCTTTGAGAGTGTTGCCTAAATTTTGCAGATGCCTGTATCTCTCGGGCCTGGTGGACCTGGAATATGATATGAAAATAAGCGCGCAGTAAAACCCTGCCATGCAGTGTCAAACCGGATTTGACCTCCATAGCATCGTCTTCATCTTCCTCATCCATTAACATAAAAAGGTTCAAGTTCTGCGGCCCTCATGCTGCGCTGTCATGGTTGCCTCAGTTTTGATTTCACCTCCCGTCTGTGCCCATGGTGAGTGGTGCCAAGGTCACCGGTATCTGCAGATTTGTGGGGACTGTCGCTAGACTGACGAAGCAATTATTGTATCAGTATGGCGTTTAGTGTGTGTCACTCTGAGCATTTTGGATCTCGTCTGGTGGGTTACCTCATGTCGACTTGACATTAACTGCTCCCTGTGGATTGCCGGTGAATCATCCTCATCCTCATCGATCAGCAATGAAAAAAGTCTCAAATTCACTGGCTCTTTATGCCCTGTTCTCATGGTTGCCTCAGTTTTTATTTCCTCTCCACGTCTATGTTATTGGTGAATTCATGTCGAGATCGCCGTTCTCGGCTAATTCACGGGGATTGTCGCTGGATGGACTAAGGAGTTATTGTCATCAGAAGGGGGTTAATGAGGAGTTGTCCCGCGTGTGTTGGATCAGAACAGGCACCATTGGACATCACCGAAGTGACTTGGCGGTAGTGGAGTGTTTCCTCTGGTTGATCGCCTCTTGTCGACTTGACACTTTTGGATTGTCTCTGTGGATTGTCGGTGTTGGGGCTGCGGCGGGACAACCCGGGGTGTGGCTGTGGACGGGGGACTGGAATGAGAGGTAGCAAACAAGATAAGACCAACAAAAAGATTGAATATGTGAACGGTACGTATTCAACGCGAGAGTGTTGTTTGAATGGCATTCTAACTGTTCCAGTCATTGACAACACAACATACAGTCTGTTATTACTCAGTCAGTTTGGAGATGTGTTTTAGGCAAACAGCTGGAGCATAATCTTACCTATTCCAATAATTCTAGACATGTTTTGGGTTACTGGTTCCTGCTTCAACCTGTTTGAATGCCTTTCTGGAAGCTGATTACTACTTCACCATTTATGACTCTTTTGGGCTTATCGTTCTGATTTTAAAGCATTTTATGTCTTTTGACCACTGGTTCCTATTTAAATATTTTAGAAGCTTCTCTTTAGCTGCTGGTTTCTCTTTGGCATGTCGTTTTGGTGTTTGCGTCCTCCTTCAAAGAGTTTGATGTAATTTTAGCTCTGTGTCTATACTCCTCTGCAATTGTCTGTCTTTTTGTCTGCTCGTTCGCGCTTCTGTGTGTTTAACTGAATTTTTGCTGCTAATTCCTTTCTTCCTTCTCTTTTTTCTTAAAAAAAAAAAAGCTTTTTAATGTTGTCACGAACGGTCTGCCTGAATGTGTGTATGCGTGTGAGGGTAGGTCGAAGTGTCAGAAGATTGTGTCCGAATGAAGTACCCAAATAAACGATATCTAACGCGCCCGGACAAATTACAGACACCACACCAGAAGTGGCATCACGACGACTTAATACTTTTTTTTTCAGCACAGTTCTATTCAAACAATTGACACATAAACACAACTTCTGGCGTAGCAACCATCCCAGGGACTTAATTCGTAAATGCCCGAGAGGGAGCCACAAGGAAATCAATCCAGCAGTCCTGTTCTCTAGTAGGTTCGCTGGCGAACAATTTCGCCGCCTACCTTGAGCAGGAAAAGGCTAAAGGAACACTGACATATTTCAGAATTCAAAATCGTTCCACTCTCTCTCAAGAGGCAGCGAGAGATAATACCCACCAAGACAAGGAACCATTACAATCCTACGTCCTAACACGCAATCGAACTATAACACTAGTGGCTGTGTGACTCAGCACACTTCATTCACCGCGCTTGTTATCCGTTTGTTCTCCTTTCCCCTCCTCCAAGCGAGCAAGCTCTGTCTGCCAAGACTGTGTACTTGAACAGGCGGGAAATTAACAAGGTACTTCCATCAAATTACTTTTCTCCCAGGTTCTCTAGCAACCTACACAAGCTTTAATAACCAAAGAAATACCCTAGTCCACAAACAAAAGTTGTAAAAACATTTGTGGTTTCTTTCAAATACACGAAACAGGAGAGAGAGAGAGAGAGAGAGAAGAGAGAGAGAGAGAGAGAGAGAGAGCACCACCTTTTTCACGAATTGTCCGGCACGTGCACTCTGCTTGTCCATGTTCATTACAAAAGCGCGTCCTATCATATCCACCGCCAGCACCATGCACACGAGCTGGATGGTCCTAGCTCCCACAGGGCTGGCAGAAGGGCAGCGGGGAACCTTGTCCCATCTGCCCGCCACCTTGCCTCTAGAGGGCGTGTCGCCATCAGCAGCAGTTGCCTCCCACGCCCCTCGTTCTGTACTGACAGGAGGGCAGGCCCGGGACTGCGAGGGGACAGACAACAGGTCTGCAACACAAGTGGCCCAGCTATATGTCGCTATTCACTAACACGTTTGGGAAGAAGGAGGTTGGCAACGGAAATCCTTCCAATCCTTAAACTTCTAATACATTTTCATTACTATAATGACTGAAGAATTGTTAGCCTGCACTTGTTTTCCCCCACTACTTAATTGTTCAACATTTTGATGATTTCTAATTTTCAAAAAGAAAAGCCAAAACATGATGCAAAGCGGGGGATTTCAGAATGTCAAGGGCCCCATACTGACTAAATCATTCACACGACCTGTAGATCCTGCTGGCTAAGGACAGACGGTGAAGGAGAGGGACTGGCACCACTGGAGCCCACTCCAACGCCATGTACCACCTAACGTTTTGTTTTTCAAATCGAGGTGTGTGCCCATGAACACTTTTGCATTAAGTCCCACGTGCACGCATCGCGACTGCTTTATGTTTTGAAAGAAATGGACAATGAAAAGCTACATGGGCCAAGACATATTGCCAAAAATAAATTACTTCTTTTTCCAGTGCCTAACAAATGTGAAGCAGAGTATACGTATGAAACGCACGAAGTTGAAAATGTGATATTCCGACTGCTCTCTTCAACCATGCAGGTGAAAGGACTCATCTGCTTTACCTTTAGTTGCTGACACATTTACCTCATGAATGGAGAGTTTTTGTTGTCTCCGCCAAGGAAGCTGTTTTAACCCGTGTCTTCTAAAAAAAAAAAAAAGTAATTGCAATGACTCCACCTAAAAACGTGGACAAACGAATCACAAGACAAAACATGACGCATTTCGACCTCTTAGATCTTCTTCTGGCAGATAAACAACACTCAGGACAACGAAAATGAAGAAAGAGCAATCATTTCTCTTTGTTGAATTCGGCGCAAAATGGGCGTTGAATGATTTTCAGCCATTTTAACAATGCTGGGAAAACAAATGGCTAAATGACGAAGCCAGCGCATGTTTGTGCGGATCCCTCATACGGATTCGCATCAAGTGATCGTCCCTGAAATCCGTTCGACCTTGACCGAAGTCTGTGCTTTCCCGCTTTCAAACAATAGTGTGTGTGTGTGTGTGTGTGTGTGTGTGTTGCGATCTGATGACGCGCGTTTTTATTCCACTTAATGACATGTAGCCTGATACGTGCGGAACTGCAGGAAAAAGTCAATATTTGTCTTATTTCTATGCACGGGTGTGTGACGAGATGAGTAAGTGTTAGGTAGGTCGTCTTGGGGAAGGACTAGGGATAATTTCTCAATGAGAATTACCTTAACATTTCACCTACACCCTCTCTCTTACTAGTGGTGGAAGGAGCAACTTTCCGGTACTAGTCATCGAAGAAATTTTTATTTTATACCGGGACTGGGTAAAATACTTAACAGTGGCTCTGAGATAGTTTTCCTTAGGCCTGTACTCTTATAAGTACTTGTAGCTCCGAGAGACAGAATTGAAGAGAGAAGTTCAAACATTCAACATTTGATTGAACAACAGAGAACTGACACAAGTTAAGTGCACTTTCACACATCAACTTTTATTGTTTACACATAGGTAAGTATTGGCGGGTCAGTTCTATAGGCTAGGGTTTAATTCTTATTGGACTGCCACAATGAGGGGCCCTCCCTCACTCCTACTTTACTCGCTTGCACTCAGTGCAGTAAGCTTAAGCTGGCATACTGGGGGTCTCCCTGTTTTTCTTCATCAAGTGAGGGCAAGGGTCTGATGGTTTTGAGTCCAGGTGGTAAGCTAACTTAGTTTTGCTTCGGAGAGGGTAGTGGATCTCTCCTGTGGTTGGTGACTGCCCCACTGGTGTAGACTGGTTGTCTGGTGTCGCCCTGATGTTGGGCGAAGTCCCAGCTTCTGGTCCAGCCGCAATGTGTAGCATGACCAGGATAGCGTGACCTGGATCGCGTGACCAGACTCCCAGTTTTTTCCTGGGAATGAACAGTGAATGACTGGAGATCAACGAGGTTACCGAGATTTTCTCACGCCTTCTCTAATTGTCTCTTTGTCTTCCTCTGGTCTGGTCTACGGGCAGTCTTGAGGGGTCAGTGAAACTGCACCCTGTGAGGCTAGTATATATGTATTCTAACTGCGGAATTCGGTTGTGACAACCTGTCACTCACACATCAGGGGTGAGAGGGGGAGGGATCTAGTCTTAATACCAGTCGCCTCGGAAACCGTTTGAACTTAATCGGCACAGCTCACGGACTTCAGTGGCCGGTTTAATTTATGCGTCCGTATAGACACAGACTCTCACATAGAAACTCCAATGACGTAAGTTACCAGTTCAGCCAGTGCACGGACTGTAGAAAAGGGGGGGGGGGGGGGGGGGGATTGTGGTGACCACGGTGGCGGTGTGCCGAACGGCAACATGCCTTTGTTTCACGAGATAGAGGGGGGAGGGCGTGTAAAGCTGGGGGGGGGGGGGGGGGGGGGGGAGGGGGGGGGGGGCTTGCCACAATGCAAATGAAATCTCCGGGCCGTAGCTACTCGGAGTGGGGAAGGAGAGTTGAGAGAGGGGGGGGGGGGGGGGTAGGTCAACAAGAACGAAAGGCGCCACGCGTTTGCCGTGACGCAATTCTTTTTTCTCTGTCATAGATCGTGTCAGCCGTGCTGTTCCGGACCGCCCTAAGCGAGAGAAAGGGGGGGGGGGGGGGGGGGGGGGGGGGGGAGGGGGGCGGAGGGGGAGAGAGGGGAGTGGGTATAGATTTGAAATTTTTTTTTTTTTGGTTTGGGGTTTTAGTCGGACCGATCGGATGGTTTTGTCACGCGTTTCGTCACAGGGTGGAACAAATGAATTCGTAACGTCTTTATCATGAACCTGATAAATGGAGAGATAAATAGATATTTACAAAGAATCTGAATTGTCAATTCATATCGAAACTCCCTTTTTCAGGGCTGTTTCATGACATTTGTTCAAAGTTTTAAACAGGGTTATACAATTCCATGTACCAGACTTAAAAGTGATACATTTCTATTTTTTGCAAAGCGGAAAGTATCATTGTTTAAGCTTGTGAAATCTACCCTTCACTGACACTGTCATGTTATTGTGCTCTTGCGGAAATGAGTATAAAAGTGTGTCTTAATCATTACAACATGACCAACAATAGGTGTGTCTTAATCATTACGACATGATCAACAGTAGGGATTCTTCCAGCGGTCTGTTCTTAAAATGCCCTTATAGAAACATCTCTCTCTCTCTCTCTCTCTCTCTCTCTCTCTCTCTCTCTCTCTCGCTCACACACACACACACACACACACACACACACACACACACACACACACACACATACAAGATAATGTGGGGAAAAAAAACTGCAAGCTAACAATTCCACTGTCATTACATTAATGAGTTCGCAAAGATTTTTTTTTGTAGGGGAGGGGGTGGGGTGGGGTATGGGTGTTTAAAAAAAAAAAAAACGGGAACGAAAAACTAGGGCATTGCATCATAAATATAAAAATGTTCACTGGCGGCAAATGCGAACCATCGCAGCCCATCTGAAAACAGGACCGTTCATATCGCCTGCTCAGAGGCCTCTCGTCCATTGATTCGGACTTGTCAGTGAGACACGGCTGATTGCATCCGAGCACCACAGGCACCAAATGGAGATATCACCTTCACCTATCCCTTGACATCGTCTGTTGTCGTTGGGGCACCCCTGATGATCTGGCCACCACTCTCCTTCATCCGTCCCCGTCCTCCACCGCTCGCTGAGATTCTGCTAGGCTCATTCCAGTCCACTCTCGGATATTGTCCTCCCACCTCTTCCTTTGTCTTCTTCTATTGCGGATTCCTCTGACTGTTCCTTGCAGGACTGTCTTTGCAAGGCCTGCTGAACGGGACACATGTCCATACCACTTCATTTTCCGCTTCTTGACGACTGTGAGTAGGTCTTCATGGAGTCCAATGGTTTGTTGAATTATTCTACGGACTGCTTCATTTGTCACGTGGTCTGTGTAATGGATGCCCAAGATCTCTCTGTAGCAGCTCATTTCAGTTGCCAGAATTCTTCTTTGTAACTCTGCTGTGAGTGTCCAAGTTTCACATGCATACAGAAAAACTGAGAGGGCAAGGGAGCGCATTAGGTGGATCTTGGAGCGAAGACTGAGGTCTTTGTCTCTCCATATAGTTTTTAGTTTTGCCGCTACAGCTGCTGTTTGTGCAATCCTTGCCACAATCTCAGGCTTTGAGCCTTCATCAGATATGATGGATCCTAGGTATTTGAAGGCCTTCAAGGTTTCCAAGGTTGTTCCGTTGACTTTTGATCTCTGCCTTAATGCCTTTGGTACTGTTGGTCATGAGCTTGGTCTTTTTGGCGCTGATCTCCATGCCGTACGCAGAAGTTGCTTTGTCACGATGTTCCACCGAGCTCATCAACTCGTCTTCATTTCCTGCAAGGCCGTCAATATCATCTGCAAATCGGAAACTTTGCGATTTGCAGATGATATTGCGAATGGGGATATACCACAGTCCATATTTTTTTTCTAACCACTAAGGGTTCAGAAACAGAATCCAGCAGCACCTCAAAGCAGCCAGTGACGGATAGAAAAATCAAACGAGAAGAAAACGTCACACACACACACACACACAACACACACACACACACACACACACACACAGAGAAGCGTGTGAGTGATCTGAATTTTGACGCATACAGAAGGGAATGACATTCAGCCGTCATACTGTGTCAGTAGGTCACTTTTGACAGACTGGTGATCCCAAGGCCATCTGCATCCTTTATTAATGAAACTGGTTGCAGGCGGCTTTTGTGCCTTCAGACACGCTCTGGATTCTTGCTGCGCTACCTGGTACCTGGTTTCCACAGATAGGACTAGAGTTTTGTGCCTTGCAGATATACTGAAGTCAACGTTGCAAATTTAGTCCTTTTTCTTGTTCTTGTTCTTCTTCTAGTTCCTCCTTTTATTCTTGTTATATTCTTTTACCTTTATTTTTTTTTACGTTTCGTTTCTTTCCTTTGCTTTCTCTCTCATTTTTCACCTCTCCCTTCTTATTCTCTCTCATTTCTTTCATTTCTGTTACATTTCAATTTTCATTCTCCTTTCCTTTCTTTTTGTTTGTTGGCCACCTTGCTGCTGCCTCAAGATTATACGTGAAAGTACAAAAAGAAAATACAGACACATGTTCATATACGTTTTTGAAAATGTAACATCTGTGGCCTATTACACTCACTGAAAAACCATACCTTATACTCATATTCCCTTGCGGACTCATGCTTGGCCACAGCGGGACGCGCGTGATGGTGGTGCCGTTCCGGCTAGTGCGCGCCTTCAGCCAATCCTCACTTGCGGGGAGACACTGAATGTTATTGTACTTACAAGCGTGTGGCCTCCCCCCCCCCCCCCCCCCCTTCCTTTCTCTCTCTTACATGACATCCTCACAGTATTTCACATAAGATCTATTGCTTCTAATACTATTAACGCACGTGTGAAAATCTGAACGCAATAGTCTGACACCCGGATACTTGGTCGTGAAACAACGAGCCGCGCTGAGCATATTTTCTCTCTGACTTTCAAAAGCACTCCGAGTAAATCATTCAAAATAAGAGGATCGTGTAGCGTCAGCAGATCTGTCCTGTTAGCCGTATCTTGTTCCTTGATTTGAGTTCTTTGCTCACACCACTGCTTCTTCGTTTTTCTTTGCCTCTGTGCTTGTTTCATTGCTAGAGTTGATTTGTACCCGGAATCAATAGCATGTCGGTTCGGTGCCATGAAAATGCACTCCTTCCTTAGTAGAGACCAAGAAATTCAACCAACGTACATAAACACAGCTGTGCGCGCGTGCACACACACACACACACACACACATACACACACACACACACACACACACACACACACACACACACACGAAATCAGTTCCTAAAGATCTGAACGTATTTACAACGTCAGTGGCCTATGGCAGTAGTCCTAATAAAAATGTCTCTGAGCCACACACACACACACACACACACACACACACAAATAGTTTTACTCTCATTGACACCAAGTATCCATTGATCACATTACTGTTGATCGAATGCTTTCTACAAGACTTTTCTTAAAACTGACATCAAAACTGTGTCATATGTGAAAAGCAAAATGAGCAACTACAGATAAGGACTGAAATAAAAATGAAGGGAACTTGGAATCGTATTCATAGGTGTACAATCTGTTAAATACTGTTCAAGGATGTACACGAGCACACACATGCACTTACGCATGCACAGTCATAACACACGCACGCACACACACACACACACACACAGAGCAGTATGTGCTCTATATTATAGTTTGAGGCCTAAAACTGTTTAAACGTTTACTTTAAACGTTGCCAAAATAGATGTACATCTACTGCAAGGCATGACAACTTGTAACTACGTTCACACTTTGCAACCTCACACTGTGCCTACCCATTGTACTGGCCACAGGGAAAAGAAAGAAGAAAAAAAGGAAGATTGGACAGAGAGTTCTTCTTCTTGTTGAAGTCAACAAAAAAGAAAACAAACAAACACTAAACTATATCAAACAGTGAGCGCAATTGCAATGTTAACAAGAACATTAAACGCATTATGAGCGGGATCGTTTGATCATGGCTTTGACATAGAAAATCGGCTCACGAAAAAAAGTGGGATCTCACCAGGTGGTATCGTCATCATTGTCATCACAAGATCAACACGAAATTTATTGATAAACAGTAAACAAGTGGGGTATTTTTTGCTCCCATAAGAAAACCTAACACAGAGTAACTTTTATTCAAGACTGGCACAGCCTTTTAAACTTGAATAAAGTCAGACAAATGCATAGACGAACAATCTAATAGTGGGGGAAAAAACAAGCGCAGGCCAACAACTGAACTGTCTTCATAGTAATGACTTGGCAAAGATTTGGACTTGGAGAGTTTGAAGATGGAGAAACTGGGAACATGAAATTAAGAAAATATGTTACAGATATGAAAACTCTTCACTAGCTGCATAAGGGAACCATCGCAATCCCTTTTGAAGGCAAATATATTTGTATTGCCTGCTCCGAGGCCTTTCGTCCGCTGGGTCGGAACTCATCAGGGAGACACGCCTGGTTGTGTCTGCGCTCCTGGCGTCAAATAGAGACACACCACAGTCCATAATACTGTGGTGTTCTCACCACCAAGGGTGCAAAAAAGAATCCAATAGCACCCCCAAAGCAGCCACCGAAGAGTAGTAAATGAAACCAAACAAAAGTGTGGGGAGGAAAAAAGTTGCTGAAAAACTAAAGACATTATGCAAATAGTATAAAATGTAGGGGACAATGTAGGGGAAATTTATTGTCTCAGCATTCCAGGGAAAAGTTCTACTAAGAGAGAGAGAGAGAATACGATTTTTTTTGTTGAGATTGAAATGGATAAGCTAATAGAGTTTTTACACCATGCCCTCAAAAACAACAACAATATCAAAATGAACGTATATATGATAAATAAGAAGGGAACGACAAACAAGGTAACAGCGACAAAACATGAATAAAATACTTAGCAATCAAGATTAGGTCACAATTCACGAATAATTCAAGGAAAGATAAAAAAAATAGCACACACACACACACACACACACACACACACACACACACACACACACAAGGGCGTGTGCGCACATAGCACTTACAAATGTTCACACATCAAGTCTACCATCCACACACAAATACCACCAAGACACTCACAGCACAAATTTATAATCAAATTAACGGACTTGAACATGCATAGTTAGAAAGGACCGCGTCAAGCTGAGGTTATCATCTTACAATGTTATTCCGCATGTTTACACTTAATACTGTTCTATTAAATGTATGTGATATGCCTTCCTGAATGATGATAAGCTTGGTTTGCGTTTCATGTGTTGTCATATACATATTCCTTAATCTACTACCACAATGAATGAGAGAAGATACACAAAGATTAGTTCTTCGGAGAGGAATGTGGATATTACGTTTATTACCAACGTCATTGATGGGATTTCTTGTTGTTGAGACAGGCAGGCTTTAAATTGTTCATGATTTTGTACGTAAAGACAGCTTTTGTTTAACAACAGTTAAGACTGATAGGAAGAATATCAAATTGTTTGTAATCATTACAGTCACGAGAAGAGGATTTGAGAAGAATTAGCTTCAGAGAGCGTCTGTATAAGCTGTCGAGAAGTTGCATGCCGTTTTGACTGGCCAGGTCCCAACATGTTCATGCATAATCACTGTCTGGTGGCTGGATGTATGCATGAAAAAAAAAACAAACCCAACAGCTTCCGGGTATGCTGATCAAGAAAATGTTTTATTCTGTTCAACTTGAATGTTTTCTTGGAAAGCTCTTTACTAATATGTTTGGAACAGTATAGGTCATAAATCATAGTAAGTCCTAAGAATTTGTAGAAACTCACCTCTTCTCATGTTTTATCATGAACTTTCAACTCCTGTACATTATTCTTAATGTTATGTCATTTCTATCTAGTTGTAACTAGCATGCACTGGGATTTATGGAGGTGAATTGCCATATGATTGTCTTCCGTCTGGAAGACAAGCCTATGCATTTCACTCTGTAAGGAAGTGCATGCCACACCTTATCTTAGTTGTAGTTGGTAGTATCACTCGCAAAAAAAAATCACAAGAAGATATCAAAAGGGAAAGGTAATTTAAATAAATTTTAAAATAATATAGGAATCAGAACCAGTTCATGGGGACGTTCATACTGGATCGAAATAAGAGAAAATAAGGTTGAGTCTTAAAAGACTGCTTGGTTCTGTTGCAAAGAAAAGATGATTTGAAATTTACGGACTCATCATTTAAACCTGCAATATTAGTTTTCTAGAGAGGCTACTGTGATTGATGGTGTCGAAAGCTTTCGCAAAATCGACAAAATTGCATCAGTATATAAATTATTGCCTATGTTTAAATGACATTTCTGGATAAGATTCGCAACATGGTATGACATGAATGATTTCTTCTTAACCCATTCTGATTTAGGTAAAATAAGTCATGTTTTGTAAAATGTGATTGAAAATTATGTTTGATATGTTTTTCGGGAGGTTTGGACAGTGCAGATAGTATAGATATGAGTCTATATTTAGCGGGGTCAGATGGGTTACCAGACTTAAGAACGGACAAAACTTTAGTATTTTTGAAGGCCTGTGGATAATAATATTTTTAAATGCATAAATTATAAGTAATGTATTCAGAGATAATGGGTCCATACATCTAAAATAAAATCTATTGTCCAACCTATCCATACCGCAAGAACTCGACAGTTTTAGTGCATTTAAATTCCGGATACACTTCATAAATACTCATGTATGGAAAATGGAGTTGACCGACTATTTGTTTTTACTTGCAGAAACATTTCAGTCACTTTCAATCATTAGCCTCTGTGTTGCTTATCTTTTTTGTTCTCTCTGCTACTGTAGTAAATTGTCTGTTCAGATACTCAACATGTAAATTGGTCTGAGAAGCAGATAGATAGTGTTTTCTTTCTCTATACAACTGAATACTAGCCTTCCAGATAGATTTTGAATCTAGTTTTGATGAAATTAAATCCCTAAAATATGTCTTCCCTACAGCTTTTTTTTTTTTTTTCATTTTAGTAACTTTATTCCGCTGTTGCCAATTTTTTTGTCTTTCCCTCTTGTTTGCAACAGATTGTAGCAAATTTTCTTTCTCCTTTGTTAACCATGGTGGTTTCTCAGTTACTTCAACACGTTTAGTCCGAAACAAGACATATTTATTAAAACTAGGAACAAAAAATCTTGTACCACGCTGCAAGTGCATAATTAGGGTGATTGTATTTTAAAACATAAAACAAAAATCTGCCAATTATCAACCGGCTAGAAATTCTTCTGTGTGAAAGTGTTTGTAGCTGCGAACGGATATAAACTTGTGAGCACACCCGGGGATTTTAACTCCATTCTTTGATCAAGTTATGCAAACTGGAAAGTGAAACTGAGACCATATGATAGGTACAGGAGTTTCTACTACGTTGTTAGAATTAATTGCATAAATGTGATCAATTACCGTTTTTCACTGCAATGCTATCCTTGTAGGGGAATTCATTACCTGAGTTAAACTGCACATTTCAAAAGTTTGTTTCCATTTATTGCGTGATTTTAGTTAATCGATGTTAAAATCTTCAAGCAAAACTAAATCTGCAAAATAACTTAATACATCTTCAAGCATAAGCTCAAAACGATCGAACCACTCGACTCTTTCTTTTGGGTTTTTGTATTAAAACAACAACAACAACAACAAAACTACGATTGGTTTTGTTACTTTCGAGTGAACCTCTAACCATATGCACTGAATTTTATATTTATCAGACAAATTTAGCTGTTTATAATTTACAGGTTGGTGATACCATACCTGTTTCTAGTTTCGCTGTAACAACTCGTCCAAAAAGGTCGTATCCTGGAATTGATATTAGATAACAAAAGACATGAACACTTTTGTATTAGATGGGATGGAAGGTCTATCTGACAGTTTGTTCAATAAATGACATACATCAAGATGGCCTATTTCGAACCCAGCAATACTCAGCCACTTCAATGCGTTACCGTTATTGTCCATGACAAAGTCAATACAATTAAGGATGATGAGAAAAGGGAATTAACACCTGCAAAGCAAACATAACATTCATTACAAAATATATGCAAAGACTAAAGCGGGAAAGATACCCGAAACAAAGTAAGAACATAAATTCTGCCCACATGAGGTGAATACAAGACAGGTAAGAAAAGCAACTTAGTTATTCAGCTCCAGGGCTTTGCACAATCTCAGCTCGCACAACAAAAAGCGTTTCACACCAGTATACTAAGTGTCCCCATCCATTTTTTTTTTTTTAGGAGGCCTGTCACATAGAACGAATATAAGTTTTAAATATGGTACAACTCACATCTAAGAAGAAAACAAGCACACCAAAATTCAACAGCATTCTGACATGCGAGACCTGGCGGTATATTATATAAAGCAGAAATTGTTCAAATATTCATGCACGGTAAACCAACGCTTCGTCCTCGTGGGCTGAACACAGTCAAATTACCTATCGTCATAACACATCCAGCAGTATGTAAAGAAAAGGTTTATTATGGAGTCGTTAGTCGCAGAGCTGGTCACTGACGTCCAGGCTGGTACGCCAGCTGTGACGCCAAAAACATACGTTGCTGGGACACTGGTTAACAGGATTTTTAAGTGGAGCCAGCTAGGAATATTATAGATGGCGCCCGGCACTGGACACTAAACAGGATTTTTAAGTGGGGCCAGCTAGGAATATTATAGATGGCGCCCGGCATTGGACACTGGTTAACAGGATTTTTAAGTGGGGCCAGCTAGGAATATCATAGATGGCGCCCGGCATTGGACACTGGTTAACAGGATTTTTAAGTGGGGCCAGCTAGGAATATTATAGATGGCGCCCGCCATTGGACACTGGTTAACAGGATTTTTAAGTGGGGCCAGCTAGGAATATTATAGATGGCGCCCGCCATTGGACACTGGTTAACAGGATTTTTAAGTGGGGCCAGCTAGGAATATTATAGATGGCGCCCGGCATTGGATTTACAGCATTACGAAGATCCGACACCGGAAAATATTTTCGGGAAAGCTGTCTTCTTCGGAGATCAGGGAGAGGGTAAGGGTATGGATCTGGATATCTGGGATATGGGAAATAAGGAATCATGTGACCCGAGATGGGGAAGGGATAAGAGATATTTAGAAATTATGACGAGTTCAATGCGGGAGCCGACTTCTAGTTTCGCGTGACTGGTTGATTTGTGAGGAGAAAGAAACTTCACCCGTGCGATCATTCTCCAACTGACGTGTGGGTGAAGGCTGATGCGTCTGACCTTGTTGTGATACTTGCGCTCTGTCAACTATAGTCTGGTTATCAATCTGGAAGGGCAACGGGGGAGGGGGGAGGGAGGGGAGGGACGAGTGGGATGTGGATTATAAGGGTGAAACACAAAGGATCCTGGGAGTTATGGGGCTGGGAACCATCAGCTTCTGTGCGAGTCTGCAAAGTTCTTCTGTGTGTAAAAGATGCAAGTCCTTCCTAATTAGATTTATTCTCCTGCCTGTATGTTTTTAGACCTGTAATGTTGTGTGTGTGTGTGTGTGTGTGTGTGTGTGTGTGGTGGTGCGTGCGTGCGTGCGTGCGTGCGTGCGTGTGTGCGTGTGTATTGTATTGTGTTGTGTTGTGTGTGTGTGTGTGTGTGTGTGTGTGTGTACGTGCGTGTGTGTGTGTGTGTGTGTGTGTGTGTGTGTGTGTGTGTGTGTGTGTGTACGTGCGTATGTGTGTGTGTGTGTGTGTGTGTGTGTGTGTGTGTGTGTGTGTGTGTAAAGGAAAGGAGTGTTTTTTTGAGGATTAATGAGAGGAAGACTTTTTGTGAAATTTCTTATCTGATCTGTTTTCAAATTATCATTATTGTTGTTATACAATGTCTTAATTGTGAACGCAATGTGATTTGTTTTAGTATCGGATATCTCGAGGCTTTGTGTTTTTTCAATGTGCATGACTTTTATCATTCCTACTTTTACCATTTGGTCTTTTTTTGAAATGTAAAGGGCTGTTGAGCATCTTTATGGAATATGCGCTATAGAAATAGAAGTAAACAAACATACAAAGACCCGCTGTATGAGAAGGGACATGGACTCCAATTCTTTTGGCCTATGGGAGAATATTTATGATCAGTCTAGCAGTCCCTGTCAACTGCTAGAAGTACTTTCCTAATATAATACCTGACGAGGTGCACCACTTGCAAGTACAGCGACAAAAGCACTGTGGTGGTCGATCATGTCCACGATCATAATGATACAGTTAGTAAGTAAATTTCTGTTTGAGGTGCTATTGCATCATAGAATGGATTCCTTCCACGAGCAGGTACAACAGAACTGAAAACGAATCTGACACAAACCAGTTAGTTTATGCTATAACACGAATTGCAACTGGCCCGGCTGGACAATCATTATTATCAATAAGCACGATGATATTGTTTTTATTTCCGGTTATGGAATCCAGGTAACTACAAAATGAAGTCAATAATAGTTAGACCATGAATATAGATTTTACGAAGAGGGTCATTATATGTCTGCAGTATTCTTGAAATTATATACCTAATGGCAGTCACCAACTAGAGAAGATGTTTCACTTGGTATTTTGATTTCACATATAGAATTTGTTTAGGGGCTTTCCTATGAACCAATGTATTATGAGGAGAATCATGGACTTAAGATGAATTCTTAGTATTGAATGTACCTTTAGCTTTTCGTGTTGGGTTTCCTGAGTGTTATCATTTGGTTGTTCTTGGCTGAATGTAGACAATAATTATGTCAAACTGATTTTGAACAGACTGATAATGCTGCCAATCCATGTTGAACTGACGAGAAAAGCTTTTCAGTTGTTGGGCTGTTGGACACACTACCATTCACTTTGGCATGCGAGGGGGGCGGACCGGGAACTGGGCCACTACAAAACGTGTCGTTTTGATTTCCATCAGTGATATGGGTAAAAGTACTTACTGAAGACATTGACTTTTTCTTTGTCAGTCTTACTTCTGACTGGGTTTTTAAGTAATAGGTTTCTCTGATCAGATTTGCTACCGTGGCATCAAGTTTGGAAGTAACGACTTTTACTCATCAACATAAGAGTTAAAGGACTTCGACTTTTCATCAATATCTAGTTTTAAATCCTTCTTCAAAGAATTTTTATAGTATTCTTGTTTTAGTACCAGGTTAGCATCATGATCAGTCTGATTATTTAGCATGATCCCGACAGCATTTTCAATATCACTATTTTTTCAGGCTACGTATTTTGCATGTAGTTTGTAGGACATAATGTTCGTCTGTGATAACGTTTAGTAGGTTCAAATAATTTGGGTGTTAGTTTTAGTCCAGTCTGTCGCGGTTTTACAAACATTGACGCTGGAAACAGGGTTTTCGTTTTTATTCACTAGAGTTTGTTGTTCAAATCCATTCTTATCATTAGAAGTTTCAAAGGAGTCTTCAGTCAGATTATCAACACCTGGTAAGGAGGTGTAACTGAGAAGTAATCAACAAGATCTAGCAAAACACTGCCGTCAGTCACATCTTCGATATTGGCTGAGATGAAGTGGGACAGGGAGAAGAAATTTTGTGCTGGACACACACAGGGGAGGTAAAAAGTATGGTGCAACATCCAGTCAGAAAAGCTAGCGGAAGAGAGGTCAATACCCATTGAAGAGTGTACATGTCATCACTTGCATAGTAATCAGAAATAGCTTCTTTCATTTTGCACAGTCAGCACCCGGACACAGTAAAGTCCTGCTCCTTGCTGACTGAAATAAGAAGTCAGGTTACACGTTTCGACACATCGCTGAACACACGCATGGCTGAACAAGACATGAAGATATTTATTTACTGATCCACAGGGAAGGAAAAGGGGATTTTCTTTATAGTCATAATCTTTCTTTTCGATAACAACTGATTCGTGGGTGATGCATGAGTAACAATAAAACAAGGAATTTCTCCAGGCAAGAAGTACTTTTTCAGGACAGGAAATGTGTGTGTGTGTGTGTGTGTGTGTGTGTGTGTGTGTGTGTGTGTGTGTGTGTGTGTGTGTGTGTGGAAATTAAGATGGGTTGTAATTTGTTGTCGTTTAGAACATCATATACCATATGAATTTCAAAAAGATGTTTATATGGTTTTGGCCAACTCGGACATGAAATTACACGAATAACAATCAGTGAAGCATGACACTTGATTCAATTTTACAGTGTAACTAACAGTGTCGGACAACTCGGCTCACTTCAGTGACGGGGCTTCACGTGCAAAATGGAAAGTTCACTTCACGCTTCGTTACAGACGCGGTGAACATTGAGGACAAATTTTCTTCATTATTCCATTTAAATAAATTGATGTTAATTACTGTCCCTGTCCATACCTTGTCTCCGGAAGTATAACAGTCACATCACTGTAATTACACTACACAAGTGAAGTTATCTACAGAAAATGAAAGGCAATGTCCTCTGACATAAGCAATCGAGGGGCTAGTGAGGACATCGAGCGGCTTTGGTCACATACGCTGTATCACAGACAAAGCGTTCAAGCCCTGTCAGCAGCCTGGCCTACAGCACACATCCCGGGTGCCGATGGCGTTCTTGTAAACACCATAAGAATGAAAGAGAACTTCTCTTGGAAAGAATGACTTGCTTATTCCAGATGATCTGGGAATATGGTGAGACACCGCAAGACTTCAAGGATAATGTCTCCATTGTCCATATCTACAAGAGGAAGAGAGACAAAACATCTCGTGACGATTGTCGTGGGATCTGCCTCGCGCGGAAGGCATTCGCCAGCGTCATCAACAAAACCATCAGCCACATCTCTGGCATTATTGTCTCTGAAGGTCAGCGTGGTTTTCGAGTAGGCAGAGACACAAGCGACATAATGTTTGCTATCCTCCAGTAGCAAGAAATGTGCCAAGTGCAGGATAAAGAACTCCATGTAGTGTTTGTTGATTTGATGAAGGCATCAGACAATGTGAATCCGTTGACTCTTGGCAGAGCCTAAACAAGTTTAGGTATACAAAGAAGCTCATCGCACCGATTCATCCCTTCTGACATAGGCATTAAGGTAAAAGTTAACAAATTCCCAGTAGAACATGCAGTGAGACAAGGCTGTGTGTCGGCCCCCACTCTCTTTTCTATTTTGTTTGAAGCAATGCTGATAGATGCGTTAAGTGTGTTTGGCAATGGGGTCCGTCTCCAGTTTTTTTTCCACACAAGGTAAATTTTTCGACCTGCGGCGTCTTTTAGCCAAAACGGGAGTGTTTGAGGTCGATCTGCGTGAGCTCATCTTTGCAGACTTCTTGCAGCAGCTGCCCACTCCCATGAGGACATCCAGTGCATGGCAGACCACTTTGCATTAACCTGCAGACGTTTAGGTTGCACAATTAGTCTCAGCAAGACTGAAGCGATTGCCCATCCTTTAATGTCACAGCAAGCCAGTGTTCCACTCCCATCACCTTTAATTAGTGATAAAGATGCAGACCATGGACAAAATCTGCCATCTTGGCAGCGCTGTGAGCAGCAACGGATCTTTTGGAAACCTAGGTGGCACTACATATTCCATATTCCAAAGAGTATGCGATGCCTTCGGCAGGCTCATGAAGAAACTGGGAAAACGACGGCATTAGATTCTCCACCAAAATTGCTGTGCACAAAGCAGTGGTCCTAAGTGCTCTGCTGTATTGCTAACAGACTTGGACCACCTACGAACGTCTTATCCAACTGCTGGGATGAATCGACCTTCTTTTCCTCTTCAAGATCGGCAACATGAAGTGGCAGCAGAAACATTTTTTCCCGTAGGATCTGGGAAAGTTCGGACTTCTCACCATCGACTGCCTGCTCGTCGAGTCCCTTGCGATGGGTAAGACGTGTGATCCATTCAGAAGATAGCAGGATTCCTCAAACACTCGTGTAGCAGGGGCAGCGTTACCAAGGAAGACCTCTCGTAAGGTACAGGGACTCCCTGAACGCCAACCTTTTTATTTCACATCATTTTTTTTCACGACTTAAACGAAACTAGCATCACAAATGAAATACTCTGAGATATCAACACCAGAAACTTTCTGGTTAGTTTCAACACACATAGATCTAAGTCTTTTTGTTTTTCTTTAAACAGATCTTTTGTAATGTGCAGATCACTCACAGATACCAGCCAGCAGCAGTCCGCCATGCCCCGATTCCAGACATTACCAGAAGCCTTGCAGCACTGGGCACATGAGAAACCAAACTCTGTAGCCTTCATCTTCAGAGACAAGAACCAGAAGCGCAGTGTGCTGACCTGGGCCTCGCTCTACAGGCTGTCTGGTCATTTTGCCGCTGTCCTGAGGGGCAAGGGAATAGCTCGTGGGGATCTAGTGATCAACACTCTGCCCAACAGTCCAGAGAGGGTGGTGTGTGAGGCAGGCATCTGGTTGGCTGGAGCGGCCTCTGTCAATGGACAGTGTATAATGACTGACGGGTCAGACTTGTTGAACACAATCAGCGTGTCTTGTGCTCCAGCCATCCTCGTGGATCCTGACGTCACTAACAGTCCTTGGAACGTGTTGAAGAATCACGTCGTTATGGATGATGGGGAGCATGTGACATCATCAGAGTTGCCCTGTTTAAAAACGGTGATCTTTGTGCCACGTGTGGAGAACGAAGGTATGGGAGATTTCATTGGTCAGCTGAAGACTCAGGAAGAATGGTTTCTGGCAGAGGATGTCAAGCCCGATGATGTCTTTACTGTTATGACCACCTCTTGTACCACAGGATTCTCCAAACTGGTAACTCGAATGCAAAGACCCTTTATTGAATTTCTGCAAAGTGACAACATATTAGTCAAGTTTGTATTTGAAAATAAAGTCCACATCAGCACAGCGCCGATGGGGTGGATTGGTGGATGCATTATCTTCACTGTTGTACCCGGTGGTACCCGTGTTGCGTGTGACGTGAGAGCAGGGAATCCTGATGACATGGCTCAGTTTCTTTGGGCTGCCATTCAAGAGGAAAAATGCGACTCAAGTTTGATGGTGCCTACATACCTTCCAGCATTAGCTGACATCGTGAAGAACGAAACCAGAAGAAATATTCAAACATGACCACCGCACATGGAAGCTGGACACCATGGCGATCGGTGGTCTCCCAATTCAACAGTCAATGGTAGAACAAGGACTGATGATGGCTCATAGATCGTTTGTTATGTATGGAGCGACCGACACTGGCATTGTAAGCGGAACGGTGGTGACTGATAGCCAGAGTTTCACTGATCATGAAGCAGGTCAGCCCTTTACAGGTGTTGAAATGAAGATCGTCAGCATGCAGGACGAGTCAAAGCCATGTGCTGTTGGTCAGACAGGACACATCCTTGTCAAAAGCCCCAACAGGATGAAAGGCTACCTCAACAACCCCAAAGCCACAGCTGATGCCTTCACTGCAGACGGTTTTTTTTCGAACCGGAGACTTGGGGAGACTGGATGAACGAGGTCATCTGATTGTCGATGGAAGAGGAAGTGACGCAATCATGAGGGGTGTTTACATCTTCTACTCCTCATGGATTGAGAAACGCCTTCGAGATTGTCCCGGTGTGGCTGACGTTGTCGTTGTTGGTGTACCTGATCCCATCATGAATGAAGAGCTGTGTGCCTGTGTGGTGTTGGAGTCAGAGGATGTGATCATGGAACAGGTCCGTGAGTTTACAGAGGGAGTGTTTGTGTCCAGGGATGATCCACTGTCAGCCTGTCCTCGGTACTACCTGAAGTTTGAGGCGTTTCCTGTGACTGACTCTGGCAAACCACAGCGGAAAATTGTCAAGACACAAGCTGCTCAGCACCTCGGACTAAATTCAGATCTCTAAGGGTGACTGATGGAACGCATCACACGAGGGAAAAAAGATCGGTGTGAAAAGAAAAAGAAGGAGGAGGAGAAAAGAGGAGGTGGAGAAGAATGAGGAGGAGGACAACAAGAACAACAACAAAATTAAGCAGAAGGCACGCGCAACCGTTTTAAGAGGTGCAACAATATAATTTGTTAGTTTTCCTATTTACAGAGCCATTTGTTCACGTTTTCATGTTGTCTACTTTCTCTTTCATTCAGAAAATCAACATATGTTTTTCACAGATATTTCCTGCCTTGTGCTAATAGAAATCTGACAATACATAGTACTTATGAATTAGTATTTGCAATGTTTCGTAAATTTTCTTTACTGATCTTTTTAAATGGACATTAGGCCACCTCTGAAAGTAACGACCTGGCGCATTTTAAAAGAGATGTTCGTTGAAAAGTAAAATTCCCTCCCATGTTAAACTTATTGCATAGCACCATCTCTTTACTATGTCTGTCTGTAGTACAAGGTATTCTTCACTGCACTGGCCAAACGCTACCACCTGACAGTGCTGTGTCTATAATGTTTGAAGATAAAACTATACTGGAATCAGAATGTCTCGCAGTGTGTTTTCGCCCTCAAGTCTAATGTCCTGTGCTTATTTGTGCAATGTCAGTTACAGCTTGTATGTAGATCCTCATTGGCTCAACTTTCAAAAGATGTCCAGTCAAAAGTATCTTGCTCCCATGCATAGTCCAAAGTATCACATCTTGGTCCTATGTACAGTCCCAAGTATTATAACTTGGTCCTAAGCGCAGTCCCAAGTATCATATCTTCGTCCTAAGTACAGTCCCAAGTATCATATCTTGGTCCCAAGTACAGTCCCAAGTATCATATCTTGGTTCCAAGTACAGTCCCAAATGTCATATCTCGGTCCTAGACACAGTCCCAAGTATCATATCTTGGTCCTAAGTACAGTCCCAATTATCGTATCTTGGTCCTAGGTACAGTCCCAATTATCGTATCTTGGTCCTAAGTACTGTCCCAATTATCGTATCTTGGTCCTAAGTACTGTCCCAATTATCGTATCTTGGTCCTAAGTACTGTCCCAATTATCGTATCTTGGTCCTAAGTACTGTCTCATGTATCTTTTCTTGGTCCCATGTGTTGTCCCAGCTTTCGTGTCTTAGTTCCAAGTACAGTCCCAAGTATTGGTGTTCATGTATAAGCCCAGAGGGACGACGGGAGACGACAACCGCAACTTGAACGGGTAGTGTATTAATTCACGCGTTGGCGTCGTGAGCGAGCTATCCAGATTTGCAGACGGGAACAGGTACACATGGAAGGTAACTCTGCTCTAACGGTTTTGCTTTGATACAAAAGAGAGTTATGTCCTATATTAAACAAAAGCTTTTTCTCGTAGTTGCTTCAAACCGTGACAGTTAAACGTGAAATCTCGGACAAAAATTTGTGTCTGCACATTTGGACATGATGGGCAAGCTTTGTCTTAATTTCATCGTTCTTTGTGCATCATAAGTTGTGAATTGTGTGAAAGACAATTCTTAGCACTCTAAAACAGTACTTTGTCCAACACAAACCGCTTGTAGTCTGGCTAACGAACGATTCATCAGCTGATGAGTTGCTCCGGGTTTGCATTGGCGTGGGAAAGGCAAACTCACCCATCCACACACGCGCGCACACCCACAATCGCGCGCGCACACGCAACCGCACACACACACCAAAACACACACACAAGCGCACATGCACGTACGCACGCACACATACACGCACAACTGACACCAGCTCCCATCACCCTACGCTGCAATTGCATATACTGAATCTGTACTGTCAGGTCACAGACACAGACCCGCAGTACCGCCTGCGCAACGGAACAAGCAATACCAGTATTAGACATGTTATAGGCCATCACGCAAATATGCAGTTATGCAAACCCTGAGTACGCCGATTTCATTTTGCGCAGCAACAAAATTCTGATTAAGAACAGTTCATGGGCTGGGTTCGCTTGGCAATTATAAAAACTAAAAAAGAGCGCCAAACAATCACCTCCTCTCACAGTGCTTTGAAATGCAGTCTAACACACTTTACACTTCCTAACAAAAGGCGTACTGTTTCAGAGTGACCTGGAAATCACCTTTCGTACCAGCTCATTACTGGTTATGTACAAAGAGCGACAAGGTGAAAAGAAAACCTACCCGTCTGTGCAAAACGTGCACTCTCCTTTCTTGCCGTCGTGTTGTGTAGCAAGACGTGTAGGTGCGCACAGCGGGTGACGTACATAGCACGTTCCTGTGACGTTACCCGTTGCCGTTGCCATAACCGAAATCTGGAGCTGTATATTGCATTCCCACCCCTTATCCCAGACCTCATCCCCTTCAGGGCCCCCGCCCTTCTTCGCCTCCATCTTATTTCCCACCGCTGCTCTCCCTGTCCCCTTTCCGCCTGTCTACTCAGAAATAAGCTCCACCTCCGACCAGTTTTAAGCGGATGTAGACTGCACCCACAGGTGATTAAAGGAAAAGTTCAATTTCATACAAATCAAACGTGTTTGTTTTGTTTCTCTCACTTTCTTTGTCTTTCAAATTCTGTCTGGCTGTCTATCTGTCTGTCTGTCTCTCTAGGAGTGGCTTCCCTTGCTTGGCTATCAGCAAGATGCATGCCATCAGAGTCTTAACATTTTCTTTTCTTTTTGAAAGCAACAGTTGACAATGCCTGTTGTAGTATTCCCAACGTCTTTTGGAATGTATGCTGAACACCCTGTTGCAAGAACTGTCGCTGTCGTCTTTCAAAATTGAAGGAAAAAGAGCACAGACGGTCGTCGTGTTGAGTTTGAAAGAGCCGCCAAGTCAGCCCCACGCCGAGCGTGCTGGTCAAGACAACACAGTCGTCTACCGCAGGAAATGTCCTTTGCAGATTTCCAGGGATAGAAGACAGGCTGAGGTGCACAGAGCAGTGACAAAACAGAAGGCAAATACTTCCTCATCTGGCTCTAGCTTGTTTCTCCCGAATCCTCAAGGTGATTGTTTTATAGCATGGGAAAGGACACTGAGTCGGGACGTATTCCACGACGACAGTCTTGCCTGCGTAAACAAATGTGCACGTGAGACGAGTGCAATCCAGCACTTCTGTCGATCACCTGCTGCTGCGAATAAAATAAACCCACTGTCTGTGTTAATGACTGACAATGAGTGATCTCTTACTAAGTCAGTCAGATAATTACACAAACGCTAACGTTGAGATACTTGACAACACACCACAGTCGGGTGGGCTTACATTGAGGAAATACAACCACAGCATCCCATTAAATCCACAGGAGACTGAGGCAGAAATCAAAGACACAAACAACGGCACCAGGGACATCTTTGAATCGGCTGACATTACAAAAATTAGTCTTGATCTTTACAAAGCAAAAACGAAGCGTTTCGAAAATGCATCAAAGCGAATGGACGGACAGCCTTCTTTGTAGTTTCAGATCAGAGGGAAAAGACAGATTTGACAGTAGTACTGGTTATGATGGAAATCTTAATTTAGCCGTTACCTACAAAGCATGCATTTCCTTCTTATTTAAGCTTGGTCTGACCTCAGAGCTAGTTATAAAGGAAATCTGTATAGTTTATTTTCATTTAAACGTCCGATCGCAGTTCTGGTTTTAAAAGGAATCTTGATACTGAGGTGATAAGCTTTCAAATGTGTTTTTGGTTGTTGACTTGTTCTGATCACTGTGCAGAAGCCTTTTTGAACCAATGACTGTAGAGTTGTTCTACTGTGCTCAGGAGATTAACTACATAATGAACTGTATTACCTTGATCTGGCTTCCATGTCATGACGACCCTGCATGTTGATATTAATTGTATCTAGTGATGTAGTTTGATTATCTTCCCTTAAATCTGCCCTTCCCATATCGTCCCCATGTGATGGGCACAAAGCCTAACACATTAAAGCATTCGTATTTGCATTCTCTCTCTCTCTCCTCTCTCTCTCTCTCTCTCTCTCTCTCTCTCTCAGACACACACACACACACACACACACACACACACACACACACACACACACACACACACACACACACGCACACTCGCCAGCACACACACAATATACACATACATATCCCCATTCCATCCTTGCTCCTTCCATAACACATATACAATAAACCAATGTAAAAGAAATGTGCTTCTAAAAATGCTATTTAAAAAGTTTTTTGCCATTAAATATTCACGTATCTTGTTTCGATTTTAAGACATTTTTGCAGGAAATGTCTTCAAGGCACAGGATTTGTGTCACATTCTATTGAGTTATTTTCTGTGATAGCACATTGTCTACCAGTTCTTCATTATCGTTTGCATTTTTACGGTGGGAAAGAAAACTAACCCAGTGTTCATTTGAAACACTGTTTTGATTCAGTCAAGCATGGTCACTGGTCTACCTACTTAAATCATCGCCAGTCAGTCAGGGCCATAAGAATAACACATTAATGGTCATATAAGTAGATAGCATCATGGATAGATATTGCTTATTTAAGAGTTCAGTCACATTACCTAGTTGCCTCAATGCAACTATAATGAATGTTGCTGTAAAGGGGCAGTGTGAAAGAGAGCGACAAGCTATTGGGTGTAACACAGCACAGAAACTGTTCTCGCATGTTGAACCATCTCCTAGCTTCTCTTAATTAGAAGACAATTTCCATTCTCTTCCATTTGGACCTCTCAGATGCCTTTGACATAACGGATCATGACCTTCTCCTGTGATGCCTTCGACACACCACTGCAATGACAAACGCAGCTCTCAGCTTGTTTCGTCCTTGTCTTTTAGATGAGAATATACTGTTGAAGTGAACAGTAGCAGATTTTGAGTCACCTGTAGGCTCAACTCAGAGTCCAGAGGTAGGTCATGTACTGTTCATATTATTTGCACCCCCTCTAAAACAGCTTATTAAAACACCTCTGGTCACTATGGAAGGCGTGCAAATTGTGATCTTACCATTTTGACACTGCTTCAATCCATGGCCATCCTCTGTGTGTGTGTGAGTGGTGTGTGTGTGTGTGTGTGTGTGTGTGTGTGTGTGTGTGTGTGTGTGTGTGTGTGTGCGTGCGTGCGCGTGCGCACGCGCGGAGTGGCCCTCTCCGACATTACATGTAAGTGTAGGCCTATGTACATGTCTAGCTGACCTAATAATCTTTGATGCAAACGGTAAGCTACTCTGTGTTGATTTATGGTCTTGGACTTTGATTTCTGGGTGACCTGATTTTTTTTATGTCCCCCCCCCCCCTCCGTACCCACCCATTCTCCCGCCCTTTCCACTCTCTCCCTTCCCATCTTGTCCCCCACCTCCGCCTCCTCTTATGCGTAGCATCCGTGATCGTGTGGCCTATAAACAATGCAGACAAGGGAGGCATTGTTACTGTCAGCAGCCCGGGTAACAGGTCAGAATGAAGGTCACACGCCCCAGTGTGACCCAGTTATCATGTCATTGACCCCCTCCCCCTTTCTTCCCCTCCACTCCTCCACTTTCCCCCACTTCACCCCTTCCTCCCTCACCCCCACTCCCATCTTCTGGCCCCTCCCTCCCTGTGACGCACGACTGGGAAACAAATGACAAAAACGACAGTCACGGGAGATAATCTCCATACTTTTAATGGGCTTCTCCTTCCACACTAAAGAGCTATCATCTAACAGTAGTTTCGCTTCAGTTTGTGCTGAATTATAACATCGACGCTGCTTTGCCACTGAAAAGGTTTATTTTTCTATCGAGCGCTTCAAAAGGACTCACAAAGAAACAGTACCTACTTCGTTGCTCCCTTGCTGCCTTTCTATGTATGTGTGCGCGGGCGAGTCTCACTTTCTCGGCCAAGGGGACCACACTAATCACCCACGTCCGTTGGCCTGATTTTTTTTCTGTTTGCTTGTCTGTCAGCAAGATCATGCAAAAACTACCCGACCCATTTTAAGCAGACTTGATCAAAAGATGGAACATGGCCAATGGATGGACCCTTTAATTTTTGATGTGGGTCCAGAGCAAGACGATTACAACTATGATTACGCAAAAACTGCCGGAATGATTCCAACGAAACTTGGAAGAAAGATAGAATGTTAGGTCAAGGACAAACTCATCAAATTTTGGTGCACACCCGTGATTCGGATTGGGATTAAACCAGGATCTGTTAGCAAGATCATCCCAATTTTTTTTTCATTGAATGAGAACATTGTAGTGTTTTCTGTCACGAACTGATAATTGTCTGTGAATTAAGATTTTAGTTTCATAGAATATCAAAACTTTGTCGTCGATGTAAATGTTCACTTTAAGTATTTTTCAGGTCCTGTTAAAAATCCGTACGGGAAGTGACTACTTCACTCGGTGCCAGCTATTTTTTTCCCAAAACAGGAAATAGTTTTCACTCATTCCCTGACTCAAAGGGCAGACCCATGATCTACTCGATGCCAAGATGTCTGCACTCTCCTGGATGTCCCTGAAATCGTTTTGTTTGGCTCTTTGAGTGTCTCATCTTTCGTGCCCTCTTGGAGGCGTTGCACTCGGTTCATTTCTACTGCATCACGCCCAGGACCCTCGGATCTCAGCTTTAGCACCGGGAGTCCATACACAGCATTCACATTGGGTGTCTCGCTTTGTTTACCTGTAAACATTTCACTTCGATGATTGACAATAAAAACAACAGTTCCAGTATAAATACTCTCTTTCCTTCTCCTCCTCCTCCTCCTCGCTCTCTCTCTCTCTCTCTCTCTCTCTCTCTCTCTCTCTCTCTTTGTGCGTACGCATACGTGAGTACGTGTGGATGCACGCATGCATACGCGCAAGCACGCATGTGTGTGTGTGTGTGTGTGTGTGTGTGTGTGTGTGTGTGTGTGTGTGTGTGCGCGCGCGCGCGTGCGTGCGTGCATCCGTGTGTGCGTGCGTGTGTCTGCATGCGCGCGCGCGCGCGTGTGTATGTGTGTGAGTGTGCGTGTGTGTGTGTGTGTGTGTGTGTGTGTGTGTGTGTGTGTGTCTGCGCGCGCGCGCCTGTGTGTGTGTGTGTGTGTGTGTGTGTGTGTGTGTGTGTGTGCGTGTGTTGTGTGTGTGTGTGTGTGTGTGTGTGTGTGTGTGTGTGTGAATCAAACAAAAGAGATTTGACTCAGGATTAACATGTAATTACTGTGGTCAACCCGTTCACGCATATTGCCTTGTCAATAAAAAAAAAACACGTTCTTATACTTACTGATTGAAAATAATGTATCTGAACTGCATTAGTTCAAATATATTTACGCAAAACACGCCTAACGATGTCATACAACGCATTGCGGATCTATTTTGCGTTGATAAACTCTAAGTCCTAGCTTTGTGACAGATGGTTTAGAATTGCCACCGATGCTCTGCTGACTGACTGTCTGCTTGATTGGAGAGGGAAGGACAGCGAGCATCGTTCCACTTGAAAGGTTGTGCTGAACGGTTCTCCTGCGTTGCTTAACACCGGCACTACCGGAAATAACACCCAAATTTCCTTCTCCGTCTTCACATACTGATGAGTATCTCCGGTTTGACAGCCACTATCTGACAGAGGCAGTAGAAGTCACCTGGATGTCAATCCACACACCTCACACCATCTGCCCGCTGAAGGAGGCATGAGGACGGAATGGAACCATCTGAAGAAATTGTGTGGTGTGGTGTGTGGTGTGTTTGGATACCAGAAACAGGGATGGGATACCTCAGGGGCAAAGAACACCCTTCCACCAACCGCCAGACCCTTACAAAGGACATATTCCAGAGTCCAAAGTCACCGAGGATGTCAACAGGAAGATCAAGAAGGAAGCTTTGGGTGACTTTTCGTATCAAGGCCCACCAACACTATCAGAATTCAGCCAGTCTCTCTCAAGGGCGATACTGATCTGACTTCACTTAGTCCCTCTTCCTTCCCACAGGAACAGAGGACCTTCACTGCAGGTCTCCAGCCCGATCAATCTTGGGCCGTCCGTTCTGCCTTCCCCAGGATATTCTGGCTGTTTCACTTCATTTCCCCGGGTCTTTCGACATGTCGTTACTCGCCGTTCTCTTTTTAGTTTTTTTCCCCGGAGATTCCAGTCCAGCGCATGTCGTTCCATGTTGTTTAGACCTCTGCGCAGGGTGTAAGAACAAGGTTGACCCATTGGACAAATCCAGAATCGTATACAAGATCCAATGCCAGAAACACTGGGAGGGCAAAACAAGCAAAAGCCTAAAAACTCCTTTCAAACACCACAAACGATGATTCTTTCCAGCTGGTGCCCACCTGTTGAACCATGGTCATCAAATAGGAAGGGACAGCAATCCAAGTCCTGGACGCTGGTTTGAGCGGGCGATTCACATCACTTCCTAAGTCACCTGGTCGTCAGTTTGCTCACTATCGCGTGCACTGAACATACTCTGTACTTTTTTGAGACCTTAAAAGAACATAGAAAAAAGGCGAGTAATGTTGCACTTAGGTGATGTACTCACCTGTGGAGGAGGAGATCGAAACTGAAGACAAAGTTGATGTGGCTAGTGTGCCGTACAGTGAAGTATAGCACAGTGTTATAAAATGCAGCTTAAGACAATACAATGCGTTCAGTTCACTGCAGAGCTATGGACCAGAGAGAGAGAGAGAGAGAGAGAGAGAGAGAGAGAGAGAGAGAATTTATTCATAACAGACCATGATCCCTTACGCATATCAAAAAGAGCAAGAAAGCATGAAAGAAACTTCTTAACAAGGGCCGCTAACTAACAGAGAAAGGAAATAAAACAAATTCAACGGATGTACAGATCTGAATGACGAAGGATGTCGTTAGTAGTTAGGTTCTATACAGCTTTCATGAACACATCGGAGTGCTGCACAACACAAAACAAAATGTACTTCGTTTTCTTCTGCCTCTTCACACAATGAACAAATCAAAACATTGCTGTCAACAGCTCTGTACCTCAAGCTGTGTACTGTCAGTTTGATATTCCAACGCAAAGCAAAATGCACTTCGTTTTCTTCTGCCTCTTCACGCAATGAACAAATCAGAACACTTCTGTCAAAAGCTCTGTACCTAAAGCTATGTACCGTCAGTTTGATATTCCAAGTCTAAATCTTGTTGAAACATATTTCAAATGTGGAAACAAATCCAATGATAACTAAGGCTTTAAAAGAGGTCCATCACAAGAGAGAGAGAGAGAGAGAGAGAGAGAGAGAGAGAGAGAGAGAGAGAGAGAGAGAGAGAGAGAGAGAAAGAGAGAGAGAGAGGAGAGACAGACAGACAGACAGACAGACAGACAGAAAAGACCAAATGCCCGTTTGTTCATCACACAGAATCTGGCGGTGAAGACATAGATTACAGCGCTCTACGTCCTCCGCCACCGCCCCTTCCTTCTCCACTCCAGCTCTTCCTGTCATATCCACTCTCCCTTTTGACCTTTCAGACATCAGCACAGCCGTCACGGTATCCACGTCTTACGCTCTTTCTTTTATGAGATGATTGTTGTTCTGATCACAAGGAACAGAGCCGTACAATGAATCAAACTCCCCCTTTAATGGGCAAAAATGTCCGCAAGGCGGACAATGTGTGTTATAAAGTGCCGCCCCACCCTGTTATATAAAGTGCCGCCCCACCCTGGGAAAGACAGGATCTTCATACTGGAAAAGCCCACCTGTCAGCTCAAAAAGTCAGGATCGTACAATGAGGGGAAAGGGCAGAGGAGGAGGGGGTGGGGGTGGGGCAAAGTATGTTACAAGAGCACAGGCAGAGAACCGATGAATCGTAGCGTTGAAATGCTGGTCGCAAAACAACCTGTTCAACAGCCGAGCGCATTGCCGACAATAAGGGAGAAAACGACAAATAAGACGAGAAGGGATTTCATCCTCAATTGATACATAAGCGGTATTTAAGAAGACTTTACGGTTAGTTCATTATTTAGAGATCAATCGCTTACCTGGATTATTAGTTTCTGTTGACTTCGAGAAAGCTTTTAATTGGGTTAATTGGTTGTATGCGCGTGAAGTTCTAAATGGTTTGGGCTTTTTAGGAAAAAAAAGAAATACAACCGGAAGAAATAAGAAGCAATATAAGAGGAGAGGGAAGGAAAAAAGTAGAGAAAGAAAAAGTGGAAGAAGAAGACGAGAAAGAAGACAATTCTTGATATACAGTCGATTTTTCTAGTCCCCATATGCCAGAGCTATGCATGCAGTACAATGGGCTGAATTTTAGTATAAGACAGTTTTAAAGCAACATAAGTGAAGAAGTATTAAGAATTTGTAACCTTTTCATGATACAAAGGAAAACATTTTTTCGCCTTGATTGAGAGATCCTTGCACGCAGCAACAAAACATAAGCGTGTTGAAAATGATATACCCAAATATGTACAAGCATTGACAAGTGGCATAGGAATACTCCTCTTGAACAATTAACATTGTCTGTAAATTGTGCTCCACAGCGATCTTCTTACTTATCATACTTATTTCTAACACATTTATCAAGTTTTCCTTTACAAACATTTAACGACTGACCTGATAAAGTTTTCTTACTGTAGGCAAAAGTTTTCTCGAAGTCTACAAAAGCTACGAATAACTTTCTGTTATTAGAACACTGTCTAGCACAAGCGCAAGCAAAGTAAATATGTGATCGACAATTAAATGACTCTTTTTTTTACAGCTTGCTTGATGATCACATGTGACGTTATTTTCTTTTATTCATTCTCGTAGTCTTTCATTAATAGTTATTCCAAATAATTTCTTACTTATATTACTAAAAGGAATACCTCTGTAATGATTAGGATTATGTACATCTCCCTTTTTAGAAACTGATGAAACGGTTGGTTCAGTCCAGTTTTCAGGTTACAAGCCAAGAAAAGCATATTAAGCAATGTCAGAAAGAACTGTATCACCTGGTTTGAAGAATGCTTAAATGATTCAATAATGCCATCGCAGCCAGCTGCCTTGCGATTTTTCACTTTTCTATGCGCTAGTTATACTTCCTCTTGTTTAATTGGTCGGGTCAAGTAGCTATCATCGTTCGTAAAGAGCCTCTTAAATGTGTGCCGTACTAACATCCGTCTCTAATAAGGTCTGGTAATACTAAAAACAAAGTACCAGCGGTAACATTGCTTCTGAACTGTTTTCTTTTGAAAGAAATATGAATACTATTCCCAAATTCCTTTCGACATTGTATAGACGAAACTTGTCTAGGAAGTAACGACTTGTTTCCTCTTTAAGTAATGTTCATACTCGCGCCCAGCATCTGAAAAAGCGTTTTTATCTGTGCGACGACTGATTTGTCAGAGAGAGAGAGAGAGAGAGAGAGAGAGAGAGAGAGAGAGAGAGAGAGAGGAGTATGCAACACCACACCTACATATCTCATCCATTCCAGCATCGTATATAGTGAAATCAAAGTCTATCAGGGAATCCACAATGTAATTCATTACAGCTGGACTGAATATAGTGTGAAAAAGTACCACTTTCACTCCTAGGCTTTCTTTATACTCGTTTGCCCTCCACCCTCCCACGTGTGTGTGCGTGAGCGCAAATTAGGGAATTGAATTTTAGGGGAAGTAGGAGGGTGGGGGAAGGGTGTGTGGGAATGGGGGGTTGGGTAAGTTTGATCTAGTTGAAAAGTGAGGCGACTGCTAGCGGATATCAAAACAAATTTGAAAAATTATTGATAAAGCTCCGCCAAAAAAGGTACACAAACGAATCACACGACAAAACACGAAGGTTTCGACCTCGTAGGTCTTCTTCAGGCAAGATACACAACACTCGGGGTTGGGAGTCAAGGCATAATCGTTTAAGCAGACATGATGCGTCTCCGGAAGGGGGCTTAGAAAGGGTGGTTCACACACACGCATGCACGCACGCACGCACACACACACACACACACACACACACACACACACACACACACACACACACACTCATCAAGCTGAGTTCATTGCCTCGCTGTTCATGCTCAAATAACTGACATATCTCCCCCTCCGTCTCTCTCTTCTGCAGCGCGCGCGCGCTTGCTTGTGTGTGTGTGTGTGTGTGTGTGTGTGTGTGTGTGTGTGTGTGTGTGTGTGCGCGTGTGCATGCGTGCGTGCGTGCGCGTGTGTGTGTGTGTGTGTGTGAAAAGGTTATAGTAGGGATAACTATAGACTGGTTTCTATTCACATAAAGCTTGTGAGAGGTAGATGTGCACACTAGAGGAGAAAAAGTGTGTTGTGTGTGTGTGTGTGTGTGTGTGTGTGTGTGTGCGTGCGTGGGTGGCTGCGTACGTGTGTGCGTGTGTGTGTGCGTGTGTGTGTGTGTGTGTGGTGTGTGCGTGCCTGTGCTCGCGCGTGTGTGTATAAAATGAAACAGTGAAAAACTATTATTCACCCCTGCCGGACATACAAATCAATTACAAGCTAAAAAGAATGGTACAGCCCTCCTCACCCATACCCCTTCACGCTCTCTCTCTCCGTGCACACACACACACACACACACACACACACATCTACCTGCATCCCTCCGGTCATTGCCTCACCCCGCTCATCCATTCTCATGTGAATTACATGGTGTTCAACGAAATGTGCCGCTTAAGTCACCGTCGCCTTGTCCCCAACAAAGTTCTATAGTTTACTGTAACGGTCGGTGAATTTCTTGCTCTCGTCTATAGATTTCTTTTTGGAACATGCTCAGTGGAATGGTGCGGGCGAGCGCGTGTCTGGCGAGCCTGTAAAGCCTAATGATGCTTGCGTGGCCACTGAAAGACCACGCCTGGAGAATTAAACGTCATTTTAGTTTTGACATTGATCCTGTACAGTTCCTATTAAAGTTTCAAATATTTTACGTAGGCTAGCTTCCGCCGGAAGATGACGTCAAACCCGATGAACGTCATTTAGTTTTGACATTTCACCAGGCCTGCCCCTGGTAAGTACATTTCATCTGAGATTTTTTGTTAGTCCGTGAACAAAATCATTAAAAGCATTCGATGCATCACGCTGGGAAAAAAACAAAACAACAACCTCCGTCACTATCATAAAACAAAAATGGCTGTTTCAGTATTTGTCGTAACTGTTATTTATTGAGTCTCTCAGTCTGTCGATCGCTCTCTCTCTCTCTCTCTCTCTCTGGAGAGTAAGTCCGGGCAAAACATTGTCCCGTCATTAATACAATGCCTAATTGTCTATCTGTATAATTAGCTAGTTTTCTATCTCAGTGGCGTAGGAAGATGTTTAATTAAGGGGCAGCGGAGGGAGGGAGGGTGAGGGTAAGGGAGCGAATCAGAAGGCGAGAGGGAAGAAGGGTAAGGCTGAATGTAAGGGTTTCAGCAGAAAGAAGATGGTTCTTATACGAAGGCTGAAAAAGAAATCAACTCAAACTGGCTATGCTCATACAGGGGCTGTCCAAACACTGGTGGAGGTGTGTGTGTGTGTGTGTGTGTGTGTGTGTGTGTGTGTGTGTGTGTGTGGTTGGATGGAGGGGGTGGGAGTGGTGGAAATGAGGTGGGGACTGAGGATTGAGGACTCAACTGAGGCCGGGTCAAGGGGATGCACATGCCATGGCAGAGTTTAATGACTAGTGGGTCGGGAGGGGGAGGGCGAGAGGGCTTTGCCGCCAGACGCTGAAAGCAATGTATTTTTTTTTCTTTTTTTGGGGGGGTGGGGGGGTGGGGGGGGGGCTGCGAAAGCATTCAAGTGTGAATCAGCCCCTGTTTAAAAAGATAGGAGAGAGAGAGAGAGAGAGAGAGGGGGGGGGGGGTCAGGGGTCTTGGCACTCAGGACCCCCATCCCATCCCTCTTTCCCCTCCACCTGCCTCTTTGCTCCTCCTGACAGTACATTTCGTCAAAGACACTGACGCATATCTGCTTGAAGTTAATAGTCTGTTTCCATTTAAAACACATAGCCTCTCCTGGGTCATTGTTTAACGCAGGTCAGTTTTTTAATCTCTGCGTAAGAGCTGCCCATCGACGACATCGAGTCAAAGAGGGGCAGCTAAACTGAGCCTTTGCCCGGTCCTTTCTGTTATTGCTTTAGTCGCATGCACTGTCACTGTGTCAAGTACAAAGTTGAGCAGTCTGTCCAACGAGGCAATGATTTTGTTTAGACTGGCACTTGACAAGCCGGGAGCTGGAGAATGGGGGGTGAAGGGGAAGGGGGAGGGACATATACAAGGATTATGTCGCCTCCCACACTTTCCTATTTTCGGGGATGGGAAGTGGGGGGCTTGGGTCCCCAAACTCCCTCTCCGCAAGGCCATTCTAGTTTCTACGCAAATGCATCTCTTTATCAATCTAACACAAAATCGAATTCCCATAACAAAAGTCATGTCCACATCGACGAAGGATTAAACCTTAATCTGGATCACATCCTATGGTGGCGATTGGCGGCCAGCCCTAGAAGTCACGATGGCTATAAACAACTTGGGTGTACATCGTGCGGGAATGTGGTTCACGATGGTTGGCAGGATAGATAAAAACAGTGGGGGGAGGGAGGGGGTGGGGGGGGGGGGGGGGGGCAGGACGATGTGCTCCAGGTGCTTCTAGCATGAAAGTGTTCTCCAGGTGCTTCTAACTGGAGAGTGTTCTTATTGAAAAGGAACCCCTGACTGTACTGTTCGTTTCTTGCTGGTGGAACAGTGACTCTTTGGCTGTTCTTAGATGCCCGTCTTTGAAGAGGATTCTGAGTCAATTGTCCTGTAAATATGGTTGGCTTCCCCCTTCTCCTGGTCTAGACAGCTGCAGTTAAAGAAGCCTTGGGAATGATGGAAGACGGAAGGAAGCAGTTCGGCTGCCTGCTTTTTTGTAAAGCACGGTGGGTTGGAGCTGATTAAAGATGTACGCCAAGGGCGACAACCTGGTTCTTGAGACTTGTAACAGGGACCGTAGTAGGGATCCATTGCCAATTGCCACAGGCACGTGACACTGAGCTTTTCGTGAAGTTGCGGACAGGGTTGTTCGACAGATGTTGGGGAAACCTACTTCAGGTCATGAAGTCCGCCAAACAGAGTGTGTCGATCGTCTAGCTAAGGTGCGAATTTGCAAACTAAGAATTGAAAAGAAAGAAATGGTAACACCACACCCTTGTCGAAGGAAGCAACACTATCTGCTGTATCTTTGTATTGGAAGAGTGGCTTCCCTTGGTTTCTCTTGGAACGTGGCTTGGATACGGAACGCTCGACAACGAAGCATCTTCGCGATCTCTTGTTTTGTGAAAAGGATTTTACAGAATGTAATCTGTTTCCAAAAACCCCATCGGTCATATCCAGAGTTGGTGTCAGAAGTTTCAGGAGTATTTTAGAGATGACAAGATACGATCCACCTCCAAAATGTTCTTTCACAGCAACTGAATGGCCAGACTGGCTGGAAGACTTTCAGTGGCCCAGAAGAGCTACGAAACTTCATATGGAAGATAGAGATGTTCAAAGAGATTCTTTGTTATACGCCATGAGGTTAAGAGAAGCTGGAAAGATTTTCAAAAGCTTGAAATTTAGTTCTGAAGCTACTCTACCTGAATCTGATACAGACTTTGTATTGTCAAGAAATTTTCAGATTATTTTGTGCCTAAAAGAAACATAATCCATGACAGAAGTATGTTTAACAGCAGAAGACAATCTTTTTCGGAGAGTGTCGAGGAATTTACCAGAACACTACAGTCATTAGTGATAAACTGTGATTACAAAGACCCAAAAGATCAAGTGAGAGACAGACTTGTGATTGGTCTGCATGATCAGCATATCAAGGAAAAGCTTCAGTTGATATCAAATCTAACCCTAGAACGTGCAGTAGAAATAATAATAAGACAGCAAGAGATGGCCAAGCAACAAATGAAGGAACAAGCATCTAGTGGTGAAGTTGACTTGAATGAAATGTACAATTTTCGTCTGGGCCGTGATCGAGATCGTGACCACAGAGGCAGAACGTTACAGCGTAGAAGGAGCTCTAGGAATCGAGATTTCCCAACAACAGGGAAAGACAAGAACACATGCACTCGATGCGGATACGTGCACACTGACAAACCATGTCCAGCCAAGAGACAAAAGTGCAGAATGTGTCAGCAGAAAAACCATTTCAGCAGATGCTGCAATACGAAGAAGAAGCCAAGTTCACTTCAATAATTGGAAACAGACACATACTGGCTTAACTCGACAAGTACTGGAAACACGGAAGCTTGGACTGTTGACTTGCATGTGTGTGCTGGTAACCATATGACAGTTTTCAAGATTGACACTGGAACTGGTGTACTGTCATGAAAGAAACTGATTATGAAATCTACCATATCGACCTACACTTAATCCATCAGCTATTGCATACCTGAAATCACCAGGAGGAAGAGTGAAGACGTTAGGCGAGTTCACTGTAGAAGTCACGCATAACGGCGAGAGAGTTCACCTTCCAGATCCTAGTGGTACGCCAGTTAGCAGGCAGTAATTTGCTCAGCAGAGCAGTATACGAGTCAATGGGACTAATCAAGAGACTGAATGAAGTTGAGGATGAAGATGTGTATGGCAGCACAGGGCTACTGAAAATATCACCTGTCAAGCTTGTGGTTGGAGATGGTGCTAAACCTTACTGTGTTACCACCGCTCGACGCATTCCCTTCCCTATCCATGATAAAGTGAAATAGGAACTTGACAAGATGGAGAAGAATGGCATCATAAAGAAAGTGACAACTCCAACTGACTGGTGTGCCACAGTTGTTCCAGTCAAAATGAAGAATGGCAACATTAGAATTTGCATCGACTTTAAGAAGCTAAATAAGATTGTGAAAAGACCACATCTCATGGTACCCAACCTTGACGACATTGCACCTAAATTAGCAGGTTCCAAAATATTGACACCACTGGATGTTTCTGGAGGATATTACTAGGTACCCCTGGATGAAGGAAGCAAATTGTTGACGACGTTCATTACACCCTTTGATCGATTTTGCATGCGTTGACTGGAATGGGTTTCAATGTTAGAACTGGTGAGTTTCAGAGGAAGATGGAAGAAACGCTAGGGCATCTGAAAGAATGTGAAATCATCATAGATAATACTCTGGGTCATGGACCTACTATGGAAGAGCATGAAGAAAGGCTTTCTCGTGTCATAAACGCTATCAGAAACTCGGGTTTGAAGCTGAATCGTGATAAATGTCACATCAGACAGGAAAAAGTCACATTTTTTGGACATGTCATCAATGAACGTGGCATCATGGCAATAACCAAACTGAGCGCTCCCAAGAATGTCACTGAACTCCGGCGAGTGCTGGGTATGACATGGGACGTTTCATGCAGGGACTGTCTACCACACTCAAGCCAATGACAGGTCTGCTACAGAAGAATGCATAGTGGTACTGAGGACTGCATCAGGAAGAAGTTTTCATGGCAGTAAAGGAAAAGCTTGCTAAACTCCCTTTACTTTCCTTCTACAGAATGGATCGGCGGACTACCGTAAGTGCTGACGCCAGCAGTTTGGGGTTAGGGGCAGTTCTGCTACAGACATGAAATGGGCCAGCAACATCCTATCGCCTTTGCATCACGTACTGTGATCTGACAGCAGCGGAGCAGCGATATGGACAAATCGAAAAAGAGTGCTTGGCCAGTGTCCGGGCAAGTGAACGATTTGAAAATACCTTGTGGGTCTTGAATCGTTTGAACTATTGACTGACCGTAAACCATTTGTACCTCTTTTGCAAACAAAGGACCTTGACCAGTGTCCTCCACGATGTCAGCGTATGCTCATTGGCATGATGCGATTCAGTGCTGACGTGCAACATTATAGCTGACACACTGTCACGCAACCCTCTTCAGCATGATGAAAAAGATGACATAGAGGCGGCAGAAGTAGAAACTTTCGTTAAGCGGGTAGAGTCATCAAGATGTATCACCGACAGAAGACTACAAACACTATGTGAGGCAACGACCAGAGACAGAAACTTACAGACTGTCACAATAACGAACATGATTACTTCTACTACCACCTAGAATAGTGCACGATTGTAGGTACGGCAGCTGAAGGACAGTACTTTTCTGGGTCCAACTGGTACCACAACCACCACCAGCACCACCACTATCACTACTATTACTACTACTACTTCTGCTGCTGCTGCTGCTGCTGCTACTGCTGCTTCTGCCGCAGTTATTACATACAACCGCCACAACCATCTCCGCCACCAGAACCACTACACTACCCTTACACACCTGGACTCTTCATCAAAATGTGATCAGAGACCATTTTCAGGTCTGTCTCTTACCGGGATGGATGGCGAGTCGAGTGAGCCGTTCACCCAGAAATGGTCCGAGGTAAATGTCCGGAAGTCGGTGGACTTTGCCTTTGTCACCCCTGACAGGACACCCTCTGATCTGAGTGCGCGGAGCGAAGTCCTGGCAGAGGCGCCAGAGTCCAGCACCAACCTGGACCAGCTGTTGGAAGGAAAGGCCATCATCATCCCGTCGGCGACAGCATCAGGCCCTGACATACCTGCACGGAGGCAGTCCTCCATCCATGCAAGACCACGTGCTTTGATGTACGTACCTTACCGTCTCTCGGACTTGTATGGAAAGGACTTATATTGTGCTGTGTTGTCGTGTACGATCGTTGACCCAATTTTGTGGATGTCATGAACTCTTTCAGAATTATTTTGTATCCCCCCCCCCCCCCCCCCCCACACACACACACACACCTTGCGGTCTGAAAATTCTGTGCTAAATTTTCTTCTTTTTTTCTTTTACTTTGCATTTAATTTGTTAAAAAATATGTTCCTCTAAGTGGTCTGCTGATATCTGTCTGTTGTGGCCCACCAACCCTGTTATTACATTTTCTCTTATAATTTGTACCATTCTAGGTATTCTTGTTTGTATGCTTGTTTCATTGTTGTCATTTGACGACTAAATAATAAGACTTTACACTAGCACACCTTCAGAGTGGACACTGACTCTTCTTGAGTGTCTGTTTGCCTATGGTGCTTTTGAAGCACTTTTGTAGCAAAAGTATTATATTCATTATTTTTATTTTTCATGTTTTGTTGTGTGTGCTCTGTGCTGTCATATCTGCAAGGCGATTCGGTGTCGTAAGCAGCATTCCTTTGGGGTTATGGGCGGGTATTTATTTCATCATGGGAGCAAGAGTTACCCTACTTCTTTGTTAGTAACGTGGAGAAGATGAGGGAGATGGAGGACGGAGGAAATGAAGGAGAGGGAGGTGGTGGGGAGAGGGAAGGACAGAGGAGGGGGAGGGTAAGAGGGGTGAAAGGGGGGGGGGGGGGGGGGTTAACGGGGAGAAAGAGATCAGGGCCCTCCCGTGCGGCATTAATGGTGGTTGTGTTGTTTGTTTGGTGTTGTTGTGTGTTTTGGTGTTGTGTTGTATTGTTGTGTGTTCTGGTGTTGTGTTGTTGTGTGGTTTGGCGTTGTGTTGTATTGTGTTTTGGTGTTGTGTTGTATTGTTGTGTGGTTTGGTGTTGTGTTGTATTGTTGTGTGGTTTGATGTTGTTATATTGTTGTGTGGTTTGGTGTTGTTTTGTTGTGTGGTTTAGTGTTGTGTTGTATTATTGTGTGGTTTGGTGTTGTGTTGTATTGTTGTGTGTTTTGGTGTTGTGTTGTGTGTTTTGGTGTTGTGTTGTGTGTTTTGGTGTTGTGTTGTATTGTTGTGTGGTTTGGTGTTGTGCTACATTGTAAAAATAAAAGGAAAAGATGCTCCCAGGATTCACCGAAAGGGGGAGAGAATGATGAATCCATCGGTGCTCAACCAATCATGACTGCAAATCCCAAACGGACTATGAACATGGACCAAATGGAATATCCATGTGTCTGTGGAAAGCGTTTCGCTACCACCCGTGGCATGAAGATCCACAGAACAAAGATGGGATGTGTGAAGACTCATCTGAATGAGCAGCAGCGCACTGCATCAGCAGATAAGACGTCGGAAGACCAAGGCCAGGATTTAAACCACAGTGCCAAGGACATCCACGCTGTTGGTTCGGATGAGGAATTTGCACAGGCCCTCGATGCCAGGCGCCTGAAACTCAACCTGCCACGAGCAAACGAAACTGAAGATTGGGAGAAACTGGATGCAAAAATCGTCCAAAGACTCGATGCACTGATAGGGAAAAGCACCCTGGAACACAAACTAGCCACATATGGGGACATTGTGTATGCCACATGTAGAGACGCCTATGGAGCAAAACTACCCAAAGAGAAAACACCTCCAAAGAAATCCAGACGCCAAGAAAAGATGGACAAGATCAGGGTCCAAAAGAAAAACCTCAAGATGCAAATGAAGACCGCACTGCCAGCTGAAAAACAAGGCTTGGAAAAACTGTGGAAAGACCTGAAAGAAAAACACAGTGCCCTCAGCAAAGCGGAATCTGCGAGGAAGAGGAAGAGCAAAAAGAAGAAGACACAAGAGCGCTTCTTCAGAGACCCCTTCCAGTTTGCCAGAACACTGTTTGAGCAGCCAAAATCTGGGACCCTAAGTGTGGACAAAGGAGTTCTTGAGCAGCATCTGGAAAACATACTCTGACCCACAGAGCAAAGCACCACTCGACATTCAAGGTCTGGTGTGGCCAACCAACCCTGAGGAACAGTTCAATGGCAAGCCTCCAACGTTGGCGGAAATCAAGAAGGTGGTCGACAAAGCCAGAGCCAAATCATCACCAGGGCCAAACGGAATACCTTACCAGCTTTACAAGAAATGTCCCAAGGTGCTGGAGTGGCTCCACAGGCTGCTGCGATCGGCTTGGAGAAACCAGAAGATCAGCGGCCAGTGGATGACGGCAGATGGTGTGTACATCCCCAAAGAGCAAAACTCAACTGACATTAGCCAGTTCAGGCCAATATCACTACTGAACGTGGAAGGGAAAATCTTCTTCTCTGTCATGGCAGCAAGGCTGACCAAGTACCTGATGGAAAACAAGTACTTGGATGTGTCAGTCCAGAAAGGTGGCATCCCAGGCGTGGCTGGCTGTGTAGAACACGCCACAATGATCTGGGACGCAATCCAAAAAGCAAAAACAGAAAAGAGAGACCTGGACGTAGTGTGGCTTGATCTGGCAAACGCATATGGATCTGTGCCCCATGAGATGATACAGTTGGCTCTTGAGATGTACCATGTGCCAAAGAACATCCGCGACATGCTCAAGAAGTACTTCAATGGCTTCTCAATGCGGTTCTCTACCAAGGAGTACACAACAGACTGGATCAACTTGGAAGTGGGTATTGCAATGGGCTGTGCAATTTCCCCAATACTGTTCGTGCTGGCAATGGAACTCATCTTGAAAGCAGCAACAAACAACGCGAGACAAACAGACCTTGGCGATGGATACAAGATGCCTCCTCTCAAGGCCTTCATGGATGACACTACAGTGATTTCATCCAGAGAAGACGAGACACGTCATGTGCTGGAGAGGCTGGACGACATAGTTGCCTCATCCAGAATGAAGTTCAAGCCAAAGAAATCACGGAGTCTCTCACTGAGGAAAGGAAAAGTGGCCGGATCTGTGGTCTTCAGTGTTGCCAACCAGGCCATTCCAACAGTCACAGAAGAACCAGTCAAGAGCCTTGGAAGATGGTATGATGATACGCTGAAAGACACACAAAGAGCAAAAGAAACCAAGCAGATGGCGGAGGAAGGCTTGGAGACCATTGACCAGTGTGGGCTCCCTGGCAAATACAAGGTCTGGTGTCTGCAGTTCATGCTGATACCAAAGCTGCTATGGCCTCTGATGATATACGACATCTGCACCAGCATAGTGGAGGCAATGGAAGCCAAAATCAACAAGTTCACAAGGAAATGGCTTGGTGTCCCACCCTGTCTGACTGACATAGCGCTGTACTGTCGCCAAGCAAAGCTGAAACTACCCCTGAAATCCATCCTGGAGGAATACAAAGCAGGGAAGATCAGACTTCAAAGCATGCTGGAGGACTCAGGAGACAAGGTGGTAGAAGCAATTAAGCCCCAGCTGAAGACAGGCAGAAAATGGAAAGTTCAAGAGGCGATGGATTCTGCAAAAGAAAGTCTCAAGATCAGAGAAATAACAGGACACACACAGACCAACAGACAGGGACTGGGGGTGACCAAAACTGAATGGTGGTCAAAGGCCAAAGGAAAAGCCAAAAGAGACATGATGATTCAGGAGATGAGAAAAGAAGAAGACAAAAAAAGACTCCAAAAAGCAGTCCAGCAGAGCCAGCAAGGGCAATGGACAACGTGGGAGAATGCACTCCAAAGAAGTCTCACTTGGAATGACATTTGGCACATGGCCCCTCTCAGGATCAGCTTCATTCTCAGATCTGCATATGACCTTCTGCCCTCAAATGCAAACCTGGTGAAGTGGGGGAAAACAGACGATCCTGCATGCCCCCTCTGCCATGAAAAACAAACAGTGGAGCATGTCCTAAGCTCATGTAAAGTAGCCCTGGCTCAAGGAAGGTACACATGGAGGCACAACCAAGTGCTCAAAGAAATTGTACAAGTAGTCTGGGCTAGTATCAACACCACAAAAGGGAAAATCAGGACTCCAAAAGCACCCGCAACATTCTTCACGGCAGGAGGCAGCAAATCATGGCCAAGAACAACAGTGCCACTCGAAACATGCAGGCAGAGTCTGCTGGACGGGGCAGATGACTGGGAGTGCACTGCAGACCTCCCAGAATGGAAGAGTCACCCAGAGATCATCAGCAAGAGTGGCATGAGACCAGACATAGTAGTCCACTCTAAGTCAACCAAGCAGCTGATCATGATCGAGCTCACGGTGCCATATGAGAACAGAATGGAGGCAGCTCAAATCTACAAGACTGAAAAGTATGCTGATCTGGCAAACAGCCTGAGGAGAGAAGGCTATCAGGTCAAAGTCCTCACTGCAGAAATCGGAGCTAGGGGGTTTGTAGGAACGTCTGCATACAGCCTCATGAAACAGCTCTCAGTTGCAGGGAAGGAAAAAACCAGAGCCCTGAAAGCAATGGCAGAAGCGGCAGAGAGGTGTTCAAGCTGGATCTGGTCAAGGAGGAACAAAAGTGAACTTCATAAGGCTTAATTTCCCTACAAATATCAGGTGTCCCTGTGGCTCAGTGGTTAAAGCGCGAGTCATTAAGTGGAAAATGAGCATGTCCAGAGGGTCATGGGTTCGAATCCCAGCCATGGCTCGTCCCAAGATGGGAAAAAAAGGGGCAGCAGAGGGACATCCGGAGTCATGAACCGGGTGTGGCCCAACCCCCCTAGAGTGTCAGGAGATAAGGGCCGAAACACTTGCTTGAAGGGGGCTTCTCTTCTGAGGACTCTCTGCTGCCACGCTCTCCACGAGTTTCTTTCTACTAGTATGGTGTTGTTATCTGGTGTTGTGTTTTGTTGTGCTGTTTGGTATTTGTGGTGTTGTGTGGTTTGGTGTGGCGTGTTGGTGTTGTTTAGTATTGTGTGTTGTATTGTTAGGTATTGTGTGGTGGCGTTGTGTGTTTGTGTTGTGTGTTTTAGTTTTGTGGTTTGCTGTTGTAGAGTGGTTAGGTGTGGTGTGGTGTTGTTGTGAGGGTATTCTTTCGTGATGTAGTCTGGTTTGGTGTTGTGTCGTGATGTTGCGTGATGCTGTATAGTGTTGTTGTGTCGTGGTGTTGTGTCGTGTTGCGTTGTGTTGTGCGCCATTGTGTATTGTGTGCTGTATTGCTATGTTGCATTGTGTGTTGTTGTGCTGTGCTGTGTCATTCATTTTGTTTGTCCTTGTGACATTTCATTTGCTGTGCTGTGTAGCGTTGAGAGCGATTGCGTGCGTTAGTGTTTTGCTGTGTGTTGTGTGACATTTTCTGTGGTGTCGTGTTATGCTTTGCTCGTGAAGGACTCTGTGGTTTTGTGTCACGCATTTTTGTATCCTTTTGCGTTTTGTGCCATTCCGTGCGTTGTTAGGTCGTGCTGTGTGTCATTGAGCAGTTTTGTGTTGAATCGTGCTGTGTAGTTGAGTCGTGTTGTGTGACCTGAGACACTGTCTGTTGTGTGGAGTGTGTTGTGCGACATTTTGTATTGTGTCATGTTATGTGCTGTCCGACATTTTGTGTTGTGTCGAGTAATGTATTGTTCTGTGAAGGATCGTGTTGCTGTGTCATGTGGTGTATATTTGCACCGTGGTGTGTGTTGTATCGTCTTGCGGGATGTTTGTCGTGTTGCATGTTGTATCATAAAATTATGTTGCATATTGTTGTATTATATGCTGTATCGTATATTGATTAAGGTATCTTGCTGCATCACATTGGGTGGTGGTGCGTCGTTTATTGTGTTGTTGTTTTGTGTTGCTGTATTGTTTTGGGCGTTGTTGAGTTTTTTGTTGTTGTTGTTTTATCGTGTTGAGTGTTATTGCGTGTTACTGGTTGTGTCGTGTTGGGTGTTGAGTGTTATTGCGTGTTACTGGTTGTGTCGTGTTGGGTGTTGATTGTTATTGCGTGTTACTGGTTGTGTAATGTTGGGTGTTGAGTGTTATTGCGTGTTACTGGTTGTGTCGTGTTGGGTGTTGAGTGTTATTGCGTGTTACTGGTTGTGTCATGTTGGGTGTTGAGTGTTATTGCGTGCTACTGGTTGTGTCATGTTGGGTGTTGAGTGTTATTGCGTGTTCTTGTTGTGTCATGTTGGGTGTTGAGTGTTATTGCGTGTTACTGGTTGTGTCATGTTGGG
>CM065717.1:63254510-63299510 GCA_033310375.1 Conus canariensis
TGTGTTTTGTTTTCTTTAAACTGAAAGTTGTCTCATATTAATCTCTCTGTCAAAAATGAGCCGCAATGCTATAGCTGAATCAGTTTTTTTTATAAATACTTATACACATTTTACCAATCAGTATAAGGTGATTTATATATTTGTATTTTTGCAATGAATATCTAGCTCTTGCTATCCCAAACAATACATCCGTAACTCTTAGTTTTATTTGTACATTTATTTTGTTATATATGGTTTCTTCAACATAATTCCATAGTGAACACACTGTAGGACATTCCCAATAGAAATGTTCCACAAAATCCACTGTATTCCTACAATAGGAACATTTGTTGTTTTCTTTTACTTTCATTTTATTTAAAAGAATGTTTGTTGGGTAAATATTATGTAATATTTTCCACTGAAGAACTCTTAGTCGGGTTTCCTTTGTTACTTCTTTAGCTCTGACCCAAATTTCTTTATCTATATTCATTCCAAATTTTCTTAACCAAAACTGAGATGCACAAGGTGTCACTAGCTCTCTGGATTGTGCTATTATTTTCTTTATAGCTTTTGGTTTAGTGTTGTATTGACTTGCTCTGCATGCACATGTGTTTCCCTCTCTTTCCCCTCTTTGGACCCACCGGAACCATGGTTTTGGAAAAGCATTGACTAACAGGTTGTATTCGATGATAGTGTTTGGTTTATTTGGACCCAGTATATTCTGGATTTCCTCTATGGTTAATAGTCGATTTTCATCTTGTTAAATCACATCTCTCACATGAGTAATTCTTTTCTCTTGCCATGCTTTAAAGAGCAGTGTTTTGCTTCTATTGGTGATCAATGCATTGTTAAAAAGTAGTTGACTGTGGAAATTGTCACTTGTTACTTCTGATAATGAAGTAACGGATTTGCTTTCTAGATAACTACGAATAACTTCTTTCCAAAAGGCATTATCTATTTCGTCTAATCCTTTTACTTCACGTGCTTTACAATTGATGTAGAAAATACTGCCATACTTTGCCAGTTTTTCAATATGCCATTTTGGAATATACCCCCAGTTTTGATTATCAGTGACTTCAAATAGTTTTCCAGCCCATTGTAGATTCAAGTATTTTTGCTGGTCAATCATGTTAATCATTGTAATACCTCCTTCCTCTACTTCAGCTTCCATTATTTTTCTTTTTACTTTTTCAAATGCTTTTCTGTTGCTTTGTTTTTTCTGCCATAAGAATTTATATAAGATAGTATTAATTTTACTTAAAATGTTGCTTGGAATACTGATGGATTGCATTACATATGTAAACTGACTAATAAGAAAACTTTTAATCACTACCATCTTACCAAAAATACTTAGGTCTCGTTTGCTCCAATCCCTTATCATTCTATTTACGTGCTCTAACCTGTGTGTCCAGTTGTCTTCAATTTCTTTTGCTAATCTATGTGCTTCAAAGTATATACCCAGTATTTTTATCTTAGTAACTAAAGTGAATGGGATGTTATCATTACCATGTTGCCCTATTCTTAAAGCTTTTGTTTTTTGTGTATTCATTCTAAGCCCAGAAAATCTTTCAAACCTGGCAAGTATTTTAACCGATGTATGCATATCTTGCGCATGTTTCAAAAACAGAGTCGTGTCATCAGCAAACTGTTTTATTTTCAAGTACATTGGATCAGTCTGAGATGTCATAGGTAACTTTATTCCTTCTATACTGCTATTTCTTATTTTGATAGCGAGAAGTTCCACTGCTAATACAAAAGCCAGTGGGGAAAAGGGGCATCCTTGTCGAATGCCACATAACACATCAAATGGCTCAGAAATCCATCCTCCATTACTAATAGAGCTAACGGTCCCATTGTTTAAGACATACACCCATTTTCTAAAGTCTGCTCCGAATCCAAAGACTTCCAATGCCTGATACAAAAATGTTTTTGATATAGAGTCAAATGCTTTGGAATAGTCAATTGCTAGAAGATACCCTGCTTTTTTAGTTATGTTAAGGTAGTTAATCGCATCGTCAATAGATCTTATTATTGTTGAAATATTTCTCCCTCTAATGTATCCCGCCTGATCTTCACTAACTATCTTATGTATTACATTACAAAGTCTTTCTGCTAATACTTTTGCTAATATCTTATAATCACAGTTAGTAAGTGTTATGGGTCGCCAGTTTGTTAATTTATCTCTTTCTAAATCCTTTCCTTTATGTAACAGCGTTATTATTCCTCTTTTTTGTGTATATGATAGCTCCCCTTTCTGAAAAGATTCTGCAAATGAATTAGTAATCATATTGCCTAGTTTCCCCCAAAAGAATTTTAAGAACTCTATTGTTATGCCGTCACATCCTGGAGCTGAACCATTTTTTAACTTCTTTAATGCATTAGTAGTTTCGTTTAAAGTGATTATGCCTTCACATTTGGTTGCGTCTTCTTCACTTAGTCGTGGAAACTGTTCATTTTCAATGAACATATTAACTTCTTCAACAACATTATCTGTTGCTGTTTTTTGACTGTAAAGCGATTTATAAAAAGATGTAAGCTCTTGCATAATGCTGCCCTGCTCAGTTATAACTTCTCCTGTTACTTTTTGAAGCCTAGTTATAGATTTTTTCTTTCCCCTATCCTTTTCTAAGCTACAGAAGTATTTAGTATTGCGCTCTCCTTCCTCTATCCATTTTATTCTGGACCTAATCTGCGCTCCTTTTGCTTCATGTATCTGCTCTATTTCAAGTTTTTGCTTTAAATGTAAGAGCTTGGACTGAACATCTTTCTTTCCTGGATTATCTATTATTTCCTTCTCTGTTTCTATGATTTTCATATATGTGTCTTGATACTCATTTTTCCTTTGAGTAGCTAATTTTTTTCCAAATTCTGTACACAAAGATCGAATCTCAACCTTACAGTTTTCCCATTTGTCTATGTTAGACATATCTTCATAAACTTAATTATTTAAGAAAGTATCGAGCAGCATGTTCATCTTTTGCACAAATACCTTGTTTGATAAATAACTATTGTTCATTTTCCAGTATCCGGGTCCTCGCACAAATTCTCTTTCATTCAGTTCAATAGATACTGCCTTATGGTCAGAGTTTTTTTTTTTTTTTTTAACATTTTTTTAATTGTTTCTTTTTTTTAACATAAAGACAGACAGTACACAAACATTCATGCACCGGTAAATTTGGCAGAATACATTATATACAAATACACACGGTGTTGATCCATGACAGTAATTCTAAGAAGATGAGGATCAGCAGGTTATTCAAAAAGTGGTAGATACATTGCCCATTGAGCCAGACAGTTTTTCTGAGACATATCAATACGACAGACATATTTTTCAATTTCATATCTTCTTTTCAGATATGGAATATACTGAATGAATTGAGGTTGTTTACCTTCACATTTGCATTTGTATATAAAATATTTAGCTAACAGCAGAATTAGGTCGAAAACCTTGTCAGCTCTGTAATGGTTATCGCAGTTAAATAAAACTATGTTTTCTGTTAGCGATATGTTTGAGTTGTCACATTTTTCATTTATCGAATTTTGAAATGTCCTCCAGAAATGTTTTGTCCTTTCACAGGTCCAAAAGATGTGTCTTATTGTTTCTTTTTCGTTATGACAGAACGAACATTTGTCTGAATTGGTTATATTCATTTCATGAAGAATTACATTTGTTCCCAAAATTCTATGAGTTACTCTAATTTGGAACCATTTCAGTTTAATATCTTTTATTTTTCCAATTTTCTTAAATGCTTTGAGCCAACAGACCTCAGTTCCTAGCCTTTCTTCCCACTTACTACAACACTTAGGCTCATTTGCATCTTCCATTAAGATGTCATAATAATACCTTGCTCCTCTAGGAGCTGTTTTGATTCTATTCAGTAATTGGTTAGAAAAATTCGAGGCCCTGTGCGTCAGTTTCAGTCCTGTCTCTCTTGCGTATTTTCTCACAGCACATATGATTCCATGGTAAGTAACAAAATTACTGAACACGCCATACTTTTCTGTGAAAGATTGGAATGTGAAGAAGTTGCCATTGTCATCCAAAAGATTTCCTACAAAAAGTACATTATTTCTGATCCAGTTTTTATAATAAACTGTTTTTTTCTCAACTTTAATATGATTGTTACAAAAAACCGGTTCAGAACAAAAATCTTCTAAAGTTTTGACATGTTTTACCTCTCCAAATTCTTTGTATGCTTTAAAAACATCTTTCCAGAATGTATTTACACAGCCGTGGTTCGGCAAATCGGACCCTATGTTTTCCATTCTGTCAATATTCGGATACTGAAGTCTGAGAAGTTCTTTCCATTTATGGTTACTGGATTGTATTTTACGAATCCACGTTAGTTTCAACGCGTTCAGATATTTTTTAATGTTGGGTATACCCATACCCCCCGAATTGATGTTTTTAACAGACGTTTTTCTATTTATTCTATCTTTGTTTTTATTCCATACAAATTTAAACACTAATTTTTGAATTTCCTCACAAAGACGGTCAGGTGGATTTGGCAACAATATCCATAAATGAACAATTTTTGATAGCACTAGCGACTTAAGAACTGCGACTCTACCAAGTGGTGTAATTTGTCTTTTTAGCCAAGTTCTGTATAATGATTTTATTTCAGAGAACTTTTCCTCAAAATTCACAACTTCACATTCTTTTAAATCATTCGTGAACCAGACCCCTATATTCTTAAAACGGTTTGGATTCCATTCCATCTTCAGGTGTGGTAGAAATTTCAGTGCTGAGTTCCGCATACTTCCAAGCCATACTGCTATCGTCTTTTCTGTGTTTAATACAAGCCCAGATACTCTTCCAAATTTTTCAATGGTTGTGATTGATTCTTCAAACGATTTTCTGTCTCCCTCTAAAGTAAGTTCTGTGTCGTCTGCGTATTGTGCTATTTTATGTTCAGTATTTCCAATTTTGATGCCTTGAATATTTTGGTTTTCTTTTATCATGAGTGCTAACACTTCAACGCACATAACAAACAAGTATGGTGATATTGGGTCGCCCTGTCTACAACCTCTCCCAATGGCAAACCAGCTAGTTAGCTTGCCATTGACAGAAACTGTTGATTTAATGTTTTTATAAAAAGTTTTAATCCATCGACAGAAGTCAGGGCCTACACCAAATGCTGTTAAGACCTTAAACATGAATTGTAAGTCAACACTATCAAATGCTTTTTCAAAGTCTAAGCATAGTAATAGCCCAGGTTTTCTAGTTTTAACAAGGTAATCCATGAGATCGTAGATAAGTCGAATGTTATCTCCTAAGTATCGATTTGGTATAAAGCCACTCTGATCTTCACTTATGATTGAACTTAAAACATATTTTAATCTGTTTGAAATGCACGCAGATCCAATTTTATACACTACATTCAAAAGCGATATTGGTCTCCAGTTTTTTATTTGGTCTTTGGGTTTATCCCCTTTCGGAATGCATATAATGACCCCCTCCTTCTGGGTAGTGGATAGTTCCATTTTGTCAAACCCTTCGTTTAAAGATCTTACGACATATGACCCTAACTGTAACCAAAAAAACTTAAAGAACTCAGCTGTGAAACCGTCACTTCCAGGGCTTTTATTGTTGTCCATATTTTTTAACACATATCCAGCCTCTTCTAAAGTTATTTTCCCCTCCAGAGTATTTTTGTCCTGTTCCGTTAATTGTGGCAGTTGGTCAGTAAGGCTTGAGATTTCACACTGTTCTACAACTCTTTCCAAATATAATTTTTTGTAAAATGAATTCACTGCCTCAGCAATGTCATCATCATTTGTTAACGTTGTACTGTCTCTTAATGTAAGTTTCATTATATTTTTACTTACATAGTTCCTTTTTTCAAGGCCGCAAAAGTATTTTGTTATTTTTTCCCCTTCGGCAACCCATCTTGCCCTTGAACGCAGCAAGACACCTTCCATTCTTTTATGTCTTAAGCTGACCAGTTCTTGTTTGCAATTTTCAAGAGCTGTTTTTTCTACATCAGTATGTAAATCCTTTCTTTCAATTTGTTCTATATTTTTTTCAAGTTCTTTTTCTCTTTTTAAAGTTTCACGTTTCTTCATTGTTGCGTATGCAATAGTTTTCCCTCTAATCTTCATCAGCAGTGTATCCAGGAACAGCTGATCTGAGATAACAAACTGCAGATCAAACTTTGCTATATTTTCTATGGAATCACGACAATAAGGTAGGGCTGCGTACTCTTCAGTTACCTCTTTGATTACATTATTTATTTCTTCTACATATTTCATGTCTTTTAATAGGGAACTATTGAATTTCCACAGTAGACTTCTCCTCTCTTGTTGGCCACATTGCAGAGTTAATAATATCAAGGAGTGATCAGATCGGTAGCCAGGTAGTATATCTGCTTCAGTAACATAACTACTTAATATATCCGAAATCAGAAAATAGTCTAGTCTACTCTGCTGGAATGGTGTGTTCCTTCTCCATGTGTATCTCCTAAGCTCGGGATTTAGTTCCCGCCAAACATCTACGAGGTCCAGATTATCCATCATATCATCTATTTGTTCTTGCGCCTTTGGATTATTATTGTGTTTGTAGTTACAGCAGTCAAGAGTATAATTTCGGACAGAGTTCCAGTCTCCCGCAATGATTACTTTTTCCACCCCTATATCTCGAATCTGTTTTTCTAATGTAATGTAAAACTCTGGATCGTCACGATTAGGTCCATACAAATTCACAATTAATAATTCCATGTCCATTGCTTTTATCGAGGCAAAAATATAGTTGCCAAGTCGGTCTTTATAAATCTTGTTCAGGCGGAAATCAAAGTTATTATTAAACAATATGGCAACCCCACGGGAGTTAGAATTATGTGAGGCAAAGTAACATTTATAGCCCCATTCAGCTTTAATGTAGGCTTCTAGTTTAGGACCACAGTGAGTGTCTTGTAGCAGGTATATTGAATAAAATTTTTGTCTTAAATAATTAAACACGTCTCGACGTTTCTGAGCATTTGCGAGACCCTGGCAGTTCATAGACCCAATTTTGATTTCCCTACAAGTCATTACGGTAGACAGACGTATACTTAATAGGGATATTCATATGTTTCCACAAATGACATAAAAAGCGAAATGTTTTCTCATAAAGCACATATGGCAAAAAAGAACAAAACTGGAAAGCGGAATCCATGTCACATACACTATGCACATCATCGCTAAAGCACAAATCAACATTGCATAATGAGAAATCAATAGAACCTGTCAATTCACCGGCACAGTGACACATACCACACGCACACGATTCTACACATAGACATTGAAACATGAATAAATCATGTATAAACATTGGATGTTATTGGATGGTGATCACTGGCATGAGCAGTGCAAAGAGAGAAAAATCGTCATTGGCATCACTCTTTACGTTTTCAAGACGCTACATAGCTACCATCTATAGATGGAGGATGATCAAATCGAACAAAAAAAAAAAAAAAAAAAAAAAAAAAAAAAAAAAAAAAAAAGATGGCCGAATTTGGCGGCAGAAGACGCCAACCACAGGTGTTAACTATATAAAGCACAATAGTAATTATGCGATGTGATCCTCCTCCCTCGCCATTCACACACACACACACACAACACACACACACACACACACACACACACACACACACACGCACGCACGCACGCACGCGCGCACACATGTACACATACGTACACACGCGCGCACGCGTGTTAAATCACGCACGAATGGAGAGGAGGAAAAATAAAAAAAAAAAAAAAAAAGAAAAAAAAAGGAGGGAGGGGGGGGGGGGGGGGGGGGGGACAGAGAGGAGGCGGCACGGAAAGCAGGAAGAGGGGGGCTGGGGGGGGAGGGGGGGGGGGGGAGGCGGAGAGAACGCAGAGGGCAGAAGAGGAAAGTCAAATAAGTCTTTCCCGTTGTGCACAATATCATAGATCATGACATTAGACGTAATGTGCATACAGATACCAGTGTAAATGCATTTTCCTGTACACAGGCATATTCCAGTTACATACATCAGCAATGTACGAGTGTAAGATGTGCACATACGCGCAGTTTGGTCCTAGACAACTCTTTCACAATCTGGTACACACGCAATTTGTCAGCCACAATATGCAAGTTGGTACACGAACACGTACACAAACGCAAAATGATGCATTTGCACATATTACAAATTTTCATGTTGTTAGTCGTATTTTTGCAAACACACACACACACACACACACACACACACACACACACACACACACACACACACACACACTCATGAATAAATGAAATACAAAATCTAAAGCAACAGCAACAGGTAAGTCGCACTAGGAACAATTCATAACACTCTTGGTTCACTGGCTAAGTGACACAAATACATATCAGAATTCTATTCTTTTTTATGGGAGCACAAAAATGGCATTGAATATTATTGTAATAATGTATCCATAGCAGAGGAAAAAACGAAGAGAAAAAAAACATATCTATGAATTTTCCCCCCAGTTACAGAGAAGATCACATAGCTATTCACCAGGAGTAAAGAGAAGTAATGAAACAAGAAGACAAGTATTTACAGCCAAAACAAGTCAATGAAAAGTAACACACTCGCGCTAACTGATCTGAGCAAGACACAGGCTCAGAAGAGTGTGTTGCCCTCTATACTCGCAGACAACACACACACACACACACACACACACACACACACACACACACACACACACACACACATACATACATACATGCGCACGCGAGCGCACATAATCGCGTACTCCCACTTCTGCGTACATCCATAGCAGAAAAGGAATGCAATATGAGGGGCCCTAAAGCGAGGGGGGGGGGGGGGGACCAAATACCAAAAGGGGTAGGTGGGGACCGGGAACGGTACAGGCCTAATAAACAGGGTAACTGTCTTGTCAACACTGGCAGTGAAAACTGTTACCCAATATCATGTACACACAATTTGCACCATATAACAATCATGACATAATCAATCGTATAGTTATATAATTCCAGTTTTAAACACCAGAGACTTATGACCATAAACCTTTTTGTACATGAATGTAGAGAGACACATGTATACATGTAGTCCATTTTGTAGCAACATGTCCCACAAAATTCCTTGGCCACAGTATGCAGAAATCAGTACACACAGAAGTATGGTTTATCATGTGCCTGCTGTGGCTTTCCCCATCACTTGTAAACATCAGTGCATAGCACAAGCAGAAAAGCTATATTTTATAATTGCGAGTAAATAACTCCCTTTCAAGGCCCCACCCCCTGCCTATCTTCACATATGTACACAACTTCCTCCATCCCCACCCCCCAACAGACCCACACACATACACAGCAACCCCCACTCTACAATCAAACGGATGCCCCCCCCCCCCCCCCCCCCCCATCAAGGTAAATCAGGTGAAAATTAACACAACAAAGTTTGACATCCGAGGCAAGAGAGAGAGAGAAGAGAGAGAGAGAGAGAGAGAGAGGGGGGGGGGGGGCAGAAGGAGGAAATCTCTTCTAGATTCAATGTTTAAAGGATGGTGAGAGAAAAAAAAAAAATAGATGACTCCAAATATATGGCAGCTTCACTGACACGAAAGGTACAAGAGATAAACAAACCAGAATCAAACTAAATTACGTTGTTTTACCTATTTCAAGTTGCAGGAAAAGAGAAACCAACATGACAAGTACCCACAACAATGTCTTTGACATGAAGTGTGCAGGGAATATGAAAACCACTGATGATCATGATACACACAGCCACACTGTCACTTCAGGTGTCCTCTTGGTCACTGATCACATTGGAAGTCATTGCCCTGCGGAAAGCGACATCGAGGTCCATGTGAATGTTTAATTTCAGGATCTGTCCATTTAACAGCTTGGCCATCACTCTTCCGTTAGAACTCCACACAGACATCGTTGCCGAGTGTTTGTGTGCATTTGTGGAGAGTTGGTAGTTGGCGTAGGTTAGGTCCTCATCAATGACAGTTCCTTTATTTTTCAGTTTTCTTCTGTTAGTTAATATAGAGTCCCTTTTCTTTCTGTCAAAAAACCTCACCAGTATTGGCCTGGCTTTAGCACTGCCTCGTTTTCCCGACCTGTGGGCCACCTCGATGTCAGCAGCGGCGGTGGCGATGCCAACTCCGTCCGTGAAGACCCGGCACACCTTCCGCACACAGTCGTCGGCCGTCTCCCCGTCCGCCTCCGGCACCCGGTACACGCGTAGGTTCCAGCGTCTGCTGTACTGCTGCATGTCGTTCAGACTGCTCTCGTTCTCCTTGATCCGCCTCTCCTGCTGTCGTACCACATTCGCCAGGCTGTCACTTTTTCTTCTTTCTGCCACGATTTCCGTCTGTGCCTTTGCCAGCTTGCTTTCTGCTTGTAGTACCCTTCCTTCCAGTTCTCCCACCTTTTCCATGAAATTGTCGGTCAAAATTTTCACCTCGTTTTTCATTTTTTCTATATCTGTTTTTGTTGCTAGATTGTCGAAGCGACGATCTATTTTCTCGAGGGCTTTATCGAGGGCTTCTTGAAAATTCATATCGTCGGCGGTAGGTTCGATGTTCAAACGCTTCTTTTCAGGTTTAGCACATCTATCTTCGCACACACTTGTGTCACTGTCTGAAGTAGAACAAAAGTTCCTCTTCTGTCTACCCGGTGTTTCGTGGTCACCACTCATTAGGTTACACCACTGTCAGACTATCTCAGTAGCCGCGGTGCGCGAGGGCAGACCAGTCTACGTTGATTCTCAACACAGCAGAGAAAACTTATTTCATGCGCCTGTTTTTGTTGCTGTTTTTTCTTTTTTTCTTTTTTCTCTCCCCTTCCCTTTTCCTCTCTCTCCCTAATTTGATCTTTTCATTGCACTGCCGCTGCCGATTCCAGCATGAAACATACCATTGGAATCGTTACATGTCCAGGAATGCTTCTACACGGTCATGAAGATCTTTAAAAGCCTCATTAACACTGTAATCAGGCAATTAGCGCAGAGACGTGGTGTTGTCCGTCCGACCTCGCCGTGAGCGATCACTCATCCCGCCTTATGGTCAGAGTTAGTTATAGTTATGTGTTCACATGTTTCACAGTACTCTATCATGCTCTCCGACAAAAAACAATAGTCGAGGCGACGCGCTATAAATGGATTATTTCTACTCCATGTATAATCCTTCTCGTTAATATGGAGCCTTCTCCATACATCAGTTAATTCTAGCTTCCTTACTAGTTTGTTAAATTCTTTAACTTCGTTTTCACGGTGAGGATTTCCAGATATTACATCGTTTCCAATGTGGAGAACACAGTTAAAGTCTCCAAGCAGAATCAAATTATCAGAGAAATCTGCAGTATAGTTCATCAAAGAAAGCTATTTTTTCAACAAGGTTATTAGGAACATAAACATTTGCTAAGTTAAAACTAAATTTTCATGTCTCACAGAGATGATAAGGATTCTATCTTCTGCTGTTTTTAACTTTATCTCCCCATTAAAGTATTTACTTATCAAGATCGCTGTTCCCTTGCTCCTGTTTGTTCCCTGGTAATGATATATTTGTCCTCCCCATTCCTTTTCCCATTGTGGTAAATCTTTGTCAGTGATGTGTGATTCTTGTAAGCACGTAATGTCTATCTTTTTGCTTTTTAAATACCGAAATATTGATAATCTTTTTACTTTATTTTTTAACCCCCTACAATTTAATGATGTTACTTTAATTTTGTCCATATACACAGCGTTTTTATGTTATAACATATATCACACAAAGGAAATAATTTGTCCATTAACCAAAAGGAAATCGTTGTTCATAGCCAGGTTCGAAGTCGGAAAGGTCAGTCCTTGTCAATTCGGGTATTACTTGCGTCTACCCCTCCCCGAGTTCCCTGGGCTTCGGCGACAATCAGTCTTACCCGCCTTCTTGACCCGGTTGCCTCCCCCCCCTCTCCGGATTGTCTTCTGAAGATGGGGCTCTGGGCCGCTTACTGGGTGTCTCCGAGCGGTGACGAGTAGGACTCTTCTGTCCCACTCCGACTCCCAGCTCCACCTGTCGCATAGGAGATCGTCCTCTGTGGTCCTTCTCCTTCTCAGTCCCCTCCCCCTTCTGCACATTGTTGGCCTGCTCCTTTCGCTCCTCCCTCATTTCATCATTTTCGCCTGTCTCCTCCTCCCTCTCTCCAATTTCACCTTCCCCTCACTCTCAAACTCACTCCGCTCATTTTCTGTGCTGATCATCTGGCATTGTGGTTCTCCCTTTTTGTGCCCAGTCTTTCTGCATGCCCGACACACCACATCATTTGTGCACACTGAAACATGATGATTTTGTTCTAGGCACTTTGAACAGACAGCGTTTTTGCGTTGCATTTTTTGTTCCTTATGGTACACTTTGGCAATGAAAACACTGACTTTTATGGCGGTGTCAAGCGGAACTTTTGGCACTGTTATGAATAGGAATCTTCGTCCTGTTAGAAAACGTGTCAGTTTACCATCTTTGTCTCTAGCTCTTTCGCTTTGGATGTTGGATCGGAGCTCACAACCTGCTTTCAGTAGCACATGTTTGATTTCACTGTCTGCCACCGATAGTGGTACCTGATCAATGAAAACTTTCGTTGAGGGTTTTTCTTCCCCAGTATCATCCCTCAGGATAAACGGATTTGTGTTCAAAAGCTGTACCACAACACCTCTTACCCGCATTCCTTGGATCAGCAGCTGGGATCTTGCCTCTTTGGTGGCCAGGTATATGCGCCATAAACCCCCGATCTGCTGGGCTCCCACTACTGATCCTTGGCCAGCAATCCTCTCAGCTGCTAGACATACCTCTAATACAGAGAGGGGCTCCTTGCTGTCTGTTACTGGCATGTCTTTAGCCTTCACAAACACCGGCGTCACTCTCACTGCCATTACCTTTTTTTTCTTCTTTTTTTTTTTTTTCTCCAACTTTCTATCACCTCCTGTATAAAACTAGTTGTATGCAGCAAGTCGGGCGAAAAGAGACTAAAACAGAAACAACTGCAGAATAAAAAAAAGAACACAGTCCGAAAGAAAGATCCAAACAGATGCTACAGAGAAAAAGAACACTAAGTCCCAAAGAACGCGCGATAACAACTCACCGTCGGTTAACACGAGCAAACAACACCACGTCCTCTCGACACGGCTGTCGCTCAACAACCCGTCCTGCTTTCGTTCTTTTGTTCAACACCCCTAGGGGTCTTCAAAATTAAATGGATGCGTTAAATGGAGCTTGTTTGAAACTATATTTGAATATCAACGAAGATAAAACAAAGATTATGGTCTTTCGGAAAGGCGGCTTCGGGGACAAGAATGATATGTCGCTGAACGAGGTCTTGGTAGTGGTAAACGAGTATAACCGTATTTTTAAAATTTCATTTGAAAATGCACCTGATTTCGATTATATAGACATACAATGTTTCCGTGATGGGCTTATTAAACTAAGAAGCAGGTTTTGCCAATAAATGGTTGTTCGTTCAGAACAATGTTCAGTGAAAATGTAAGCTTTCTTTTGTCGTGTTTGCAAAGTAACAGAAGACGAAAACCATTTTGTACATGTTTGCACTGTGTAAGGTGAAATCAGATCTAAAGACCTGAGCGGGAATGAACAGCCCTACATTAGGATTCTGCGCAGTGGATCGTGACACGTATTCGAAAACTAGCTATGTACATTTTGTATGCACTTCATCAGAGACAAACTGCAGTCGAATGTATGCAAATATAAGCATGTTGCTGAAACTGTTGAACGGATGCAAAGAACGAGTTATCGCTATGTATGTGCTTTTTTTAATTTAATTTTTTTTTATAACGTACATCCCATTTTGTACCTTGATCCTGCTTCTATGGGCTAGTGGCCTTGAGAAATTCTTTCTCTCTCTCTCTCTCTCTCTCTCTCTCTCTCTCTCTCTCTCTCTGTGTCTCTGTCTGTCTGTCTGTCTGTCTGTCTGTCTGTCTGTCTCTCTCTCTCTCTCTCTCTCTCTCTCTCTCTCTCTCTCTCTCTCTCTCATTTCCGCTCTTTTATCTCACACATAGAATTGGTAAAGATGCAAAACCGTAATAACCAAAGCAGCAAAAAACAACAATCAGCATCATTTATGCTGTCAGACGCAGGCACAGGGAGAAAACCAGGTGCAGGCTTCCTCTCAGTGTCTCAAGTACGAGGAATGGATCGAACAGAAGCGGAAGCTGCAAGAGAGAGCGCTGAAATGCATCACTCTTGAAGACCTGCGGCATATCCACCTGAACTGTGTACCTGGTCAGGCAGACATGTCACTCTACTGGAATAAGATTGGTCAAAGGTGACATTGTTCATCCTTCATCTCTTCCTGACAAACCATGTTTCTTTCTTTCTGTTGTCTTTGTTTTATGCATGTTTTCGGAAATTCCTCTTTGTTTGTTTGTTTTTTTTTCATTTTTATGGTCTTTTTTGTTTTCCTACATATAGGTCATAGGGTTAGATTCTTTGTTCGTTCTTTCCTTTTTGTGTTAGAACAACATAAGTCATGGATGAATTCTCTCTCTCTCTCTCTCTCTCTCTCTCTCTCTCTCTCTCTCTCTCTCTCTCTCTCTCTCTCTCTCCCCATCATTGCTTCTTTCCTTCCCTTTCATATGAGGATAAACATGGTTACAGGTAACATTTACTTCTTCTTTTTGTTGTTGTTGGAAATGTACCTTATGCCAACTTTGTTTGGTTTCTGATTGATGCATGTAATGTGATGTACTGACTTATCCACTTCGTATCCGGTCTGTTTCGCATCACTCTGTTATCCTGTACTCTACCTTTCACTGGTCTGTGTGCATATTGTCCTGAATGGTCTTATCCTCTGCAATGCTCCCCCAGCATTTCCATTCGTAAGATGTGAAAACAATTCTAGTCTTGTTTATCTGATTCTTTTCTTGTGTCACACTTCCCTATCCCCAGCCTCAACTCCTCTCACCCCTTCTTCCCTGCTTTAGCCATCTACTTAGGTTTTTTGTCTCCTCCTGATTCATGTACTCCTCGTTCTTCGTCTCCTCCTGCTCAGTAGACTTCTCTTTCTTCGTGCCCTCCGGCTCAATAGACTTCTCTTTCTTCGTGCCCTCCGGCTCATGACTCTCTTCCGTGCCCTCCGGCTCAGTAGACTTCTCTTCTTCGTGCCCTCCGGCTCATAGACTTCTCTTCTTCGTGCCTCGGCTCAGTAGACTTCTCTTTCTTCGTGCCCTCCGGCTCAATAGACTTCTCTTTCTTCGTGTCCCCCTGCTCAATAGACTTCTCTTTCTTCGTGTTCTCCCGGTTGATTAACTTGTCTTTTTTCGTGTCCTCCTGGTTGATCAATTTCTTTTTCTTTGTCCGCTTCTCTTTCTTCGCCTTCTGAGTTTATCTAATTTCCTTTGTCCTTCCCCTTCTGGTTAGTCTACATCTCTTTTTTTGTCTGCTCCTTATTCGTATTTTTCAGTACTTTCTCATTCTCCTTATCCATTCTCTTCTCTTCGTCGTCTCCTGTTTATTCTTCTATTTCCTTTCCTCCTGTTCTTGTCGTTGTCCACATACCTATTCTTCATCTTCTAATCAGTCTCCTGTTTCCCTGCTTCGTTTTTTTGTACTTCTTTTCAAGCTAATTGTTTCCCATCTTCTGTGTGCCGTCTTTGTTTTCTGGCCATTTAGCCATCTGTTTCCATCTTCAATTTAGTCTTCTTTTTCTTTTCTCCGCATTCCAGTCCACCTTATTTATGTGTTTTTCTGTCTTCTTCACCTTCGTTGGTTGTGTTTTTCTTTTCCCTTGTTTGCTCATCCTTCTCATCCATGTTGCATGATTCTCTTTCCTCATCTCCGTCTTAGATTTTTTTTTTTTTTTCATTTTCCTTTTTTCGCTTTCCCGTTCTCCTTATTCGCCAATTCCTTTTCCTTCGTTTTCTCCTCATCCTTCCATTTCTTTCTTTACATTTTCTTCTTTTTGTTCGTTTGCTTCGTTTCTTTGGTCTCTTCATTGTTCTACGATTTCTCCGTAATGGTTTTCTCGTCCTCTTCATTGATTAGCCCCTTTATTTTTTTCATCTTGCATGCAACCAACACACATACAAAACACACACACACACACACACAGACAGACAGACAGACAGACAGACACACACACACACACACAGACACACAGACACACACACACACACACACACACACACACACACACACACACACACACACACACACCACTTGTGTTGATGTTGTTCTTGATGTTGTTGTGTTGTTGTTGTTGTTGTCCTCTTCCTCCTCCTCCTCCTCCTCCTCCACCCAATTCTATTATGTCTCTTTACCGTCTCCGCTGCTTTCCTGTTATTACTTCATTTTCTCACTCTCTTCTTTCTCCTTATTCTAATACTTTTCTCTGTTCCTCTCATTTTCTTCCTCCTTCTTCTACTTTCCTTTCTTCGTCTCCTCTGTACCCTTCATTCTTTCGTCTCTTTCCTTGTCTTCAGTTCCTCTTTAGTCTTCGGCCTCTGAGTCATCGTCCTCTCTTCCTCTGAAATCTTCCATTTTTCTTGGCTTGTCGCTTTTCACTTGTTATTCTCCTTTCTTCTTTGTCCTCTTTTTCTCCTTTTTTCTTCCGTTTTCCTCTCTTCGCCTCCTCCTACCCCACCCTCCACTTTAAAAAAAAAATTTTTTTTTCTTCCTTCTGCTTTGATTTATCCATCACTATATTCCTGCTTCATTATCATTCACAGACACATTGAAGAAGGCCCGGCCGTAGCCATAAACATCTCGGCAAGCGTATGCTCCTCAAACATCTTAAGCAGGTGAGTGTCCCCTTATGTTTGGCTTTGATGTTTTGAAAACATTCAAACCTCGCCGAACCATAGCATGGCATCACTCAGCATGCCGTATGTTCCGTATCATACCTCACCGTACCGGCCATACTGCGCAATGTCTGTAATGTCATACTCTGCCGTCATAAGCAAATTAATCAATTTGGTCAACTGCGAATTTCTTCCATGTATTCAATGCGCAGTCAAGCGGCATTTCAACAACGACGACGACAACAACAACAACAACAACTTTGACTTGAACTACGGTCTATGAGCCGTTCATCGTGCAAAGCGCCGCATCTGTCTGACACAAATGTTGATAGGAAGAACGAAGTGGGTTACTTGCCAGGGTTTGTTGATTTGCTTGTGACATTATGCCCGGCCATTCCATTCTGTTCCACGAGATTTCATACAACTGCATGCTGTGTTGTTCCATACCATACCATACCATACCATGCCACACCATACCATGCCATACTATACCATGCCACACCATACCATGCCATACTATACCATGCCACACCATATCATGCCATACTATACCATGCCACGCCATATCCATGCCATACTATACCATGCCACACCATACCATGCCATACTATACATGCCACACCCTACATGCCAAAACTCACACATACCATGCCATACTATACCATGCCACACCATACCATGCTACCATGCCATACTATACCATGCCACACCATATCATGCCATACTATACTATGCCACACCATATCATGCCATACTATACCATACCACACCATACCATGCCATACTATACCATGCCACACCATACCATGCCATACTATACCATGCCACACCATATCATGCCATACTATACCATGCCACACCATACCATGCCATACTATACCATGCCACACCATACATGCCATACTATACCATGCCACACCATACCATGCCATACTATCCATGCCACACCATACCATGCCATACTAACCATGCACACTCTATGCCATACTATACCATGCCACACCATACCATGCCATACTATGCCATGCCACACCATACCATGCCATACATGCCATACATACCATGCAACCATACATGCCATACTATACATGCCACACCATACCATGCCATACTATACCATGCCACACCATACCATGCCATACTATACCATGCCACACCATACCATGCCATACTATACCATGCCACACCATACCATGCCATACTATACCATGCCACACCATACCATGCCACACCATACTATGCCATACTACACCATGCCACACCATACCATGCCACACCATACCATGCCATACCATACCATGCCACACCATACCATGCCATACTATACCATGCCACACCATACTATGCCAACCATACATGCATACATACATACCATACCATACCATACCATCCATACCATACCATACCATACCATATGCCATGCCATGCCATGCTACCATGCCATCACCATACCATCATACTATACCATGCCACACCATATCATACCATACATACCATACCATACCATACCATACTGTACCGTACCATACCATACCGTACGGTACCATATCATACCGTACCATAGCATAGCATACAATACCATACTGTAACGTACCATACCGTACCATATCGTACAGTACAATAGCATAGCATAGCTACTACCGTACCATACCGTACCGTACTATACCGTGCCATACCGTACCGTACCGTACCGCACCGTACCGTACCGTTACCGTACCGTACCGTACCGTACCGTGCCGTACCATACCATACCATACCAAAGTATAAAGAAATTATGTAGACTACACAATCTGGCGTTACCGTATAACGTGATTCAGTGTCATTGTTTGTTGTTCTACAGCAAACTGCACTGTTCCACGTCATCGTCCATGAATCTTCTTCCGTGTGTTATAGCACTTCTGGCCCATGCAGGCAGGACAATATCTATGAATTTAAATGAGTGCCGCGTTCGATGAATTAGGGTAGCAAATTTAAAGAGTGAATCTTCTTCTTCTTCTGGTCACGAAGAGTCACTGGGGTGTCATACTGCTCACTAGTTCCTCGAGCTCCGTCAGTTGTGTGTCAAAGCCTGTGTCTCCACAAATGGTTTCCCTGTCCAGTTTACAATGTCAGTTCATCGCTCTTTTTTCTGTCTCACCCACTCCATCTCCCTTCCTCAACAGTTCCCCGAAGGACTGTGCTAGCAACGCCATTGGATCTCATTAGATGACTACGCTAACATAGTTTTCTTGTCTGAACTGATGTCAGTCGACCGTTACATGGTCCGATGTGCTGCTTGCAGGTTTGACGTATTATCCTTGTTAATTTGATCAGTGTGCCTGATATTATATGACGATATAATGTGATGTGCTCAGTATATGATACCATGCCCAGGACGCCTAATTCCAGGGCAACTACTGGACAAGAATGTGTGTGTGTATGTGTGTGTGTATGTGTGTGTGTGTGTGTGTGTGTGTGTGTGTGTGTGGTGTGTGTGTGTGTGTGTGTGAGAGAGAGAGAGAGAGAGAGAGAGAGGTGTATGCTAGGTAGGGAGGCATGTACAGAGAACGATATGGATTTCGAATGTATGTGCAAGTAAAGTGTGTAAAGGACAGATCCGTGCACACGCACACGCGCGCGGCGCGCGCGCACACACACACACACACACACACACGCACATACGCACACACGCGCGCGCGCACACAGACAGAGACAGACAGACAGATACACACACACACACACACACACACACACACACACACACACACACACACACATACACACACACGTACGCTCGCCACACGCACACACACACACACACACACACACACACACACACACACACACACACACACACACACAACACACACACACACACACACCACACCACACACACGCACGCACATGCTGGTATGGGTAGGGACAGGGTCGGAGTGTAATAGGGGCGGAATAGGGGTAGGAGGCTGGGATGTGACTTACGTAGGGGGCAGGGGCTTGGGGAGGGGGCGACGGAGGAAGGGTGGAAGGGTCAATGGGTTGATGATGTGAGCGCAAAAGACTTGCACGCCGGTGTATGTGTTTTCCTAGAGCAGATGTGCGAACGTGTAAGTGACTGACATCGTGATATTTGAGGTACCCGAAAGCGGCATAGAAATGTCCCTTGTAGTGGTGGTGGTGGTGGTGGTAGTGCAGGTAGTAGAAGTAGTGGTAGTAGTAATAGTAGTAGTAGTAGCTGTTGTTGTAGTAGTTGTTGTTGTGTTGTTGTTGTTGTTGGCGCTGTTGTTGTCGTTGTTGGCGCTGTTGTTGTTGTTGTTGTGTCTTGTTCTTCTTCGTTTTCTTTCATATCAAATGTTGATCGATTTTTGGTTGCTTTATTGAAAAAGAGATTCGTAATGTGGTTTGACCATTTAGTTCGACAGCTTCCGTCGATGATACGGCGGAAGAAGCAGCGGAAGTGGATGATTCGGGAGACCTTGAAACCTGGACAGAATTAGAAGACCCGGAAGACCTACAAGACTTTGAAGACATGATAGGCACCATGTATGATTAAAAGATCATGGAATTTTGAGACTGCTGTTTTCTGCTCGGACGCTTGCTGTGCCATGAAAGAAACACAATAAAACATGTCATCGCAACTCTCCACGCGTATGTGTGCATGCATGTGTGTATGCATGCAAGTTCTTAGTGTCTATGTATGTATGTATGTCTATATGTATGTATGTGTGTATGTATGCATGTGTGAATGGATGTATGCATGTATATATGTATGTATGTATGAACATATGTATGCATGTTTATGTATGTATGTATGTGTTATGCATGTATGTATACATGCATGTATACATACATGCATACATACATGTATGCATGTATGTGGGGTGTATGGGGTGTCAGGGAGGGGTAGTCCTGACGACATGGGGAACATGGCGCGCCCTGTCAGGGTGGTTGTCCGGCTTAGTCCCTACCTGGCATTCATCTCTCACCTATGGCTCCTCGTACCTGTTTGCACGCAACAGCGGCCACACCGGCTCATGGCTGAAAATGCGCGAAGACTGCGCGAAAGAAACCATTAGATGGTTCAACGGGCAAGAAGACGGACCCAGCAATGCGTTGCGGAGCGCGAACAGGGCTCAGTGAGACACGAAGGACACTACTGGCCATCCACTGCATCTCGGCTCATCTCCAGCCATTTTGACTTTGTCTTGCCACTGGATTCAGATGAGCAGGGACGAGAGAGTGAGGTTGACGACCCTGCTCAGCTCACCCTCACTATCATCCAATTCACGCGCAAGCCACGACTTCACTTTCTATCAACTCACCACACATCATCATCACTCTTCTTTAAGCCCTGCGGCGATGGGGACATGGCGAAGCGACAGGTGTGGATGCACCCCAGTCGTAGCCACAACCCTATAAGCAAGCGGTAGGCTAGGTCGTTTCAGTGAAGAGGCAGCTCTGGTATTCAGCAGCACTGAGCGACGGCGCAGCCTATAACCCCCATAACCCCCCCCCCGGAATCCAACGGAAAGGGCTAGAAAAGGTGCCTCAAACGTTGCCTGCTTCACCTACACCCTGGCCAGCATACCACGGCTGGCGGGGATCCACTTAAGTGGTAAGAAGAAATCGAGAAAATCTACAAAGATGTGTCCTCGTTGCTTCATTTGTACTGTGTAGTCCTTCTTCTTCTTCTTCTGCTTCTTCGTTCACTCAGACAGGAACCCCAGAGGCACTGATGAAGGCTGCTGTACAGCGGAGGCCCTCCAGTGATCCATAGAGCATTTCCTTCGTCGGTGTGTTGGCAGGCCAGGCCTCTGCTCTTAGTTTTTTTATGTATGGGACAGTCCTGCAGGAAGTGTTCCACTGTCATTGGGGGTGTACCGCATTGGCACTTGAAGACTCGCCAATTTGGAATTTTGTGAACATGTGATGTCTCAGTCTGGAGTGCCCTGTCCTCAGTCTCACAATGCTCGCTTGGTCTGATCTGGGAAACAGGTAGTATGCATCCTTCTTGTGAAGTCTGGGAGATGCTCAAGCCATCTTCTTTCTTGCTTCTCCTTGGTATTGCTTTTGATTTTTTCAAAGGAAACTTCCTGCTCCAGTTGAGGCTGCTGCCCTTCTTTTGCTAATTGGTGAGCTTCCTCATTGCCATATATACTGCAGTGTGAGGGTATCCACTGCATGACGGAATTCTCAGTGGACTGCTGCAGAATGGCCAGGGTAGAGACAAGGCAGTTGAGCTCCTTGCTTCGAGGATTTTTAACAGCCTGCAGTACTGATAAAGCTTTGGAGAAGATGACGACACTGGGATGTATGACCCCTCTATTCTCATACAGCGTTCTGGCTGCTGACTATAGTGCATCTGCCTCAGCCTGAAGTTTGTGGAGAACTTGCTAGTCAGGATGGCTTGTCGGACAGGAGTTCCATCCATCAGCTTCAGGAAAATTCCTCCACCTCTGTTTCTGGTAGCCTCTTCTGCTGAGCAGTCTGTATATGCATGCGTCCGGGATGCCTTGATTCTGTATTCTTCAGGCCTGGTCAAAGTCGGTTTTGGATGCTGTCCCCCATGCAGCTGCTCCATATTCCAGGACAGGCCTTATTCGTCCCAGGTACAGCTTCTGAATGGTGTGGTCTGCACCCCAGAATGTTCCCGACATTTTTTCAGCAATGCCAGGCGCAGTCTGGCTCTTGCCGTGCAGTTGTCGATCTGTCGTTTCCGTGTCATTCTTGAGTCAAAGGTGACTCCCAGATAGGTTGGTGACTTGTCCTGTGGAAGAATGTCACCATTCACCTAGAGGCGTGCATTTGCTTCTTTTGTAGCCAGGCTGAAGATAGTATATGCTGTCTGTTTTTCTGGCATTGATGGTCACAAGCCATTTTTTTTGTCCATGTCTCGGTCTTGTTTATGGCCTCCTGAATCCTTACTGTGGCTGTTGTAACATATTGTTCAGAGCACCAGATGACAAGGTCATCTGCATAAATTGCACCATGGATCCATGCAGGGATGTCATCCAGGATATCATTCATGAAGATGATAAATAATGTGGGGGAGAAAATCCACCATATGGGACGCCTTCTTTCATTCTTTTTTGCTTGCTCTGGTGCGATCTATTTTGTACACGGGCTTTTTTGTTGGTCATGTACTGGCTGATCCAGTTGTACGTGTGGCCTGTGATCCCATGCTGATACATCTTCGGCTTCAGACCGTTTTTCCGCACTTTATCGAAGGCTTTTTCTAGGTCGATCCAGACTGCTGTTGTGTGCTTCTTGCCTTGGAGCGCATCTTCTATTTCTTGTGCAATATAGGCGACCTGGTCAATTGTGGATCTATGTTGTCTGAATCCAGCTTGCTTGCCAGAGATCATCTCATTCTTCTCCAGGTACCAAATCAGCCTGTTGTTGATAAGCCTCTCCATTAATTTCACAACACAGCTGGTAAGACTGATGGGTCTGTAACTGTCTGCTTTGGTTTTGTCTTTCCCCTTTTTGTGGATAGGGATTATAATGGCATCTTTCCATGACTAAGGACAGAATCATTTTTCCAGCTGGCGTTGAAGATGTCCACTAGCGTTTTCCGTGCAGACAGTCCAAGGTGTTTCAACATCTATTTGTAATGTCATCAGGTCCTGGTGATTTTTCCTCTTGAGCTGCTTTATCCCTTCATTGAGTTCTGTTACTGTGATGGGTTTCTTCGTTACTTCTTCCTCTGTGTCCATGTTCTGTCATTTTCTGTTGTTGTAACAGTTCCTTTTCTCTGCCTTTAGAGATGTTGATATGCTGATCTTTTCAAAGCCGTGGATAAAAAAAATTCTGTGGCCCGTCTGCCGGTCAGAACAATGGGTGCTACCGATGGATTTTCATCGTTTCACGGCTCTGGCAAGATTCCATAGAAATCTTCCATCTTTCTCCATGTTGAGATTTTCACTTTTTCTTTTCCAGTTATTTCTTGCAGCCTGGGTGAATGCTTTTGTATTTGAAGCTGTTTTTTTCTTTTAGGCTGATGTTGTTTTCTGTTGTTGGTTCTTTCTCCACCTTTTTCTCTTGCTGCGTTTATTTCATCTTCCAACTGATGGAGTTTTTCAATCCAGTAGGGCCTGTAGTTCTCTCTGCCCCCTCTTGGGATGGTTTCTGCAGATGCTTTTAATATTGCTGCGTTGAAGGTCTTGGTCATATGATTTACGTCTTTTCGTTGAGTGTTGATTCACTGTGTATTCATCAGTTAGTACAGAGTAGTTTTCCCATCTAGCTTTCTTGTAGTTCTATCTGGGCAGTGGTTTGCAGTCTACTGGATGGTGTTTGAGATTGAAAGAAAGTTTCATAGGTCTGTGGTCACTGCCAGCTAACTGGTCTAACACTGTCCTTTCTGCACTTGCCTGCAGGTTGTTGGTAGCAGAGGCTGGGTCTGGTGTTGTTGACGTTAGCCACCTGTGTGAGTAGAATGTAGGATTGTCATTTGAGAGGTTCAGCTGTGTAGTTGCTGTTCAATCTGCCAGTCATCTACCTCTGTCCTCTGGAGTTTGTTTCACTGTATCTCCAGCTGTGAGAGTGGCTATTGAAGTCATCGACGATTAAACAGCCATCCTTAGTGGTATCCATAGCATGCAGAGACAGCAGTTTATCTGGCGGGCAGTACACATTGCATATTCTTATTTGCTTATCCTGCAATGAAATCCACCCTAGTGATTTCTGCGTTTTCCTCGGTATCCACTCTAATATGCTTTGCTGGGATGTGATTCTTTACCAGGATGAAGACTCCACCTTTTTATCTCCCTTCCCTGTCCGCACGGCATGTCTGGTAGCCCCTCACCGTAAAGCGAAGATTTTCTATTAGATGCGTTTCCTGAAAGCAAGCAACATTGAATTCTCCCAATAGAATCTTTCAGTAAGGGGGAGCTTCTTCTTGGTGGTCCCTTTTGCATTCCACTGCAGCACCCTCAACAGTTTTGGCTTCACCTCCTTTTTCCTATCCTAGCCAGTCGCATTTTCCCGTGTCACCCGCCGCCTGGCTCCACAACAGAACGGGGCACGGGGACCACCAGTCGCATGAGGTGGGCCCCTTTGAGGCACGGGGCCCGGCACTCTTCCAACCTGGCGGGTCTCCAAAGGACGAGCACCGCATCGAGAGTCTCTACGGTTGTCTGTCATATGGGTGGAGATGCGTTGTGCTGCCGTTATGCCCCTGACAAGTCAGGACCAGCACATCCGATTTCGGCTTGTTTTTATATCAGAGTGAACGCTCTCCTAGACTGGTTGCTTTACTCGGCTGACAAATCCAATCCTACCCGTCTATTTGTCCATAGTTGGTGATGATTTGTTCACAGGGGTGTCCTTCCCCAGGGCTAAGAGCTTATAGCACGGCTCTTGATCGCGTGATGCTCCTGTCATTGGACATACGGAGTATTTCAGTGGAGATAACCGTGCCACATATTATCCCGCCCTATCCTGCTAGGAACATCGCCATTTGGTCTGGGACTGCTTATTCGACCAGGCAAGCCTGACTTCTATCGCAGCTAACCCTCATATCTGGGGGCGTCCCCCTATCCGCCACCCAAGGACCTGCCTGGATGGGGGTGGTCGCCCCGACTCCTGGCCGTGTTGTCCAAAATGTTAAATTACACTTGTGCGCACGAGAGTGACAAAGTGCATGTGCATTTTGTGCACTTAAAGTAAAAGCGCAAGAATACCACACACACACACACACACACACACACACACACACACACACACACAACACACACACAGAGGCGAACGCATGCGCCAGCAATGGGACACACACACACACACACACACACACACACACACACACACATACACAACACACACACACACGTGCACGCGCACACACACGCTTTTACACTCTGGGTGGGGACGGGAGGAGAGAGAGAGAGAGAGAGAGAGAGAGAGAGAGAGAGAGAGAGAGAGACTGGCAGACAGAGACAGAGACAGAAATGACGTAGTACGAATAAAGAACGACACTCACAGGCAGACAAACAGACAGACAGAGACCACAGAGACAGAGATAGAGATGACGTAATACGAATAAAGAACGACACTCATTCAATGAAAAAAAAATTAAACAAAACATTCAAGCGTATAACTTTAATTTCCCTGTTTAGTCAAACTGAATGTTTTAGGCATAAGTTTCTGCTCACCCCGTTTTTTTTAGCATAGGCTGGTTTTCTTGATTATTTTTGCAATGTTCTTTCAGAACATTTTTTTTTAGTTATTTTCTAGATTGGTACGTAATGACCGTTATATTTTGTTTATCATTAAATGCAAACATAACAAATGGGGGAAATGCGACCATGTATTTTGCTTCCAACAAAATACAAGGATTGTAACAGAAACAAACAAACAAACAAGCATAGACTCGTTTCTATAATGCATCTGGTTGGAGTGATATCAGAAAATGAAAAAAAAGCCTGATTACGTAAATACATTGTGGAAAATCACAATGCGCGAAAGCTGTAAAACTGCGCAAAGTATAAACACAACGTGCACTGGTTTTTGTTTAATGCTAGACGCAGCGTAATACTGGTAGGAACAATACTAATGACGACGAACATTGTTCTTCTGAGCCTATATCATTTGTAATATGTCAAAGTGACAGGTATAAAAATCTGAAGCTAAGATGCTCTGAATTGAAACATTCAGCAGAGACAGTGGACAATAACACTTATCAGTTTCAGACGGAAACTCTACATCATTTCATGAAAAAGACAATTAACATGTAAAGATTTTCAACTGTGGAAGTAAAAAAGTGAGAATTATAAATTCACTAACCACATGTTTACACATAAAATACTAAGCGAGGTTCAATACGTTATTTGAGATATGATCTGTAGTAACGTGAGATGAATTCAGTGAACAAAATTACTTCCAGCCAGAAGTTAGGGTGTTCAGAAATTTAATGATTTTTTTTTGTCTGCCCCATCTTCCGTGCCACCTCAGTGGCAGCCACTCATTCCGACCCCCCATCCACAGCTAAGCCTGATCCGACCAGCCACAACCCCGGCACCGACATCTTACAGGGAGTAGTCAATATCAAGTGGTCAAGAGGCAACCCACTGGAGGAGACACTGCACTGCTGTCGAGTCACTTCGGTGATGTTCGGTGGTGGCTGTTCTGATCCAACATACATAGGACACCACTTACTAACTACTGACGACAATGATTGCTTAGCCGCGGAGCCGGCGTGAATGACCTCTCCCTCAGGAGGGCGCCACCAGGCCCGTGCAACGACAACCCCTATGAATTTGCCGATAACTGTGACCCCGACGGAATTAAACCAAAGCCATAGACATGAGAGGACATCGAAGCTGAGGTCACCATGAGAGCAGGGCATGAAGAGCCACAGAATTTCAGTCTTTTGTTTTTGATGCTGATCGATGTGAAAGAGGATGATGAAGATGATGCTACGGATTTCCATTCTGGTCTGAAACTGCATGCCAGGGCTGTACTCTACGCTTCCTTTCATAATATATCCCGGCGTCAACCAAGCCCGAGAGATACAGACACCTGCAGTGTTGGTCAGGAAATTTGAGCAACACTCTCAGAGACCCATCCCTTTAGTGTATGAAACACGACTGTGTGGTCCCAGTCTTCTAACTGAGCCCGTAGCGAACTCAGCTCTAGACAGGAGCAGGTCAGGGCAGGAAAATCCCTCATGGCTCTGATGGGAATCGAACCCACGACCTCCCAGCCGGGAATCCGCGACGCTAATCCCTTCGTCACGGCGGCTGTGAGGTATTTGGTCAGCCTGGCAGGTACGACAGACAAAAATATTTTCCGCTCAACGTTCAGAAGTGATATTGATCTGAAGTGGTTGATATCACTCGAGTTTTGCTCATAAAGGATGCACACTTCATCTGCTATCGCCTTTTCCTGTCAGTGATCCTGTGACTGCTCTATGCTGAAATTATCACTTTGTGCAGCCGTTTTAGGACATTGGGATATTTCTTAGGCCGCAGATATGGTATTTCATCAGGTCCAGGTGACGAGTTGGCTCTAGCTTTAACAACCGCTTTCTTTATTACATCTTGTGTTGGTGGCTTGTCACTGAGGCCGCACCAAGCCCTGGATTTCAAGTAGTGCTCTGGTCTGATGGTCGGAATATGTTTTCCTGAGATGCTTTCTTTGTCCACTGTGAGTGTCTCTGATTTTGGCTGCTCGAATAATGCCTGGCCAACTAAAAGGGGTCTTTGAAGAAGCAATCTTCAGTTTGTCTTTTCGTTCTTTCACCTTCCTGCTGATTCCGTTTTGCTGAGGGCACCGAGTTGTTTCCAGGCCTTTCTTCTCAGCTTCTCAAGAAGCCTTCATTTGTTTCTTGAGATTCTTGCTTCTCTTTCCGATGATATCCCTCTGTAGCTGGCATCTAGATTTTTAAGGTGTTTTTACTTTTGGTTGTTTCACTCCACAGGCGTCCCTGCAGATTCTGTGTTGTGGTCAGTTTGTGCTCCAGTATGACCTTTCCTAACAGCCCATTCAATTTGTGGACTGTCTTATCATTTCATTTCTTTCGTAGCTCTTTTGTACTTGTGGGTGGCAAGCTGAGTTTCTAGTATAATAGCTCGAGAGCCTGTACAAATTCCTCGTCTGAACAATCAGCACGGATGTCCTTGGCACTGTGGTTTGAATCTTTAACTTGGTTTTTCCACATCTTATCTCTGAGGAGAATTTTCTCCCACAGACTCATGGAATTCCACTTGTTCATTGTTCATATTCCATCGTCAATTTTCAGTTGCAATCTGGGTTGGCGCCTATGAATTCACCCTTACCGTGAATCGTGGGAGAATCTCTTGTTTTTTTTTTTTTTTTTTTTTGCTGTCCCAACCTCTGCGCCACCTCAGAGGCAGTGCACCCACGCCGCTCATTCCGACACCCCGTCCACAGCCACAGCCCGGTCGGTCCCGCCGCAGCCCCGGCACCGGCAATCCACAGGGAGCAGTCAATGTCAAGTCGTTGAGAGGCAACCCACCTGAGGAGACACTGCACTGCTGCCGAGTCACTTCGGTGGTGTTCAGTGGCGCCTGTTCTGAGCTAACGTACGCAGGACACCACCTACTAAGCCCCCTACTGACGACAATAATTGCTTTGTCGCGGAGCCGTCGTGAGTGAGCTCTCCCTCCGGAGGGCGCCACCACGTCCGTCCAACGACAGCCCCCATGGACTCGCCGATACCGGTGACCCCGACGGAACCAAACCAAGGCCACAGACGTGGAGAGGACATCGAAATTGAGGTCACCATGAGAGCAGGGCATGAAGGGCCACAGAGCTTGAGACATTTTTTTTTATGCTGATCGATGAGAATGAGGATGATTAAGATGATGCTACGGATTTCCATTTCGGTCTGAGACTACATGACAGGGCTGTACTCTACGCTTCCTTTCATAATATATCCCGGTGTCAACCAGGCCCGAGAGATACAGGCACCTGCAGTGTTGGTCAGGAAATTTGAGCAACACTCTCAGAAACGCATCCATTAAGTGGATGAAACTCGACTGTGTGGTCCCAGTCTTCCCAACTGAGTCCGCAGCAAACTCAACTCTGGGTAGGAGCCGGTCGGGGCAGAAAAACCCACATGACTCTGATGGGATTCGAACCCACGACCTCCCAGCCGGGAGTCCGCGACGCTAACCACTTCGCCACGGCGGCTGGTGAATCTCTTGTTTTTGGTGACAGCTGGAAGTTGAAGAGGGGCAAAATGGAGAACCATCCCACAGAATTTTAAATCTGGTCTTTTCCAGTAACATCCAATCTTTCCCGGACGTCTTCCGGACTGTTCCCAGAAGTCAATGGTCCAGCCATAGGCCAGTAAAAAGAAATCTATGGGAGAACTTGATAGCAAGTGTTCAGAGAAGAACCCTCCCCTTTCCCGCTGACAAGGGTTTTAGCCCTGAACTCCTTAGACTCCTAGGGGATCGGGTCATATCTACGTCATGACTCCTAGAAGCGCTTCTGTTGACAGATTTCCCCCCCTGGCACTGCCAGAATTTGAACCAGCAACATCTGGACGGGTGGGCGTCTCAAGATGTTGCCTTTTTAGACGCTGTACATTCTGTCAGCAAATACGGTGAAAATCTTTACCATAACACATGACATGATACAGACGTGCTGTAAACACCTGAGCAGGTAGAGCTGACGTGTTGTAGACATACTGAGAATGGAATGTCTAGAGTCAGCAAAGACGCTTTTTTTTTTAAGATATAGTGGATATTCTTCACAGACGTGTTGCAGACCTAGCAAAAGAAAGTTTGAACAATTACAATCGATTAAGATTTGTGCATTTACATTGAAAAGGGAAATCGGGTTCAGTTACAACAGACGTGGCGTAGACACGAACACTTACAATACAAACTGCATGGACATAGCAACAATATATACGTCATAATAAACATTGTTTTCTAGATGAATTAACAGACAGGTGCAGTATGCTGTAAACAGTAAATACTTATACGACTGCAATAGACATTGAATGGTAAAGCCCTTGACAGCTGCAAGACACGTATTGCAGACAAATCATAGCCCAATATAAGCCGTAGTGCAAACGAAAGAATGACCTTTTTTACTCAACGTCTGATGTTATACTGTGGAGGCAACGTAAACGTTGTATTTTTACCATTGACATTATATTGTTGACAAAGTATAGACCTGTACAAACTTTGTGTTAGACAGACAAAATAAAGTGTCATCCTTGGGATCTTTCCTACTACTTCACAGAATTCTGACTTTTTGACTTTTACAACAATACTCTACAAATGCACAACATGTGTCCGTTCAATCTCTCAGAGAGTCGAGTCTAAGTTGCTGAGCAGCTTGTGTCTTGATGATTTTCCGCTGGATTTTACCGAAGTGGGTCCGAGGAAACGCCTCAAACTTCAGGTAGTACCGAGGACAGGCTGACAGTGGATCATCCTTGGACACAAACACTTCCTCTGCAAACTCATGGACCTGTTCCATGGACACGTCCTCTGACTCCAACACCACACAGGCACACAGCTCTTCATTCATGATGGGATCAGGTACACCAACAACGACAACGTCAGCCACACCGGGACAATCTCGGAGACGTTTCTCCGTCAATGAAGGGTTGAAGATGCAAACACCCCTCATGACTGCGTCACTTCCTCTTCCGTCGACAATCAGATGACCTCGTTCATCCAGTCTCCCCAAGTCTCCGGTTCGAAAAAAACCGTCTGCAGTAAAGGCATCAGCTGTGGCTTTGGGGTTGTTGAGGTAGCCTTTCATCATGTTGGGGCTTTTGACAAGGATGTGTCCTGTCAGACCAGCAGCACATGGCTGTGACTCGTCCTGCATGCTGACGATCTTTACTTCAACATCAGGAAAGGGTTGACCTGCATCATGATCAGTGTAGGTGTGGCTGTCAGTCACCACCATTCCTGACATATATCCGCTGTCACTCGACCCATACGTAATACAGACATTATGAGCAACAGTAAGTCCTGCTTCGACCATAGAGCGAGTGACCGGCAGACCACCAAGCATCAGAGCATCCATCTTCCATGTGGATGTCAAAGTGTCCCCATGCCGTTTTCGGGTTTCTTTCTCGGCAATTTCAGCTAACTGGGGGAGAAATAGCGGCGAAAAGAAGGCTGTGTTGCACTTTTTCTCGTGAATAGTGTTCCAGAGAAATTGAGCCATATCCTCAGGGTTCCCAGCTCTTACGTCACATAAAACGCGGCTAGCACCGCGTACAACAGAATAGATAATGCAGCCACTCCCCATCCCATCTCCGAAATGTTGAGTTGAATGTTCTCGCTGTATGCTAAATTGACAAACAATATATCACTTTGCAAAAACTTCAGAGTAGGTCCTTGTTCATGAATGACCAGTTTAGAGAATCCCGTGGTACCGGATGTTTTGAAAACGCCGAGGATATCTTCAGATGTGATATCATCTGCCTGAAACCATTCTTCCTGTGACTTCAGCTGACCAATGAAATCTCCTGTGCCTTCATTCTCCACACGTCGCACAAAGATTACCGTTTTTAAACAGGGCAAGTCTGATGATGTCACATGCTCCCCGTCATCCATGACGACGTGATTCTTCAACACGTTCCAAGGACTGTTAGTGACGTCAGGATCCACGAGGATGACTGGAGCACGAGACACGCTGATCGTGTTCAACAAGTCTGACCCGTCAGTCATTATACACTGTCCATTGACAGAGGCCGCTCCAGCCAACCATGTGCCTGCCTCACACACCACCCTCTCTGGACTGTTGGGCAGAGTGTTGATCACCAGATCCCCACGGGCTATTCCCTTGCCCCTCAGGACAGCGGCAAAACGACCAGACAGCCTGTAGAGCGAGGCCCAGGTCAGCACACTGCGCTGCTGGTTCTTGTCTCTGAAGATGAAGGCTGCAGAGTCTGGTTTCTCCTGTGCCCAGTGCTGCAAGGCTTCTGGTAATGTCTGGAATCGGGGCATGGTGGACTGTTGCTGGCTGGCTCTTGTACATCAGCTGCACATAAAGATTCATGGAAAAAGTTTTGAAGGATTCCCAAGGAGTCAATTTTGAAAGTCAATGGTATGGTACGTTGAATTTACATGCAGTGGAAGCAGGGGAGAACAGAATATTGTTGTGGTCGTCTTTTTGTATATCTAATGTTGAAAGACAAATAAAGATAACGCTTGCAGCGTTTTATGTGCAGTGCACGTTTAAGGGTTGACTGTTTCAGGTGGAGAAGTTGAAAATGGCAGCTGTTTTCGAGTCAAAGAAACACTGAGAGAAGATGTCTTGCAGACATCAGTTGTGACATGGACACGTGTGGATAAAGGCGTTAAAAACCCGAAACTACTGCAGACTAGAGGTGTCTAAAAATAAACACAAAAAAAGATGAACTTGATCTTGTGCTTTACAGTATCATATGTATCACTGGGCTTATGTTATTAAAAGACATGAGATCTTACGTAAGAAAGGCCCCATAGCTCCATAGTTCGTCTAATTCAAAAGTGCTCATTTACATATTCAGGTCGAGCTCTATACGGAACGATGCGCCTCCAGAACAACATCTCAAACAAGAGACTTCAATGTTTTATCTGTTGATCTCAGTGGTTTATCTATTGATCTGACGTGTTTCATCTGTTGATCTAACGTGTTTCACCTGCTGATCTGACGTCTTTTATCTATTGATCTGATGCGTTTTCTCTGTTGATCTAACGTGTTTCATCCGTTGATCTGACATGTTTCATCTGTTGATCTGACGTTCCCATTTTCTTACCATCTTGTAATCCGACGTTTCTGTGCCATTTTGGTAGTTTTTGTGAATGGATACCGGCAAGTTCAAATCACGTTGAAAATTGAAACCTTGGAAGTGAGCAGTGCAAAGCAGACAAGATTAAGGTTGTTCTCACAACTACCATCGTTATTGTCGTCACTCTCATCATTAATTCGAAAATAAAACGAAAAAAAAATCCATCGCGTATTTGGTGTTTTTCCATGACATATGTGGAAAGTGGAGACAGAATTAAAAAGTGTAATTATTAATATCAAATGACAACATTAACAGAAAATGTCCACAAGTGTCTTACCATGCTGGCAGGATAGATTAGTAGTCTGTGTTGTTATTTTGTGGAGTTTTTAGAGAAGCCAAGAATCTTCACAACTCATGACGATGTTTTTGTAATGCAAGCTTCACAACTCATGGTAATGTGTTTGTAATGTAAGCTTCACAACTCATGGTAATGTGTTTGTAATGTAAGCTTCACAGCTCATGGTAATGTGTTTGTAATGCAAGCTTCACAACTCATGGTAATGCAAGTTTCACAGCTCATGGTAATATATTTGTAATGCAAGCTTCACAACCCAAGGTAATGTATTTGTAATGCAACCTTCACAACTCAAGGTAATGTATTTGTAATGCAACCTTCACAACTCGTGGTAACGTATTTGTAATGCAACCTTCCAACTCATGGTAATGCAAGTTTCACAGCTCATGGTAATGTATTTGTAATGCAACCTTCACAACTCGTGGTAACGTATTTGTAATGCAACCTTCACAACTCGTGGTAACGTATTTGTAATGCAAGCTTCACAACTTATGGTAATGTATTTGTAATGCAAGCTTCACAGCTCATGGTAATGGATTTCTAATGCAAGCTTCACAGCTCAGGGTAATGTATTTGTAATGAAAGCTTCAATGCTCATGGTAATGTATTTGCAATGCAAGCTTCACAGCTCATAGTAATATATTTGTAATGCAATGCACAGCTCAGGGTAATGTTTTTGTAATGCAAGCTTCACAGGTTATGGTAATGTATCAGTAAGTATTTGTAATGCAAGCTTCACAACTCATTGTAATGTATTCGTAATGCAAGTTTCACGACTCATGACGATGTTTTTGTAATTCAAGCTTCACAACTCATGGTAATGTATTTGTAATACAAGCTTCACAGTTCATGGTAATGTATTTGTAATGCAAGCGTCAAAGCCCAGGGCAATGTACTTGTAATGCAAGGTTCACGACTCATGGTAATGTATTTGTAATGCAAGCTTCACGACTCATGGTAATGTGTTTGTAATGCAAGCTTTACAGGTCATGGTAATGTATTTGTAATGCAAGCTTTACAACTCATGGTAGTGTATTTGTAATGCAAGCTTTACAACTCATGGTAATGTATCTGCAATGTAAGCTTTACAACTCATGGTAATGTATTTGTAATGCAAGCTTTACAACTCATGGTAATGCATTTGTAATGCAAGCTTTACAACTCATGGTAATGTATTTGTAATGCAAGCTTTACAACTCATGGTAATGTATTTGTAATTCAAGCTTCACAACTCATGGTAATGTATTTGTAATCCAAGCTTCACAACTCATGGTAATGTATTTGTAATTCAAGCTTCACAACTCATGGTGATGTATTTGTAATTCAAGCTTTACAACTCATGGCAATGTATTTGTAATGGAAGCTTCACGACTCATGGTAATATATTTGTAATTCAAGCTTCACAGCTCATGGTAATGTATTTGTAATGGAAGCTTCACGACTCATGGTAATATATTTGTAATGCATGTTTCACAGCTCATGGCAATGTATTTGTAATGCAAACGTCAGGACGCATGACTATGTTTTTGCAATGCAAGCTTCACAACTCATGGTAATGTATTTGTAATGCAAGTTTCACAACTCATGGTAATATATTTGTAATGCAAGCTTTACAGCTCATGGTAATGTATTTATAATGCAAGCTTCACAGCTCATGGTAATGTATTTATAATGCAAGCTTCACAGCTGATGGTAATGTATTTGTAATGCAAGTTTCACGACTCATGGTAATGTATTCGTAATGCAGGCTTCACAGCTCATGGTAAGGTATTTGTAATGCAAGCTTCACAGCTCATGGTAATGTATTTGTAATGCAGGCATCACAGCTCATGGTAATATGACAGTGGAACACTTCCTGCAGAACTGTCCCTCACATAAAAAGCCAAGGGCAGAGACTGGCCTGCCAACACACCGATGAGGGAAAAGCTTTATGGATCACTGGAGGGCCTCCGCCGTACAGCAGCTTTCGTCAGTGCCTCTGGGGTTCCTGTCTGAGTGAACGAAGAAGAAACAAAATGGTAATGTGTTTGTAATACAATCTTCGGAACTCAAGGTAACGTATTTGTAATATAAGCTTTACAACTCATGGTAATGCATTTGTAATGCAAGCTTTACAACTCATGGTAATGTATTTGTAATGCAAGCTTTACAACTTATGGTAATGTATTTGTAATGCAAGCTTTACAACTCATGGTAATGTGTTTGTAATGCAAGCTTCACAACTCAAGGTAATGTATTTGTAATGCTACCTTCGCAACTCATGGTGACGAATTTGTAATACAAGCTTCACAACTCATAGTGGTGCGTTTGAACACATGTTTTACAGCTCGTAGTGCAATGCAAGCTTATTCACAATATCTCACACTGACATGAAGAAAGGACATCTTGAGTGAGGCAGGTGGACGTAAACATAGTACAATAAACACGGAAGGTGTTTCGTTTTCATGGTGAAACAGTGACATTCTAATGACTCTTATGGCACCCAATCACCTTGCACATATGCAGACAATAGAATAAAACAAAGCTCCACACTTGCCTATACACCCTAGACAAACACATGCACATAGCAATGAATTAAAACATAGCAACAGTCAACACATGGGAACACACATAAAAAAAAAAGCAAACAAATAAACAACAATAACCGAGCACCTACCCACCCATCCGCACACATAAATCCGAACAAAGCGAAATAAGAAAACAAACTAACAAAACAAATACGGCAAAGCATTATGGTATTTTGAACTAAGGTGGGTTTCATGTCCTGAGTGTTGTGGTTCTGAACTGATTTATTATCATGCTACATAAGGTAGGCCTTGTGTGCTGACTGTTGTGACCATTGAATCTGTTTTGTATTATGATACTTTGATATACGGTGGGTTCGCGTGCTCAATTGTGCTGGATTGAATGTGTTTAGTTTTCCGGCACTTTGACGTACAGCGGATTTCGTGCATGATTGTAGCTGTTTGTAAGAAAACATTGTGCGCGGGCACACAGTTGATCGGACAAACATCTAGACATGTAGACTTTTTTGTAATCGCTATAGAAAGTGTGTGTGTGTGTGTGTGTGTGTGTGTGTGTGTTTTGTGTGTGTGTGTGTGTGTGTGTGTGTGTGTGTGGTGTGTGTGTGTGTGTGCGTGCGTGCGTGCGTGCATGCGTGCGTGTGACGGACCGTTTCCCGTCCAGTCACAAATTTTCGTGCAACCGTGCTAACCGGAAGGTAGTCGTCCGGAAGCCGGTTGAAAAGTTTACCTGACTGCTGCTCACCTGCGCTCTGTTTAAGCCGGGTGAGCTGAAACGGTTAGGCAGTCTCTGCAGTGATTCCGGCAACGCAACTACTCAGAAGCCGAAGAGGGACTCCTATCTGTTTTTGGTGGCAGTCGGGTATTTATCATTCAATGTTTATTTATTAGCAAACCGAAACCGTATTCCCGTTTAGGAGCGACTGAAACTTCCTCAGCGCACTGTGAAGGTTTTGTTTAGAAAAGAAAAGTATTTGTTGTGTTCCGTTATCCTTTGACTTGACAGGGTAGCAAAACGAAATTATTTCGGAAAACATGAGTAGATGAAGTGAGTGTTAAAGGAAGTGGTCTTCAGGAAAAGAAAAAAAAGATTTTGTTTATTCTGTGACTTAACTTTGCGAGAAGAGGGAGAGTTTTGATGCTATGGATAATAAGCTCCCAAAGTGAGCGACTTAGACTATCACATATGCTGGTTTTGATTTTTGATGTGGATGAGTGTTTAACTCACTCTTGATATGAATATTGAATAGTTGTGTTTTGGTAAACAAGAGTGTGTGGAAATCTTTCCCTTCCATTGAAGTAGATGAATCTTTTGAAAAAAGAAACCTTCTAAAATCTGGTGATTATATGAAATGAAATGAACATATTTGTCGTGACGAAAGACATTCATAGTTTGATGAAAAGTAATCATTAATTGTGTGTAAGATTGTATTCATGGTTTATTGAAGGGGGTCTAGGTGGGAATCCTTTCCCCAATTTGGAAAACTAGATTTTGAAAGGTTTATATTGAAATCCTTTCCTGTGTAGTGTTATGATTCCGGAAAAGGGAATGTTGTGGTGTTCTGAAGAAAGAATATGCTGATGTTTTTCCCAAGTTCTAGTGGAATGTGATGTGGCTAATGAATATGAATGTAGTCGTGATTGTAATGAATAGTAGCCATGATAATCAATGTAGTTAATCAGTTTCCCCAGGTAGAAGTGTACCCTGGTCTGAAGGGGACTGGCTGCCACTTTCTGAGGGTCGGGGCCGTAGCTGTGGTCTACCCCCTTGTTCTCCGCCTTGTGTCGGCGTGGAGAGGCCGGCCTGAGTGCCGACAACCACCCTACCTGCCACTGCGCCCGGGACCGACTACCCGCTGAGCCAGTAGGGCCGGAGACGCCGCTGCTGCCAAGCCAGAGCGCCGCTCCCGAGATTTGATCTAGCGACCTGTTGGCTAGGCCGTCGCTGCGTTCTGTGTTTTTGTGTGTGAGCCACAGCTCCTGTGTGAGACTGTCGCCTTGTCGTCGGCAGAGACGCCGTCAGTGTGATAGTGATTTTGAGCCACAGCTCTGTGAAGTTCTATTAGTCCTGTGTCGGACTTGACTCTGTAGACGTCGTCTTCGTCGTCTGCGTCGTCTTCGTCGTCTTTAGCATCCTCCTCGTCATCGTTGGAACCCTGCGCCGTTCAGAGAACTGTGTTGGACCGGACGTGGCCAGCACCAGCAGCGCCAGTAGATAGCCATTTATATATAGATATAGTTCTATAGCCATTTATATATATATATTTCTGTGTGAGAGTCAGTCAGACACTCGCAGACACGACCCATTCCATACGTAACAGCGCGCGCGCGCGCGCGCGTGTGTGTGTGTGGTGTTTTGCAACAGGAAAGTGTAAAAGGAAACACGGCTTTACTAAAGAAATGAACATCTGGCATAGAAATAAACATGAAAGTAATGATATCTGTGACAGAGAAAATGAAAGAATGCGTTAATTGATTAAACAATAAATGAAATTGAAAATTAAAAAAACAATAACATTCAAACAAAGGAGTAGGGAAGCAGGAGGTGCAGATAGAAGTTTTCAATGAACGTAAGAGGAAAAAAGCAGAAAAAGAAAGAACAAACAAACAGGAGGAAGTGCAGATATACGTTTTCAATGAACGAAGGAGGAAAAAAGCAGTAAAAGAAAGAACAAACAAACAGGAGGAAGTGCAGATAGAAAATTTAAATGAACGTAAGAGGAAAAAAGCAGAAAAGGGAAGAACAAACAAACAAGCAAAGAATCGAACACGGAAACAAGAGAGAAAAAAGCAATAAACATAAGGATAGAATGACGGAAACACGAGGAATTCAGCTCAAGTCACAGTCTTGACTGTGAAGATCATTCATCAGGGATGACAGTTAAACCAGAAATGCCTAATAGGGAAGGAAAGAAGGTTTTTTTTTTGTTTTTTTTTTTGAATAGAGGAAAATAAACGAAAGAAAGGAAGAGAGGTAGTTGTACCGGAAATACAAACTTTCGGAAAAGGTCCCAAAACAACATCAACAGAAGCGAGATGAAAATGCTGTGCATCCAGTGAATCAGACGCCAGTATATGTTGACGGCATGAAACACAAAGCCTACCTCTGGTAAACGCTCAGTCAGCAGCGTGTTGATATAAAAGATGAGATATCACAAGCCACTTATATAGCTGCCTTCATACGAATGAACACCGACTTACGACTGTCTGTGGTCGTGTGATTTAGGGGACAAAAGGTGAATGGGAGGAGAAGCGAGTGTGTGTGTGGTGTGTGTGTGTGTGTGTGTGTGTTTTGTGTGTGTGTGTGTTTATTTGTTTGTGCTTATTTGTCATGAAATTCTATTCAGAGGAACAAATTAATGCTTTCTGTACGTCCCCCACCGGGGTCTGCCCTGGGGGACCTGGGTGGGGTGTCTTATTTTTAGTTCTCAGGGTCACCCTCTTGTGCCCCTTGAGGGTGGGACTTTGTTTTAAGTGGGCTTTCTTTTTCTCTGTTTTTTGTGTTTTTTCTGCCTACCCATGGTTCTTTCACCTGCATTTCTCTTTCAACATTCTCCTTATTAATCTGCAGTTTTCTGTTTTGTCTATCTTCTGCCTTTACGGATCTTTATCCTATTCTTTTCCTTTTTTCACAAGTCTTCTGTAGCACTTTCTGTTTTCTCTGTGGCCTCTTGGTCCACCGTGTTGACCGTGCGGTGCGGCCCGTGTCGGGGGAGAATGGTGTCCTGGTGGTTGAGAGGGACTCGGAGTAGGATCCGCGCCCCTCAACACGCCACTTTGGCCCGGACTTCCCCTAGACGGGGGGCAGCATGGGGCCCAATGCTGTCAACCGGTCGCCTTCACAGTGTGGGCATGGCATGGGTCAAACCGTGTGCCACGTTGCTTGTCCTGGAAGCCAGGTGAGTGGCCTCCTGTCCGTTCCCGGCAGTTGGTCATGAGCCTGGTGGATGGGGTGGAGCGCGTGCCACGCGGTGTATACCTGCACTATAACCCTGGTGTTTCCCTTTGCTGGAGGACCGCTTAGGGGCATCGCCCTTGTGGGCACTCGATGGCGGGTGGGGAGTAGGGGAGGTGAAGTTTTTTTTCTTTCATTATGACATCTAAACAACTACCCCCTAACAAAAAGAGAAGAAATGATGATGGACATGGCACGCTTATGGACGAGACTATGAATAGAGATTCAGATTCAGATAATGAGATAAGAGAAGTGGCAAAGAGAAAGGGTATCCAAAACACATGGCCAAGCTTCCTTTTAGTGGAAGCAAAAGATCCGAAAGAATCCATTGCTCGGATTTCTCCATTCGCTGTTTGCAAGTGGTTCGAGGGAGTTTCGTCCACAGGATTTAAAATGATCAAAAGACTCCGATCTGGTAGTTACCTTGTTAACTGTGCTACGGAAGCGGCGTCTCGGTTGCTGCTGAAAAGGGATGGTTCTCAACTCATGCAGATCACAGTTAAGGTTTCCATTCACCCCTTTCTCAACTACTCGAAAGGGGTAATCAGATGTGTTGACTTGGCTGGAGTTGCTGAATCAGAAATTCGGACTGAGATGGAAAGTCAGGGTGTTCTGCAGGTCCATAGAGTTAAAATCTCTAAAGGAAGTGACTTAATCGAAACCAACACGCTATTCTTGACTTTTGCTATGCCATCTCCCCCAGAGTTTGTCAAAGTGGGTTATGTCCGAGTGAAAGTTACGCCTTTTGTACCATCTCCTTTGCGGTGTTTCAAGTGCCAACGCTTTGGGCATTCCAGCCGAGCTTGTCGGGGTCAGGAGATCTGTCGTGACTGTGGACAGAACAAGCATGATGAATCTTGTATAAATGCTGTATACTGTGTCAATTGTAAGGGTGACCATCCAGCAAATTCAAAAAGTTGTCCAGTGTGGAAAAAGGAATGCGAGATTCAGAAAGTAAAGATTGAGAGGAAATGTTCCTTTCTTGAGGCTAGAAGGTTAGTGGAGGCCAGGACTCCTTCGGCTGCGACTTATGCACAGAAGGTGGTTAACGATTCTGCGAACCGGTCATCGGGTGATGATCTGGGAGCAGCTCCATTCACTGCTCTGGAGAAGAAATTGACAGAATTGTTGTCATCGGTTTTGGATCGGCTTACTATACTTGAACAATCAGTTGAGGTTTTGTCTCAGAAATGCAATAGTGTTCCGTCCAGCAGTGTACAACAGGCTTCAGCCCCTGCTGGTGAGGGAAGAAGTGTTTCAGTTGTACAAAGTGCTGTGGATCAGAGGTCAGGGGTGAAGGATCGGAGGAAAGAGATGTCCCCTCGCTCACAGGCCAATAACAGCAGTACGAGACAGGCACGCAGTGAGGAGCGTCCTTTTCGGACTCCAGACCCTCCTAGGGGAAAATCTCGAAGTCAGGTATTTGGTGCAGCAGGTTTCAGTCCAGTAAGAGCAAATTCCAAGCATGGCAACAAACAACTTAGAAATTTATCAGGAGCATCGGCTTCTGACCTTGTCTTGAAGAACCGTTTTAGTTCTTTGGTGGACAGTGAAGTTTCTGGAGAAGAGGGCTGATAGATATTCTTTTAACAACCTAACATGGACATACTCCAGTGGAACATAAGGGGAGTTAAAGCAAATTGTCGGGACCTTGAGCTATTATTGACAGAGTATAGATCTTCGGTAATTGCTCTTCAGGAAACCCTTTTAACTGCAAGTAAGAAGCATGAGATTCCTGGTTTCTCCTGCTTACTCAAGCCAGCTTCTGCAGACTTTTCAAGGAGAGGCGTTTCTCTTTATATTCATAATTCGGTACTACATACAGAAATTCCACTTCAGACGGATCTGGAGGCAGTGGCAGCTCGTATCTCGTTAAACAAGGTCGTTACGATATGTTGTTTGTATCTGTCTCCATCTTCTGTGATTTCGAAGAGTCAGTTGGATGGTTTAATTTCTCAGCTCCCTCGCCCATTTCTTTTATTGGGTGACTTGAATGGCCATTCTCCACAGTGGGGAAGTAACTGCACCAATTCTCAAGGGAAGGTTCTTGAGGATTTTATATCGGATCATGATCTCTGTCTTCTGAATTCAGGCTCACCGACCTTTTGTTCTCCTTCTGGTTCTTTGACTCACTTGGATTTGTCCATTTGCGACCCTTCCTTATTTTTGGACTTAGAGTGGCAGGTTCATTCGGACCTAAGCGGGAGTGATCACTTTCCGATTTTTATTTATTTTACAAAGCAAATGCAGGAGTCCCCTCGGGAAACATGGAAGTTTCGCTCTGCAGATTGGAGTCTTTATCAGCAACAGATTTTAAGTAGACTGCCTATGAATCTGTTGCGGAGTTATGATGATCCTGTTTTGCAGTTCACTAAAGTGATTGTAGAGAGTGCTAAGGAAGCTATTCCCAAGTCCCGTGATAAACCAAATGATGTTAAGACCCCTTGGTATGATAAAGAGTGCAAAACTTTGAAGGGTAAGAGAAAAGGTGCTCAAAGACTTTTTGCTAGGTTTCCTATGGTGGGGAACAAAGTTAAACATCAGGCGTGTAGGGCTAAGTGTCGGTATACTTTTAAAACTAAGAAGAAAGAATCTTGGAAAAAATTTTGTTCAAATCTGTCCTTTAAGGTCAATTCAAGGAAAGTCTGGAAACTAATCCGTAAGATTAAGGGAAAGTCGGTTACATCAGTTATAAAATGTTTGCAAGTAAATGGATCGATTATTACTAATAAAAAGGAGGTTGCTAACTTGTTAGCTGTTACTATCCATCAAAATTCGTCAGCTGATCATTATTGCAAGGAATTCCAGCGTATTATAAGATCAGCAGAGTCAAAATCTTGTTCCTTCGTGCCAGATAGTTCTGAGGATTACAACTGCGTTTTCAGCATGGATGAGTTAAAGGACGCCATTTTGAAAGCCAACAACTCAGCTCCTGGACCAGATGACATTCATTATCAATTTATTCAACATTTGCCAGCTGAGGGTTTAAAGGTGTTGTTGTCTCTGTTTAATCATGTTTGGTGTTCAGGGTATTTTCCACCTTCTTGGAGAGAGGCGGTTGTTATCCCTATTCCTAAACCAGGGAAAGATCATTCGGACCCTAACAACTATCGTCCTATAGCTCTCACTAGTTGCTTATGTAAAACTATGGAGAGAATGGTATATTCTCGATTGTTATGGCAGTTAGAATGTCTGGGGGCCTTAGATGTTTCCCAGTGTGGATTTCGGAACAACCGCAGTACTACTGATCACCTGGTTCGATATGAGTCTTTTATCAGGAATGCTTTGATTAATGGAGAACATGTAGTTTCTATTCTTTTTGATTTAGAAAAAGCTTATGACACAACATGGAGGCATGGAATTCTCCAGGATTTGAAGGCACTTGATTTCAAAGGTAATTTACCAATGTTTATTGCTAATTTTTTGTCTAACAGGCATTTCAGTGTTAGGCTTCATTCGACCTTTTCGGATCCTTTTGAGCAGGAGATGGGTGTCCCTCAGGGTAGCATCCTTTCTCCACTTCTGTTCAATCTCAAGATTAATAACATCGTCCAGTCAGTAAATTCTGGAATTGATAAGTCATTATTTGTTGATGACTTCTCCATCTCTGCCAAGGGGAAAACTTTGGCTGCAGCTGAGCGTCAACTTCAGTTGTGTGTTAATCGTGTTCAGCAGTGGGTTACTGAAAATGGATTTAAGTTTTCAGCTACTAAGACAGAGTGTGTTCATTTCCATAGGAAAAGATCTCAGGTCTTAGAACCAGCTATCAGTCTCAATGGTCAAGTAATTAAAGTTTCCAAACAAGTGAAATTTTTGGGGGTTATTTTTGATAATAAGCTTTCTTTTTTGCCTCACATTAAGTACATTAAACAATCTTGCCAGTCAGGTTTGAATGTTTTGAAGGTTATTAGTCACACTGATTGGGGTGCAGACAAGCGAACTTTGTTGCGATTGTATCGGGCTTTGGTGAGACCAAAGCTAGATTATGGGTGTGTGGTATATGGTTCTGCACGAAAATCTTACCTCAAAGCTCTTGATCCAATTCATCATCAAGGACTGCGGATTGCTCTGGGAGCATTTCGCACATCTCCAAAAGAGAGTTTGTATGTTGAATCTGGTGAACCCCCTCTGGAGCTAAGGAGGTTGTGTCTTTCCATGAATTACTATCTGAAACTGAGGGCTAATCCAGAAAACCCTGCCTATGATATTGTCATGAACCCACCTTTTAGAGCCAAATATGATCTAAAGCCAAATGAGATTCCTCCACTGGGTATTCGTATTTTGCCCCACTTCGGGGCAGCTGGTATTGACCTTGATGCTGTTGATGACGGTCCATTACAGACTGATGTACCTCCCTGGAAAGTCGCCAATCCAGAGATTAATTTATATTTAACTCAATTTCGAAAGGAGGTCACCTCGAGTGCTGCATATAAACAACTTTATCTTGGGCAATGTGAACTTTATCAAGATTTTATCAAGATTTTTACAGATGGTTCTAAAAAAGGTGAGAGGGCTGCAGCTGCCATTGTGTGTGATAACAATTTTCAGAAGCCTACTTTGTTAAGATTGCGGGATTGGTCGTCTGTTTATACTGCTGAACTGAAGGCTTTAAATCTGGCCCTCAGTGCGGTGTCCAGGTCAGATCAGAATGATTTCCTTATTTTATCGGATTCATTGTCGGCATTGTCGGCTCTATCGACAAGAGAAGTTTCACATCCAGTTTTGGCTGATATTCATGATCTTCATACTCGGCTTGTCTCTTCGGGAAAGCATATAGTTTTCTTGTGGGTCCCCAGCCACATGGGAATCTATGGTAACTCAGTGGTGGACAAAGCAGCCAAACAAGCTCTCGGTGCAAGTCTTTCCAGGAGGCCTATGCAGTTTGTTCCTCACTCTGATCTACGTCATAAATCTAGTTTGTATTGTCGTGAACTGTGGCTGAGTGAATGGTGTAATCAAATTCATAATAAATTGTTTAAAATTTGCCCAGATTTAACCAATCCTTTCCCATCGGTGGTATGTAACCGTAAAGAGGAATCGGTTTTGTCACGGTTACATATTGGGCACAGCTATATAACGCACAGTTGGATACTCAGAGGGAAGACCCCCCATGGTGTGTTGCGTGTGACAGCTTGTTCAGTGTTAATCATTTTTTGACAGAATGTGCTGATTTGATGTGTATCAGAGAGAAGTTCTTTTCCACCAGTGATTTATCAGTTCTTTTTCGTGAGATTTCAGTAGATCTTAATTTTTCTTTTTTGAAAGAGGTA
>CM065717.1:63304510-63314510 GCA_033310375.1 Conus canariensis
AACAGCCAATATGATTTATGCTGTCAGACGCAGGCACAGGGAGAAAACCAGGTGCAGGCTTCCTCTCAGTGTCTCAAGTACGAGGAATGGATCGAACAGAAGCGGAAGCTACAAGAGAGAGCGCTGAAATGCATCACTCTTGAAGACCTGCGGCATATCCACCTGAACTGTGTACCTGGTCAGGTTGATGTCCCACTGAACTGGAATAAGATTGGCGCGCGCGCGCGCACACACACACACACACACACACACACACACACACACACACACACACACACACACACACACACACAGAATCAGTACTACTACTACTAGTAAGCAAGTATACTGAAAAAATAAACAATGTTTTAGACACCAATGTTAAAAAAAAATCAAAATGCCATAGCCTGATGACAAAAAGTGCAGTTAACAGTTATGTCCACCGTGTCTTAGCTCAGCACGAAGACAGGCGGGGCCGACCACTCTCCTTCCGCCACTTTAACTTCCCCCGACCTGAATCAGGTGTCCGTTGCAGCTGGATTGGCAAACAGTTCAGTTTTCGAGCCGTAAAATCCGCTTCCGCAAATGAATCGAACGAACGACCCGTCCGATCAAAGATAGAACGCCCTACGGACCCGTTCATAGGGCGTACTATCTTTGGTCCGATCCACAGCCGCACGCTCTTGACCACTTGAGTACACCAACACACCAGCATGCAACACACACACACACACACACACACACACACACACACACACACACACACACACACACGCACACACGCATCCACGCACACACACACCACACACACACACACACACACACACACACACACACACACACACCCGTCTAATATCACTATGTGGATAGACGTTAAATTGAAGACAACAACAACAACAACAACAACAACACACACACACACGTTAAGGTAAGGTAATGTTGCTTATAGCCCGGCTGACCACTAAGGGCCATATCAGGGCTGTCACCGCGTCGAAGTCAACTCACAAGTCATTCATACACCTAAAAACGCTCCGGAAATTTTGTTTAAAAAAATCCTTCTTCAGTAATATCTTAGATCAGATGATCTCTTTCAGAAACTCAAAGATCACATCAGGTAGGACATGAGCAAGGTTTTAATGAAAACACACACACACACACACACACACACACACACACACACACACACACACACACACACACACACACACGTTGATTCAGATGCCAGCACTGTTTGACCAGTTAACTTTCTATTCAATAAAGAAAGTTGTCGGCAAGTTCTGACTGATGATCGACGCAACGGTCGGCCATTTTGAATTTTCCCGTGGGTGTAGATATTAATTCGTTCGAAGAACTGTCATGAGAGCTGGAAACATGTCTTCTCTTTGGAAACTACGGGCTTTTCATTGTGGACCTGCCCTTCTCCACTGTCACGCACATTGGATTTGCTACTGGATGGAGCCCATTTTGCAGCCGTCATGGGATGACTAGCCAATAGTAGGCCCTTTTTACTTGTATGTGTGTGTGTGTGTGTGTGTGTGTCACTTCCGGGTCATTCTGATGGGCAGCTGAGATTTTGAGCTCTGTGTTTTTTCTTCTTTTCTGTTAGTTTTTCTTTTACTTTAAACTTGAAACTTTAGTCATTAAGTAGTTAAGTATTCCGGACTTCAGTTTGTGCCACTTTTTAAACTTTTGATCAAGTGAGTGTTCTATTTTTTAATATTTTGGTTTTGAACCGAACCGTGCGAGAATGTCGGCTGAGGCTTCTACTTCTGCAGTGCAGTGGCAGGCTGCTAGATCTAGTTTGGACAGTGTCGTGCAGAAGCTGGTGAGGGAGTCGACAGCAGGAGTGTGTGACGAGGTGCAGGAGAGCATTTTGCACAGACTGAATGCGACGAAACCCAGCCAGCAGAAGATCAGCAGCAAGAAAACGCCGAAAGGAAAAAATCAGAACCAGAATGACGTCAATGTTGATAGTGACGTTATTGCGATGCGCGTCGCCGAAATCCTAGTTCCAGTGATTGCCAAACAAATGGAAAGTTTGTTTGTGAAGGGGTTGGAGAGGGTGATCACTGGAGTGATGGACACTGTCTTCAAGAAAAACACGGAAATTCTGCAACAAGTGCAGAAATCAAACCTGCAGCTGCACTACTCCCTGGATCGCCAGGAACAATACACCAGGCGGGAAACAGTGCGGATCATCAATCTGCCTGAAGAAGAAGAGGAAAACCTTGATCAAAAGGTAGCGACGCTGTTCCAAGAGGCAGGATGTGAAGTGAAGGCGTCGGACATTTCTGTTATTCATAGGAACGGCAGGAAGATTAGCGGCAAGTGTAGGCCTGTGCTTGTGAAGTTTCTTTCTAGACGTGTGAAAGGCGACGTCATGAGGAAGAAGAAGGAGCTGCATAAGAAAGAACAGTACAAGAGGGTATATCTGAACGACGACCTGACTGTCCTTCGTAGCAGGCTTCTTCAACTGGTGAAGAAGTCGGGCAAAGTGGACAAGGTTTCAACGACTCCTGATGGCAGACTTCGGTGTGAGCTGAAGAAGATCCCTGGTCAGGAGAGGGCGCAAGTTGTAATGGTGGACAGCCCTGACGACCTCTTCAAGTTGGGCGTCGATGTGGACTTCCAGTTCCTTGGGCTGCAGCACCTCCTTGTCTGTGAGCCATAGGGATCTGCTGGAGGACGTGGTGATGTACATCAGTATTCAAGCCTTGACAGTGTTTCTAGTTTGAATTCTTCTTCAAGTTTTTCTAGTTCTAAATGTAGTTTATCTTTCCTGTCCCTCAATGTTTGTGGACTAAGAAGTCGCTTGCAGTTTAAAGAATTTACGAACTATATTTCCCAGTTTGACATATTAACATTCACCGAAAGTAGAACTGATGCACAAGACTCTGACTATTTAGTGGACTGCTTTAGTGATCTTGGTTACTCTATTGCTTTGTTTAGTCGAAAATACCTTTCATATCAAAGATCCGGTGGCATAGCCATTGCCTATAAAAAAATATATGAAGATTTTATTCAGGTATTGGAACTTGAAGCCAGTGGTGATAATGACTGTGTTTTGTGGTTGAAAATCAACAAACTGTTGACAGGTTATGATAAAGATCTGCTCGTCGGTTCAGTTTATATTCCCCCAGAGGGAACTGCTTATGGTTCAGTGAACTGTTTTGATGATTTGGAATCTAGTCTTACACGTTATGATTCTAACTGCCATGTACTTCTTATGGGAGATTTTAATGCTTATACTAAATGTTTGCCTGATTTTCTGAAGCTTGATACAAATATCAATGACATTATTGCTGATGGTTTTCACTCGTGTATTGAAGATTTTTATATCCCTATTGAGAGATGTTCACAGGATGTACGTCGACCTAATAACTATGGTTATCGACTAACTGATTTTTGCAAATCACAGAATCTGTTTATATTCAATGGGAGAGTTGGCAGAGACGCAGGTATTGGTCGATGCACTAGTAGTGGATGTACTGTGATTGATTATATGTTGGGTTCACCATATTTGTTCACACATATTGCTGACTTTAGTGTTGATCCCTTTGACGCCATGCTTTCAGATGTTCACAATCCAATTCTTGTATCTCTCAGCATTTCGTGGAAAAGATCAAACAATCAAAGTTCAAACTCCAATGAAAATAATAGAAGTGTAAGATGTCCAGAAACAGGAAGACCTTTGTTTGATACAAACATTAAGCAGTGGGACCCATCTAAAGGTGAGATGTTTAAAGAAAACTTGCTTACTAAAAACATAGAGGAATTAAACAATATACTTGACAATGAAAACGCTTCTGTTGCCGATGCCTATACATTGTTATCACAAATTCTGTTAGAAACAGCTAAAGACACTCTAGAAGTAAAAAATGTGTCAAAAGGTACAAAGCAAAAGTCAGACAAAAGCCATGAAAATAAGCCGTGGTTTGATGCCACATGCAGGGAACATAGAAAAAAGTATTTTACAGCCAAACATAGAACTAAATTAAATGATTCTAGTCCCAACCGTAGAGAGGTTGAAATTAGCAGTAAAGAATACAAAAAAGTTCTCAGAAAATCGTATAGAGTTTACACAAAACACTGGCATAAGAAGATTCGTAATCTAAAAGCTAATAGACCAAGAGAATATTGGGAAAACATTAAAATCAAAAAGAGAAATGAATGCCCTGTTAGTATGGATGATCTTTTCTTACATTTTAAATCATTGAATGTACAACCAGATAGTGTTGAGAATGAAAGTGATATTGACTGTGACTTGCAATATGATCTTGAATTTCTAAATGCACCAATAAGTGACGAAGACGTTGAAAAAGCTGTACAGCAACTTAAGAATGGAAAGGCTTGTGGGATAGATAGAATACGAAATGAATATATAAAACAAAGCATCCCAGTTCTCAAAACAAGTTATTGTAAACTTTTCAATAAAGTTCTTGATACAGGGACCATACCAGAAGAATGGTTGATTGGACTTATTCTGCCAATATACAAAGGAAAAGGTAGCAAATTGGACTGTAACAATTATAGAGGTATAACACTTTTGAGTTGTGTTGGAAAACTGTTCACAACAATTTTGAATAACCGTTTGACAAATTTTATCGAGAATAACAACACACTTTCGGAAAATCAAGCTGGTTTTCGACGAAGTCATTCTACGACAGATCATATATTTGTTTTAAAAAGTTTAATTGATATTTTCAATAGTCGTAAAAAGCAATTATTTTGTGTTTTTGTTGATTTCACAAAAGCGTTCGATTCAGTTTGGAGGCAGGGATTATGGCAAAAGCTTATCAAAGAAGGTGTAAATGGAAAGATTTTGCAAGTAATCACGAATATGTATCAGCAGATAAAATCTTGTATATTTATAAATGGAAGTCAATCTGAATATTTTGGCAGTTTTAGAGGTGTTCGTCAAGGTGAAAATCTTTCACCTTTGCTATTTTCTTTGTATTTGAATGATCTTGAACTATATCTCACAGATCGTAACTGTGCTTTCTTAAATATTGATTTAAATCTTCCTGACTCAGATTTGCTAAGTTACATTAGTTTACTTTTACTTTTGTATGCTGATGATATTGTTATTATTGCAGATTCTTTTTGCGGTTTGCAGCATGCTCTTGATGTATTAAGCGAGTATTGTAGTACATGGAAGCTTAATGTTAATGTAGCAAAAACAAAGGGTGTAGTCTTTAATGGACGCAATAGCCCAAGAAAAAAACTAAAATTCAAAAACCAGTGTATAGAAATAGTACACACTTTCAAATATTTAGGTATAATCTTTAGCAGAACAGGAAATTTTTATAAATGTAAGAAGTATTTATATGACCAAGCGCAATGTGCAATGTTTTCTTTATTAAAGATGGCAAGATTTCAAGATTTGCCTATAAACATTGTACTGGACTTATACCAGTCAATGGTACTGCCTGTGCTTTTATATGGCTGTGAAATTTGGGGATATAGTGATTTAAAGCTAATGGAAAGTTTTCAGCTTAAATTCTTTAAGCATCTTTTTCATTTAAATCGTTCTACCAAAACAGAATTGATATATGGAGAACTAGGAATGTATCCTGTGTCAGTTCAAGTACATGCACGAATGATAAAATTCTGGTCATCCTTACTTTCTCCACAAACAAACAAATATTCATCTAGATTGTGTCAGGTATTATATGATTTATACAGAAATCAGGGTTTTACATCCAGGTGGTTGATGTGTATACGGGATATCCTAATAGAAACAGGATTCGACTGTGTGTGGGAGACACAAAAGTTTTCGTCTGTTCACAGTCTCTGTAGAAATGTTCGTAATTCATTAGAAGACATTTACAAACGTGCATGGAATGATGCTTTAGAATCTAGTAATAAGTGTTTATTTTACAGAAATTTTAAAACAGAGTTTCGCCGTGAAAAATATATTAAGATGTTACCTGATGTTTATATATACCCACTGATTCGGTTTCACTGTGGCAATCATAAACTCATGATAGAAATTGGCAGACGATTTGGAATACCTCACGATGAACGATTCTGTCGGGACTGTGACCAGAATGACCTTGGTGATGAATTTCATTTTGTAATGAAATGTAACAAATATAACGACATTAGAAATCAGTTTATACCTAGAAAATTTACATATACAAAGTCCGTATTTAACTATTGTCGTTTGCTTTGTGGTAGTAAGAAAGTGTTGCTAAACTTAGCGAAGTTTTTGAAACTTAGTAAAGTTGTGTAACATTACATTCAGTATGTTAATTATAGGGAAAATTTTGATGTTTGATTTGTTTCATTTCTATTTGTTTGATTTGTTTCAAGTCCTCCATGCCCCAAAAGGGGTCGCAGGATTAAAATTTTTGAATCTTTGTGTGTGTGTGTGTGTGTGTGTGTGTGTGTGTGTGTGTGTGTGTGAGAGAGAGAGAGAGAGAGAGAGAGAGAGAGAGAGGCAGGGGGGGGGGGGGGGGTTAAGGTGGAAAATGAGGGAGGGCACTAGGTTTCTGTAACCAAAGACCAATTGGCACGCTAAGCAGGCTCCTGGCTGAGTATCGGCCCTTGACTAACGGCTGTCCTGGATGTGTGGACACACAATGCCCAAGTCATGAGCTTCCATCTGGCACGCTGATGCTGTCTGTGTGCTCTTCACGGCACCTAGGGAGCACGGCATGTAGACAACAAACACTGTATGTGCATAGATAAGGAGAGCATTGACATGATATTTCTTCTGATGGCAACCACCTAAACCAGGAGACGATGTTAAGAAACCAAACGACTGATAAGTATTCATGTCAACAGAAACAAGCATATGAAAAACACGAGTCACCACGAGGCTACAAGTTACTTGGATTTTTTTTTTTTTTAACTGGGATGAAACATATTATTTTTTCTTTAAACAAAAAAAGTGTTTACCTGTGCTGCTTGATTATAAATAACAAAACAGTGAATCATAATATGAACAGCAGTAACAGGCTTTAATGCAAGAAAAAAAATCGAAAATCTATGACTTAGGAACGTTTCCAGTGGTGGATGGATCGAACAGAATCCAGAATTGATTTCCACGACCCCCTTGGTTGGACCTGTCAGGAAAGGTATGGTACATCTGACCAGACTTACTGCCGATGTTTTTCACAAATGCATTGAAAAGATTCGACAACCATGGATTGCACAGCACTCCCAACTGGTTTCGGGGCGCGGCGGCAAGACATATCGCCCGACTTGTCCAACAAGTCCCATTTGTCCAACAAGTCCCATTCATCCAACAAGACAGATGTGTCCAAGTCCGATTTGTCCAACAAGTCCAAGTTGTCCAACAAGTCCCGTTTGTCCAACAAGTCCCATTTGTCCAATAAGTCCCATTCGTCCAACAAGTCCCATTCGTCCAACAAGTCCCATTTGTCCAACAAGTCCCATTTGTCCAACAAGTCCCATTTGTCCAACAAGTCCCATTCATCCAACAAGACAGATGTGTCCAAGTCCGATTTGTCCAACAAGTCCGAGTTGTCCAACAAGTCCCGTTTGTCCAACAAGTCCCATTTGTCCAACGTCCCATTTGTCCAACAAGTCCCATTTGTCCAACAAGTCCCATTTGTCCAACAAGTCCCATTTGTCCAATAAGTCCCATTTGTCCAGTAAGTCCCATTTGTCCAACAAGTCCCATTTGTCCAACAAGTCCCATTTGTCCAACAAGTCCCATTTGTCCAACAAGTCCCATTTGTCCAACAAGATAGATTTGTCCAAGTACGAGTTGTCCAATAAGTCCGATTTGTCCAACAAGTCCGAGTTGTCCAATAAGTCCGATTTGTCCAAAAAGTCCGAGTTGTCCAATAAATCAGATTTGTCCAACAAGTCCGAGTTGTCCAATAACTTCGATTTGTCCAACAAGTCCGAATTGTCCAATAAGTCCGATTTGTTTGATGTTTGGATAAACTAGACCGGAGCTTGTCCATCAATTTTTTTTTAAAAATCAAATAAACACATACAAAGATCATGTTGATTCAGCAACTCTGTCTTTGTGGTTTATCTTCTCTCTTTTCTTAAGGTGTTTTGTCTTGTGACTCGTTTGTCCACGATTCTCTTGGCGGTTCGCTAACATTTATTTAAGATTTTCTTAAGGGTTAGGGAAAGATATCAAAGTCTTGCTGGTTGACATTTTCGTGTCTGCTTGTCTCTGCATATCTGGTTCTCTGCATTCATTCTATGTTCTGTTTCTGTCTTCAACTGCATGTCTCTGAATCTCCTTGTATCAGCCTCTATTTACTCTTCTGTTTCTCGTTGTCTCTGTTGTCTGTCTGTCTGTCTGTCTGTCTGTCTGTCTGTCTGTCTGTCTGTCTCTGTATTCCTATGTTCTAGACTCTGTCTCTCTCCAGCTCGTACGATTCCTGTCTCTGTGCTACTGTCAAACAGTCTGTCTGTCTGTCTGTCTCTTTCTGTGACTCAGAGTCAGACTCAGACTTGAATTGTCACGATAACCCTTATGGGTCTATAGACAGAACATGGTATCGTGAGAAATCATAATTAACTAATAGACCCTAATTAATCTGAGCCCATATAGGGAGCCATTATCGCCTTTTTTCAAAGTCATCCAATCACGTACATATTTTGCAATATGAATTCGTAGTTCGCCATTGGCTACCATTTCATTAAGGCATAGGTTTTGTTTAGCATATCGTTTGATAGCTGTTCTTTTAGATTCCGTTTGTATCTAGAACAGCTGTCCAGAAAAGCGAGTTGCATCTTCAACCACACCACATGCTGAGCAGTTCATGTCTTCTTTTGGAGTGTACCTATCCCTTTCTATGTGTAGGTCATGAGTGCTGACGAGAAGTTTGCTGGGATCACGTCTCTCTTCCAAGTTTTTAACATTTATTACGTATGGTTCTAGTCAGTAGTTTTCTGCGATTATGTTGTAAAAGTATGTCTTGAAATGCTTCTTTTTGCTGTTTCCAGATGTCTATATATTTGATTCTAATTTATTTTTGATGGCATATTTTGTTCCACCGGCATTACGGGTTGATTGATTTTTCCAGATATCATCCATTCCCAATTTAGGTAGAACAATTCGGATAAATTATCGCCATGAAGTTTTAGATATTTCTAACATTTTTTACATGCATGCAACTGTATGACTGTTTGAGATAGGACGAGTTGTCTGCTTTTGTTGCGTGTAACCAGAACTCCAGTGTAGGCCTACGGTGTGTTGTTTGTCGGCTGATTGGGAAACGACCAAGGTCTGGTAATGCTGGGAGATCCACTGCCATTTTTGCGAAGACCTAGAAGGTGTTCGCAAAATTTTGTAGACGTGTGTGTGTGTGTGTGTGTGTGTGTGTGTGTGTGTGTGTGTGTGTGTGTGTTTGTACGTGTGTGTGTGTGTGTGTGTGTGTTTGTGTGTGTGTGTGTGTGTGTGTGTGTGTGTGTGTGTGTGTGAGAGAGAGAGAGAGAGAGAGAGAGAGAGAGAGAGAGAGAGAGATATGTACGAAGGCGCGCGCGCACACGCACACACACATGCACACACGCACGAACGCGAGCGCGGACACGCATACACATATATACACGCACGCACGTACGCGCGCACTCACACACACACACACACACACACACACACACACACACACATACAAGCGCGCACACACATACATTTTAAAGGCACAGTCATTGTCATACACATTCACGTACGCTTTATCATGAAGTCCATGCAGAGCAGCCTAATACCTCGTGGTCTTGAGGCAACCCACCACAGGAGACACCGCAATGAGGCCGATCGAATCACATTGGTGGTGTTGAGTGCAGCCCGGATGGCTCCCACCTCATCGGGGTACCACCCACTATGCCCCATATTGACAACACATAATTCATCGCAGAGACAGAGAGAGTGAACACCCTCCCCCTCCCCTTCCCCCCTCTCCACAAGGCGCCACCACATCCGACCAACGACTATCCCCATGAACTTGCCGATTCCACGACTTTGGCACGGAACACAACATTGGCACGGACTTGAAGACGACGTAGAAAACTGAGGTCACGAGAGAAG
>CM065717.1:63329510-63362010 GCA_033310375.1 Conus canariensis
GCATCTTCATTGTTGTTAGAAAAGTCGAACAGTAGTAGGCAAGATCTAGACTGAGAGGATGGCATGCGATATAGACACGCAAATAAATTATTGTCAGTGCATTTGATAAATCATAGTGTCATTTTTTATCCCAATGTAAGGTTAAGCTATATATATTAAAGATTTATACTGAGCAAATCTATCTATTATACATTATGGCATGCAGTCGATGCAATTATAACTCTGTAAAAAAACAGAAATTCTGATATAAGTTTCTACACCTGGTTATCCAAACAAAACATATCATATGAAATTCAAAACACTCGAACATGAGAAGCCAGTTCTTTTACCGTTATATCAAACTCAAACAGTACCTGTAACCTATAAAGTATCCTATTGTCATTCATTCTTGTTAACTTGAGCCAATATTTTATACATTTCAAATAGGAATTTAAATAAATTGGATATCGTCCAAGTTCACCATAAACCAGATCATTGGGCGTTCTACTGTCTACATTCAAAAAGCGCTTCAGCGCATACAGGTGAACTTTTTCAATTAAGGCACCTTTGTCAAAAGCCCATACTTCTGCACCATATTGTAAAATTGGCTGTACCTGTGAATCAAACAATTTTGTAAAAACACTGAACGAGTTACACTCTAACTTGTACAAAATATGAAAAATACTATTGACCGCCTTCTTGGCTCTATTGACTATATCTTGACAAGCAAAACCAAAACTAAGTTTCGTTGTAAAATAAATACCAAGGTATTTGTAAGCATTAATCACATGTATTCAAGAGAGAGAGAGAGAGAGACAGAGAAATAATAAATCTCATCTTAAACAAACGTGGTTTTAGAATTTCATCCCCAAACACACTGACTTTGAAACAAGTAAAGCATAACTGATTAAAGATTTATTGCAGGTATAATTATAATTTTATGAGAGAGAGAGAGAGAGAGAGAGGAGAGAGAGAGAGAGAGAGAGAGAGAGAGAGAGAGAGAGAGAGAGAGCAGGGGAGGGGGATAAGGCGAGCGGGACAGCTGTATGTCCAGAAAGAACACATAGACATACATAGAAATAAAAACAAACGCACAAACAAACTAACAAACAAGCAAGCAGACAATATCTACAAGAACAACAACAAACGTGCATGACGGTAATTACATGATCAAACGAGCTAGGATACTTGTCAGTTCCTTCAACGAATCGTGAATCAGACACAGTTCATTCAGTCAGATTGTTACGTCGCCGTGATTTGGACGAGGGCGGACGAACCATTGTTATAAATATTGATGTGGCGTCACCTTACATGGTTCGTCATGCCCAGATTCTCGACTCGACCTACAACAACATCAAAGACAATGATGTGCACAGAATAGGACATGATATGCGAAGCATAGGACGGGGGTCTGGGGGGGAGTGGAGTGGGGGGGGGGGGGGAGTAGTGTGTAGTAGACTGGCTTGAGGGTGGGTGGTGCAGACGTGGGATGTGCGTATGGGGATAGGGGTGGGAGGATCTTTAGAAGGTAGAGACACGAATGGAATATTTTCATCCTCACCACAGATTTACTGGTGTGAATATCAGGCTTCTCTGCCCGCCTAGGAAACAGCATGGCTATAAAGCAGCACCAGCCCTGGTTTCTTCTGCAGCAGACATTTTTTTCTCTCAACCCCCCCCCCCTCCCCACCCTCACCTGGAAAATTGCTCTTGTCGACGTGCACTCAGAGAACCTCGGTTTTCTGTCTGATCTGAATCTCTGGCATCCACACCGTCACTAAGGATTAGTGGCAAAAATACAAACAAACAAATTAAAAAGGAGAAGAGAAAAGAAAATGATTTATAGATGGAAAGGAGCTGAACGAATAAAATACAGAAGGTAATTGATGGAAAGCAGTTTCTGAACTATTCATTCAACTTCTGTCTGTTCATAGGCTATCGTCTTTTACCTGTAGCTACGCAGCAAAAACAAACACAAAAAACAAAAAAAAAAACAAAAAACAAAAAAAAAAAAAAAAAAAAAATAAAGAAAAGGAAAAAAAAAACAAAACGAAACAAAAACAACAAAAACAAAAAATGCAAAGCAAAACAAAACAAACAAGCAAACAAAACAGAAACAAAGAGCCCACACTCCTCCCCCATCCCCGAAACCCTAATCGCCGACAGCGGTCATAAGCAAGTATGTTATCCCCTAGGCCGCCATCAGGCATAGGCATTTATGAAGGAATAGACTGCGGGGCAGAAATAGTAGCCTCGCTCCCCTCTTCCTTCCTGCCACTATCTTCTCTCTCTCTCTCTCTCTCTCTCTCTCTCTCTCTCTCTCTCTCCTCTCCCTCCCTCCCTCCTCTCCCTCTCTCTCTCTCTCTCTCTCTCTCTCTCTCTCTCTCTCTCTCTCTTCCTCCGTTGAAAAGATTCATTTTTATTATACAGGAACTATTGGTTATATTGCGACCCTTTTCCACCATAACATAAAGAGAAACAGATTACAGTATTTAGTACTTTGCATATATTTTGAACAAGTTCAGTATTTGAATGCGAAACAACGCTTTATTGCTTTTCTTTTATCGTCTCTTTCTTTAATTCTCTCCCTGTTTGTCTCCGTTTCTGTCGCTCTCTCCTTTCTCTCTTTGTGTGGGTTGCTGACTGCCCCCCCCCTCCCCCAACCCTCCCCCTCTCTCTCTCTCTCGCTCACGTAAGCACGCACACACAAACAAACAATTAAACAAACGAGCAAACAAACACCTACACACATACATCCTCTCTTTCTTTCCCTGCTTCCGCTCCCCCCACTGTCTCTCTTCCGCCTCCCCTCGCTCTCTTTCTACGTCCCTGCCTTTCATCCAGAATGCGGCTGGTTACAAATATAACCTTGAACCATGCAAAAGTACTCTGGTGACTAATCTCTCTCTCTCTCTCTCTCTCTCTCTCTCTCTCTCTCTCTCTCCTCTCTCTTACGAAGGGAGGGTAGAGATGGTGGGATGGAGGTACCGTCTTTCTATCTTTTCACTGCGGTGCTGACGGTGTGTCCGGCCAAAGGAGATGGCTTCAGCAGGGCTGGCCAGAGAGGCCAATGAATTCTGCCATCGTCCATTCGTCACTGTCAGCTCTCCAGTGACCACGATCAGACCGTTCTCCCCGCTTACCAGCGCAAAGCCACAGTTAATTGATGCTCCCTGGCCACCTACCACCCAACACAGCAACATTACGGTACCGGAAAACCTCAGCCGCGCATGTCCGGTGGGCAGCCCATCGCCCCACTATCACCGGAAATTGCATTCTGGGTGACCAGCATCTCTGTGCCGGCGCGCTGGAGAGTTTGGCGCATGCGCGTGAGGAACTGTGGGAGGGGAAAGGGAACCTTTTTTTTACCCTCTCTCTTTCTCTCTTTCTATCTCATTAACTACCTCGTTTTTAGAATAATGGTGACCTTGGCTATCGAGCTACTGAGAACATACGGTGGAAAACATGGCGTGCACACATACTGTCTACGTGGCTATCCCTCTCATTCAATCAGTAGTGACCCTATCATCAGTCAGCATCATCGTTATCGCCAGCCCTGCATCGTCGTCGTCATCGTCATCTGCCCCATCACCCTCTCCCTTCTCTACTTTATCTTTAACACCCTGCTCACCCTTAACAGTAACAACATCGCCGCTATCGTCGTCTCATCGTCATGATCGCCATCATTCCATTTGCCCTCAGGATCCTGACTCGGGGTGAAAGAACAAACCAAAGCAGCAGCAATAAAAACAGAGAGGCGAGCACTAGAAAGACTCACACGATAAACTTCATATTGACTCGCAAAGATTTATCTTACCTGATGCTCTGTCTGTCTGTCTGTCTGTCTGTCTGACTGTCTGTCTGTCTGTCTGTCTGTCTCACACACACACACACACACACACACACACACACACACACACACACACACACACACACACACAGCCGAAGCAGCAGCTGCTGCATCATCCAGTAGGGTGGCCCTGTTATTAAAGCGGCGGTCACAAAGGGCCCGGAGAGTGACGTGACTGCCGACTCCCTGTCCCTGAACAATGGCCCCCCGGGAGGAGGAGGAGGAGGGAAGCCACTGTCAGTCGTCCTCGTCACCTTCACTGCCCAGCGCTACGCCTCCAAACGCACTGCTTGTCTTCCCTTGACTTGGCCTTCCACCCCCTCTTCTTGCCGCTTCTTCTTCCCTTCGGTACTTCTTCTGCACATCATTTCGTCCTAGGTTGTTTTTTTGTGTGTGTGCAGGGGAAGATAACAGGCTGTGGAGTGGGCGGGGGAGGGGAAAGTGCAGGTGGGAGGAGGGAGAGTAAGGGGAAGGGGAGGGAGAAATAAAATTGAGCCGTCTCTCTCTCTCTCTCTCTCTCGTTCCGTCTGTCTGTTCGTCTGTCTGTCTGTCCGTCCCTGTACCCTTTCCTCCCCAATCAACAGGAACTACTGAAATGAATGAAATGGAAGACGGAGGATACAAAGAGAACGACATAGACAAGAGATAACTATGAAGAGTTCGGACAGAGAGAGAGAGAGAGAGAGAGAGAGAGAGAGAGAGAGAATACATTTGACGCCGTCCATCAAATCCCCGCCCCGAATCCCCTCCCAACCCCATCCCCCACTCACCCCTCCCACCCCACCCTCTGCCCGCAGGCCTTTAAGCCCTCGCCAAGGTCACTTTGTCACACGGCATCCTCACGTTGACCACGATAGCTCACTGGGCGAGGCCATCTTTCAGGCCCGATGACTGGCCAATGGGCGTCGGCCAGAGCTCCCATCTCTGTGGCGTTTGCACAGTGGCAACTTTGGCACTCTATCTGAGCAACAGCTTGTTAGCCGCGAGCGCTCGAAACGTTCTGTAACAGTCTTCAGACATTGTTGGCAGCGAGTAGGATTCCAGTTTTCATGTATGTGTGTGTGTGTACTCCAGATTTTATTCGCGGTATTTGCTCAGCTGCGACAGCACCTCTGCCTCACTGATAGTGTCAAGATCCGTTTTCATCACATTATTGTCTTGCGTTGAGTCCTATGGAGACGAATGATCGCTGTTCGACTGTACACGGGCCATCCTCTCTTTCGTCAAGGTTTAGCAATGAGAAATATCATTGCTTATGTGAGCAGAGCACTCTTGCCAAATTTCAGCACAGCGCTGTTCCTGGCCGATCACTGAAGAACGGCGAGGTTTCTCTCCACCAACCAGAGCACGTTACTATTTATGGTGTGTGGAGAAAACAATGACGATGTCAAATCAGAAAAAAAGTATCCTTTCTGACCTCTTGTCCTTGAAGACAACATATAATGAAGACAACACATATTGAAACAACATATATTGAAGACAACATATAATGAAGACAACATATAATGAAACAACATATATTGAAGACAACATATAATGAAGACAACATATATTGAAGACAACATATAATGAAGACAACATATATTGAAGACAACATATAATGAAGACAACATATAATGAAGACAACATATATTGAAGACAACATATAATGAAGACAACATATAATGAAGACAACATATATTGAAACAACATATATTGAAGACACCATATAATGAAGACAACACATATTGAAACAACATATATTGAAGACAACATATAATGAAGACAACATATAATGAAGACAACACATATTGAAACAACATATATTGAAGACAACATATAATGAAGACAACACATATTGAAACAACATATATTGAAGACAACAAACATTGAAGACGACATACATTGAAGACAACATGTATTTTGCTTGTATTAAAGATTCAGTGGATTGTAAACGGAGAGAGGACAAAGCAGCAGCTAGATGTTTAGGCTTGTTTGTTTGTTTGCTTTTTTGTTTTTGTCTATGTGTCAGGCTATCAGATTTGTCGACTTTTGAAAACTCCTTCGTAGTACTCACTGGTGTCAGTCTATAGTCTCATACTAACACTTCAATCACGTGTGAAAGAGGGTACTTCACCACGCTCCTGTGGAGCCGTGAAGAACGGAGTGTTGTTTTGTACGCCTTATCTGTTTTAGCTTTTGTCTATCTGTTCATAGCTAGACAGGTGGTCAACATAAGTGATTTCATAGGATTGTTGGATAGATCAATATCTGCAGGTAATTTCGGCGTGAGATCGATTAAAGGACTAACTGACCAAATGCCACAACAAATACCGTTTACACACACACACACACACACACACACACACACACACACACACACACACACACACACAGAGAGAGAGAGAGGAGAGAGAGAGAGGAGAGAGTCAATATTTGTCCATTGTTGATTCTCTATTCCCATATTGTCTCTGTAGAGAGAGAGAGAGAGAGAGAGAGAGAGAGAGAGAGAGAGAGAGAGAGAGAGAGAGAGGTGTATACTGAAACATCGAGGGAGAGACCGTCAGGCGGGATAAAATGCAGTTGGCGCTATACACGTTTGTTCCCGAAGGACTTTTCAGACGTTGTCAAGGCCACGCTGTTACTATGCAAGTGCTTGGCGTCCACCACTGCTCAGTTCTGGAGATAACTTATCAACAACGCCGTGCTCCTCCCCCCCTCCCCCCCCACTTCTCCTTGTCATCCCCTAGTTCCGCCTTTTCTCCGGCTCTCCACTTTCCTCTTTTTTTTTTAACAATATAAATTCTGCTTTCTCTTTTTTCTTTCTCTGTCTGATACTCACTGTGTAAATAACGCCTTTTACTTTCTCCGCCATCTCTTTCGAATGCACTGACTATTGTTTGTTATTTTTTCCTGTCATAGTTTTCATCAATTCGATTAAATCGTTTTTGTTTTGTTAGCCCTCTCCTCTCCTCACGCGCCCCTTTTCTCTCTTTCTGTGCACGCACACACACGCTCGCGCGCATGCACACACACACACACACACACACACACACACACACACACACACACACACACACACACACACATACACACACACACACACACACGCACACACACATTTCTCTCTCTGTCTCTGTCTCTTAATATATGTCCCTTGCTGATTCTCTATTTCCATATCATTGAAGGAGAGAGAGAGAGAGAGAGAGAGAGAGAGAGAGAGAGAGAGAGAGAGAGAGAGAGAGAGTATAAAAAGGAGGGCGGGCCGGGGTTAAAGTGTGATTGACTATTCAGTTTTTCCCCAGTATCTTTTAAGACTTCGTCAAGGTCACTCTGTTACCATGCAGCTCACTGGTGACCACAACAGCTCAGTGGTCGATATGACCGGTCAACAACGCTGTCCGGTGGTCATCCATTTCCCCCTCCTCCTCCTCTACCTTCTCTTTATCCTACCAGTTCCCCCCTTTCCTCCTTTTCCCCACCCCCCCTCCTCCTCCGTCTTTTCGCAGTTCTCTTTTGTTTCTCTTTCCTGCTTTATTTCATTACTGACCATGTTGATTTAAGTCTTTCATGCTGCTTTTCCATTCAAAGCTCATGCATAGAAATGGTTCCTGTTGAAGTGTTTATCAACGTAATTCAAACAAAAAGTAGGCCATTTTGTTATATTGTTGATTGTTGGACCTCTCCTCTCCTCTCTAGCTCTGTTTCGTTTATGGATATGATTATCTGTAATGTATGAGTCAGGCTACGGGATTCGCACCAAACTCTGTCACGTTTATCGCGAGTGGTGCCAAGCTAAAGATTAAGTTCGCCTGTTGTTCTTCTCTTATTTCGGACTAACAGTTTTTGAGTTGTTCGGCTGGCAAAAACATGATGACGATGCCATTGAGTGGATCCCTAAAAGAGGGGGGGGGGGGGGGGGGGGTCTTACATCCTGTCTGTTTTGGCTTTGGGCTGTCCATCCACAGACACGTTGATCGTCAGCAGATTTAAAATCGAAAGAATGAAAAAAAAACGTTAAACTGAATGAACGATATTGACTGAATGACACGGGAAATGCTGAATGAAGCGCCAGCAGGCAGCTCTTCAGTCGGCTCTACCCAGGTAGGCAGCCCGTTTTGTAAACGAGAATACGGATTGTAAAGCGCTTACAGCTTGGTCTCTGGCCGGGGATAGGCGCTATATTAATATTCGTAATGGTAATAATTTCACAGGGACGTCAGCAGGTATCTACAGGTTATTCAGTAGTGGAGTCTGTTGCAGGGCAAATTAACTAAACGCTCATACAAGTACCGTTCAAAACGATCTTTAAAAAAAAGATGAGGTAGGTGGAGTGGGTGGGGGTGGGGTGGGGAGAGCAATAAGGGGTGGGGTAGGATGAGGTTTCATTCAAGCAGAGATTTTGAGCGTGCAGGATATGCATCTTTTCTATGGACACTGCTTTCAGTTATTATCAGTGAATCTCCGTGTGGAGGCATTCCGCCCCTTTCCCATCCTCCTTCCGCGCCACCATCTCTTCTCAAACCTGTCCCAGCCTGTCCCACTCACAGTAAGGCTCGCTTTTCTCCCTTGCAGCTAGTAGCGTCTCCCTCTCCCTCTCAACACAGCCTTCTCTTCCCCACCTCGCCACCACCTCTCCCTCTCTGACTGTCCGTGCTGCCCATCTCTCGCTCTGTCGCTCTCTTCTCTCTCTCTCTTAAACACACACACACACACACACACACACACACACACACACACACACACACACACACGCACGCACACATACACATATACACAGAAGACAAATAGACACACGCACACTCTGTCTGTCTGCCTCAAACACGCACGCACGCCACACACACACACACACACACACACACACACACACACACACACACACACACACACACACACACACAACACACACAGAAAAACAACAGGCAGACAGAGACAAACGGACACATGCACATTCTGTCCATCTGTCTGTCTACCTGTCTGTCTGCCTCTCTTCGTCTACTGTTTATCAGGACTGCGTTGTCTGTTGTTTATTCTGTGCTCATATGCTGTTTCTGGAAACCAAGGGGAGAGAGAGGAGAGTAAAGATATATGGGGTTAGAGAGAGAGAGAGAGAGAGAGAGAGAGAGAGAGAGAGAGGAGAGAGAGAGAGAGAGAGCACAAAGCGGAGAGTAGAAGTAAAAATACGATTGACTCTGTCCATGTTTCCCCCCCTCCCCCCTCCCCCCCCCGACGGCCTTTAAGACCTGGTCAAGGTCGCTCTGTTGCCATGCAATTTATTGGAGACCACGAATGTTCCGTGGCTGATACAACCGGTCAGTTACAGTATACCATGGACATCTACTTCTTCCCTTCTCCTCCACCTCCTTCTTTTCCTCCTTCTAGTTCCACTTCTTCTCCTTCTGCCCTCCCCTTCTTCGTCTTCTTTTTCCCACTTCTTCTTTGTTTTTCCTTCCTTTACTTTGATATTGGCTCGTCTTCGATTTTTTTCTCTGTATCTTTAGCATACATTGAATCATTGTTTTGCGTTTGTTCCCGTTAAAGTTGTCATCAATGCGATTGAAACGGAAAAAAGACATTGTTGTTTTGTACACTCTCCTCTCCTCTTCAACAACGCCTTTTCTCTCCGCCTATGTCCCCGCCTGTCTCTCTGGTTGTATCTGTGCTGTAGTTGGCTGTTCAATCACACACACACACACACACACACACACACACACACACACACACACACACACACACACACACCACGCACGCACGCACGCACGCACGCACGCACGCCCCGCACACACACTCACACAAATTGAATGTGTATGTTCAGTATCCCCTGTAATTTCCTTCTTTCAGTCATATTTCGAGGACAGGAACACCATGTGCCCGCTCGAACATGATCTATTCTTCTGAAGGAATCGTTGGTTGTGTTGAATCACAAAGCTGTTTCAGGGGGCTATTCTCTCTTTTCATTTTCATTAATGACCGAGCAAGGCACACATCACGTACTAAGGTCATGTGTAACCTGTTTGCTGATGGCAGTTGTCTTCGCTGCAGTTGCACAGGCGTCATGTCTGTAGAGCATCACTACGCATGTATAACGGGTCAGTCTTAGGTCATCACTACAGCTGTATAAACGGTCATGTCTTGAGTATCACTACAGCATGGTATAAACGGCGTCATGTCTGTAGAGTCATCACTACAGCATGGTATAAACGGCGTCATTCTGTAGAGTCATCACTACAGCATGGTATAAACGGCGTCATTCTGTAGGTCATCATACAGATGGTTAAACGCTCATATCTGTAGAGTCATCACTACAGCATGGTATAAACGACGTCATGGTATAACGAGTCATACTGTAGAGTCATCACTACAGCATGGTATAAACGGGCGTCATATCTGTAGAGTGTTCACTACAGCATGGTATAAACGGCGTCATATCTGTAGAGTGTTCACTACAGCATGGTATAAACGGCGTCATATCTGTAGAGTCATCACTACAGCATGGTATAAACGACGTCATGGTATAAACGGCGTCATATCTGTAGAGTGTTCACTACAGCATGGTATAAACGACGTCATATCTGTAGAGTGTTCACTACAGCATGGTATAAACGACGTCATATCTGTAGAGTGTTCACTACAGATGGTATAACGACAGTCATGGTATAAACGGCGTCATATCGTAGAGTCATCATACAGCATGGTATAACGACGTCATATCTGTAGAGTCATCACTACAGCATGATATAAACGACGTCAGATCTGTAGAGTCATCACTACAGCATGGTATAAACGGCGTCATATCTGTAGAGTCATCACTACAGCATGGTATAAACGACATCATATCTGTAGAGTCATCACTACAGCGTGGTATAAACGACGTCATGTCTGTAGAGTCATCACTACAGCATGGTATAAACGACATCTCAGAATGGCACTGGCATTTACGTCAGAAAACGAAAGAAAACTAATTTTTTTAATATCAAGACAAAATACCAACGAAAGCCGATTACTTTAAGTCTTGAAAAATCAAAACTGGGTTGAACAGGTAAGCAAACATTTTGTGTTGGGATAAACAATTACGATGAGTTGAAATGGCAATTACATTTTCAGCATGTTTGCAAACAACTGGCTCCCAATCTGATTTATCTAAATATTCTAGACATTTTGTTGATGTTGATCTCTTGAAATAATGTTTTGAGCTCATCGTCGTTCTCACATGAAGTAATAATCTCCAGTCGGGAGTGGTGCCAGCAGTAGTCAGAGGAATCAACTCTATGCATAGACGGGCAGCTGAGCCGATGCTTACCACAGGACGAACAGCTTTTGCATTTGCAAAACGTTATAATGCAGGTAACTCTGTTTCAACATGTGCAGGCATCGACTTATTTCAAATCGAACTTTGCGTATTAGCTGCTGACATCAAGACGTGCCCGTTACCGAAGTTCTTCAGATCAAGCATATAAAAACTACTCCTTAAGGAATATTATCAATTGTAAGATTATCAACTTGAAGACTGTAATAGGTCATCATCATCATCATCATCATCATCATCACTGTCGTCGGCGTCGTCGTCATGATGATGATGATGATGATCATCATCATCATCATCTTCTCTCTCTCTCTCTCTCTCTCTCTCTCTCTCTCTCTCTCTCTCTCTCTCTCTCTCTCTCTCTCTCCGAGCGTAAAAAATCTCTATCTTTGAGCTCCAAACTAATATTGCAAAGCGGTGAAATACTCACAGTTATGGGGATCGTCCTATCACTAAAGAATACATATTTACTAGCATTTAGAAAGGTAAACATTTGTGAAGCATCCAGTCCAGGGAGTAAAATTGTAGGTCAAAAAGCTCTTCTGTGCAGGCGAGGCAGTTTCTTCTAAAACTTTAGAATTTTTCTTTTCAATAACGCTGTCTTTCCTGATAACTGGACAGAGCTAGTAATTATTTAACTGTTCATGATTATGATAAGAAATATGTTACAAGAAGGTATAGATAACAGTATTAGAGGAGAGTATGAAGCTTCTTAGTTAATAAAACGACAACAACAATGACAACAACAAACGCTATGTAACTGTTGACCTCGTGTTTACATTGTTAGCTGTTGTACATTAACTGTTTCCGTACAACCGATGAATTTGTGTAGCTTCCGTAGATTTTGAAAAAGCATTTGACTGTGTTAATAGAAATAGTGTCTGACCTATTCTGTTAAAAATGGTAAAGGATAAGATTTACAGATATCTCAGAAACACTGTACGGAGCTAATGCTATTGTCAGGCTGGTTTGAATGCGTATGGACGAAGTGGTAGTAGCTTTCAGGAAGATGATTGTTGTGTGAAAGCGACCCCAGAGGCTACTGTGCATTTTCTACGCCCATTTGTGAGAAGAGTTATTAGTTAGGCTGTTAAACAGAAATTCCGCGTGAGCGTTGATGTGTGGAACTCCTAGTTTCATAGGGATTCATTGTAAAGGTGAACATGAGTGTAGAAAAGCCCAACGTGTCAACAGCACACAAGGACAGAGTGAAGAGAGAGTGATCAAGACGGACCAGGGTTCGAGAGAACGTAGTCTGGGCGACTGAAGTGACAGCAAGATCTCTGACGCAGGGAAAGACGTCAAAGAGAGAACAGACAAAAAAAGACTCAGTCAAAAACCCAGAGGTGGAGGAGGAAGAAGACTAGAAGAAGGATACCACCTGGAGGAAGACAACCTCGGACACCCAGTCCTGGCGCCAGACGAACCAAGGCGTCACTATGACCTGTTGCTGAGGCATCCTGGTTCTTCTGGGGTACCATATGTTGCACACTGTTCTATCCATTGACATATTTATGTTGCCTTGTCTCTGCCTATCCTCCTCCTCCCATTATTGCTAGTCCCACCCCAACCTGTTTTTTTGTCTGGTGATTTTTCCTTTTTTGTTTTGTTTTGTTCTTGAGCTCGTTGTTTTCTCATTTCCCCCCTTTTTTTCTTTCCCTTTACCTTCATTCATTCATTCGTTGCTTCGTTCTGTCCTTCCACCCGTACTTTCTTTCTTTCTTTTCATTCTTTGTAAATACGTATTAATACGATCAGGGTTCGCGCGCTTCAGATTTCTTCATTATCATTTGTGTATGTCCCATTGATCGTGCTTATCGTATTTATTTTTTCATCACAATATTCTCCTTTTCCCCCCCTTCCCTTCCTATTTTATTTCCTTCTTTAAATTGGACAGGCTGACATGCGTTGCATGCACCGTCACCTGAGCTACTCTGGCGACACTTGCTTACCCTTTCTTTCAGGCTCCAATTTCCTCTAATCTCCCTTTGCAGCACCCCCACCCCGCCCTACCCCACCCCTTCCTCCACTCCCCACCTCCTTCCCCTCTCCCTCACTCCACCTACCCACTCGTCCACTCACCCATCCCAACCGACTCTCGAAGCCTTACCTCTTTAGCTTAGACCCCCCCCCCACCCTCACCCCCTCACTCTCTGTCCCCCTCCCTCCCGACCATCACCATCCCCTCCACTCTTCTCCTTCCCTCCTGCTGGGTTGTCGCACCTTCGCCAGACCTATCATTTCCACCCCGTTGCTCCTGTGAGTTCTTCTCTGCCGGTGTCACGAAGGAAGAGGATATCCCCCTCCCCTTGCTGTGTACCCCTGAGGTAATCCAGCGACCACCCAGCCGACCCATTCTCTGAGTCCCTTGTTGTGTGAATTTTCCATCTTTAATGCAGGGATCCGAGTTTATTTTGCGTCAGTCAATTGGTTCTCTTTTTTAATGCGTTCACCGTTTAGTTTATTTATCCAGTTGCAAAGCGAGAGGACTGCAGGCGGAAATCTAAACAAATCTTAAATAAATGTTAGCGAACCGCCCAGAGAACGTGGACAAACGAGCCACAAGACGAAACACAACGCGTTTCGACCTCTTAGGTCTTCATCAGGTGAGACATAAACGAATAAAACAACGAAAATTCACTTAGCTTTGATCGCTTCAGATCACTTCACAGGGTTCAGCGCAAGGAAGAAGGCGTTGAAACGCCTCTAAGGGTTCAACGCCTTAACATTTATTTAAGATTTATTTATCCAGTTTTGTTTCGCGTTGGTTTGCTTGATTTGATTTTGCAGCTGTGGATTAACTTGTTTCAAACTTTGAAAATAAATGATAGGCAGGCAAAGAATGAGGTTAATAGGTAAATAGGCGGATTGATACACTGGTAGGTAGATAAGCATGTAAATGGAATAAGGGGGTATTTATGTTTTTATTAGCCTACGTACCAAACTCGCCTCTTCTTAGGCCGGATTTATCTTCGTCAGTGTTCTGAGAACTTCCTGTGCCGAGTCTGGATCTTCGCGCACTGTGCAAATGAGTTGCTTTACGTTTCACGTATGGAAATCAGGGTTAAATGGTGTGAATGACTGAATCACTGAATCCAGTCCAAACCTTAATCGGAACCCAAACCCACAGCCAGATTTTAATTGAAGTCGTGTCTTAAACTCAGAGGTTTACTTGATTGCTGTTACCTTAACGCAGACTGTAGTCCTTTCTCGGTTTCTTTATCTTGTGAAGCAGGGCCAGAAACTCCCAGTCCGTGTACACGGAAACTCATCAGCAGGTGACTTCCGTGTGTTTCTCCCGCCAGTTGCAATGTTTACAGAAAACGGTGAATCATATGGCCGGATATTGTTATGTATTTCTATCTATGAAAGAAAAGAGACAGAGATAGAAATAAAACACGAAGTTTAAACAATGTAGTGGGTTTTCTGTTGTTGTTCAGCTTCTTTCCGTTTAGATTTAATGTAATCTGCACTACAAACAAAATAATATGGCTGGGATCTGAAGGGAGACCAGCATCTGTATTAAAGCTCGCGCCATTTTCATGGGACAGATGCCTCTGGTGGACTTGGCCGGAGCAATGAAAGCCATCAGTCCGCTGAACAGGTCAGTCTAGGAGGGAACATGTCAAAGCGTGGGTGTGACGCGGTGCGCCCGTCATACAGACAGTCGATATCCCGGTCCTTGTACTGGGAGGGAACATGTCAAAGCGTGGGTGTGACGCGGTGCGCCCGTCATACAGACAGTCGATATCCCGGTCCTTGTACTGGGAGGGAACATGTCAAAGCGTGGGTGTGACGCGGTGCGCCCGTCATACAGACAGTCGATATCCCGGTCCTTGTACTGGCGTGCGTTTCAGATCAAACACTGAACTCTTCTAGATCTGTTTGCTTGGCCCAGAAACTGAGAAAAGTCACTCTATTTGCTGTGGAAAGATAGGCATTATCCTCCCCTGATTTTTTTTCTTCCGGATTAGGTCTATTGTTGTCTTTAAGGGCTAGTGGAAGTAAAGGAAACCCTTGTGTGTGTGTGTGTGTGTGTGTGTGTGTGTGTGTGTGTGTGTGTGTGTGTGTGTCCTGTTCAGCCATGATTTTTTTCCCCCCAAAACGCCCCAAAATAGTAACACTCTCTGATTGATTGGTGAAGCGCTCGTACTTTTACTTCTTCAGCTTCTTCTTCTTTACATACAACATAAAAAGGAGAAAAAGAAAAGAGGAAGAAGCACACGAAGAGGAGGAAGAAGGAGAGAGAAGAAAGAAGACGGTGAATTTACCTAAACGCAAATGAAGGAAAGTTCAGCCTCAGTGTCTGATTCATGACCACGAATGTTCGCGATCGATGTTATGCTTTCATGTCCCTAGTTTTTCAATACCTATTGGAACCTGAAAGCCTTCTTTGACATGGTTATTGTAATCTAAACATTTTATGGAAATTGTAGCACAACAGGCTATCGCCTCTCCCCCTTCCTCTTTTTATTTCAAATTATTCTTTTTTTTCCACTTTCTGCTGTCGGAGACCACAGGTTTCTAAATAAATACTCTGGTACATTTGAAAAGCTTTGACTTGTTGTCTCTTACTTTCCTATGACAATGGGTGGCAAACGGTGCCATGACGCAATCTTGGGCAGTCCGGAATCTCCACCGCCCTTCGTCCTCACTCATGCACAGCAAGGCAGAGGAGTGTTGTGTCCAGTCCTTTATGTCCACCCAATACTTCTTCGATCAGCTTCCAGGAGGTACACCCATCTCGTTGACATTCACATGGAGTGATCTTCAGGTCCGGAGAATATACCATTTTTGCTATTTGAATAACTCCTTTTTGGATCCCCCCTCCCCTCCCTCTGGCTTGTTGTACTTGCAGCTTCCTTTCTTGTTACCGCAACAGTGTAGTAAACAAACTAAGGAAAGTGTTGTTTATCCATGCAGTCTCGGGTGGTTTTTTTTTTTCACCTTGTGAACAGAAACGCGACGGGAGCACACAGCGGTTCTAGCCCCTACACCGGCTCTAACCACTGCCATGATTCTTTGACGGCCTCTCACCAATCGCTTGACAAGGCCTATCAAATTGTCGCCCCGGCACTAATGACAACGGCGGGAAGCCGACCTAGCTAAACACACAAGGAGAAAATCACCGCCTTTCCCTGCGTGTCGTCTGCGAAGAAAGCAACAGTGAGGAGGGTGCGGCCTCTACCGACTGATAGCGATACTTTGTCGTAATAGCTTTTATTTTCGTTGAGAGGACTTTCCAGTTGCTCCGCGATTACTTGTGTTTCCTACACCCTTTCGCCCGTTCTCTCTCTCTCTCTCTCTCTCTCTCTCTCTCTCTCTTGTCTCTGTCTGTCTGTCTGTCTGTCTGTCTGTCTGTCTGTCTCTCTCTCTCTCTGTTCGATCAGAGAATATGTTATTGATAGGCTATGTCGCCTTTGTAGGCAGGTAGCACATAGGTAATGTATTACGACATAATACATTACAAACGCAGCTTGCTGTTACGAAACATTGCCATATTACACAATCACAACCCATCTTCACTAATATAAGAATTTATAGATAATGATTTTGAGGTAAAACATTATTCGCAACTCCCACCCCCACGACTAAAACGTTACCACATCAATCTTGAATATATCCATAGCATGTATTGAGCACACACACACAAACCAGTATAAACTGTTGTGATGATAAGGGGGTGGAGATGGGGACAAAGGAGGGGGGGGGGGATGATTGGGTTATTGGAAGGGATTGGGAATGAATAATGAGGGGACACAAATTAGGAAACAAACACACAAAAAGAGAAATATCATGATCGTTTGCCAAGTCTATTCAAAATGATCCTCATTTAGATACAGAAGTGTAAGTATAAATACCAGTCTTTAACGGATTGAGGATTATATATTGTTAAAGAGGAGGAGGACGGGAAGATCAAGAGCGAAAGAAAGGAGAGCTGAAGAAGAAAAGCTATCAACAGTAGCAGTAACACAGGTACCATCCTCACTGCTCTGCATTCTGGAAGTTTATTCCTGTTAGAAATAGTTCATTGTTAAATTTTTAATGAATAAATCAATTATAGAAACCGGTATTACTTGCCTAACTCGTTCAGAATTATAATGATCTGAGGAACGCAAATTCTAATTAACCTGTTCGCTGCTTGAAAATGTTACAAACAACTAACAAACCAACCAACCTGAAAAAGGTGTCACTTCGTTTACTTATATTTTCAGCCTTTTTCTTTTCTTTTCTTTTCTTTTCTGTTCTGTTCTTTTCTGTTTTGCTTTTTGTCAGGAAGCATCTCTCCCTCTGGGTCATTCAAAGTTCCATAAAAAACAGCATTCCCTCCCTGATTCCATTTCATGCGTGAAGGTGATTCAATTAGCGGAGCAATAACATTTGTGTTAGTGACATGCATTATCACCTTCATCGCTGGCTCAATGCATTACCACTGTGATGTTGATGGCATATATTACCACAATGATTTTGGTGGCATATATTACAACAGTGATGTTGGTGGCATACATTACCCCAGTGATGTTGATGGCATATATTACCACAGTGATGTTGGTGGCATATATTACCACAGTGATGTTGGTGGCATATATGACTGCAGTGATCCTTGGTGGCATAAATTACCACAGTGATCATTGGTGCCATACATTACCACAGTGATCCTTGGTGCCATACATTACCACAGTGATCCTTGGTACCATACATTATCACAGTCATCCTTGGTGCCATACATTATCACAGTGAGCCTTGGTGCCATACATTATCACAGTAATCCTTGGTGCCATACATTACCACAGTGATCCTTGGTGCCATACATTATCAAAGTAATCCATGGTACCATACATTATCAGAGTGAGCCTTGGTGGCATACATTATCAAAGTAATCCTTGGTGCCATACATTATCACAGTGATCCTTGGTGCCATACATTATCACAGTATTCCTTGGTGCCATACATTATCACAGTGATCGTTGGTGCCATACATTACCACAGTGATCATTGGTGCCACACATTACCATAGTGATCCTTGGTGCCATACATTACCACATTGATCCTCGGTGCCATACATTATGACAGTAAATCCTTGGTGCCATATATTATGACAGTAATCCTTGGTGCCATAGATTATGACAGTAATCCTTGGCGCCATACATTATGACAGTAATCCTTGGTGGCATAGATTATGACAATAATCATTGGTGTCATACATTATCACAGTGATCATTGGTGCCAGACATTATCATAGTAATCCTTGGTGTCATACATTATCACAGTGATAATTGGTGCCATACATTATCACAGTAATCCTTGGTGCCATACATTTTCACAGTATTCCTTGGTGCCATACATTATGACAGTAATCCTTGGTGCCATACATTTTCACAGTAATCATTGGTGCCATACATTATCACAGTGATCCTTGGCGCCATACATTATCACAGTGATCCTTGGTGCCATACATTATGACAGTAATCCTTGGTGCCATACATTATCACAGTATTCCTTGGTGCCATACATTATCACAGCAATCCTTGGTGCCATACATTATCACAGTGATCATTGGTGCCATACATTATCACAGTAATCATTGGTGCCATACATCATCACAGTGATCATTGGTGCCATACATTATGACAGTATTCCTTGGTGCCATAGATTATCACAGTGATCATTGGTGCCATACATTATCACAGTATTCCTTGGTGCCATACATTATCACAGTGATCATTGGTGCCATACATTATCACAGTAATCCTTGGTGCCATACATTATCAAAGTGATTCTTGGTGCCATACATTACCACAGTGATCCTTGGTGCCATACATTACCACAGTAATCCTTGGTGCCATACATTACCACAGTGTTCCTTGGTGCCATAAATTATGACAGTCATCCTTGGTGGCACATACATTACCACAGTGATCCTTGGTGGCATACATTACCACAGTGATCCTTGGTGCCATACATTACCACAGTGATTGTCAAGTGCGTGAAACCTCTCACAAAAGGCATTAAACGCTTAGAGGCAAAAGGGACGTTGTACGTAGTATACAAATAGGTAATAGAACCATTAACAAGTATGCCTTACCCATCGCACACGGTCGAACCGTGTCGAGGAGGACGAAGCGGTCAGGTGACAGATGGCACCTAAGGTAGTGAGGAGTTCGGACCTGCCCGACAGCGAAAGGGGAGAGGGACGTAACCACTAGGACCTCGGTGCACCAAGTGAGCGCTAAATACTCAGTCAGCTGAGGTTCTTTTGTAAACAATCAGTGAAGAGCAGGAGTCTTGGACTCGTTCGGATGGTATTGCCGTGGGTCACTGGGTTGGTTCTATTGTCAGGCTGGTTGAACACGCGTGGATGTTGTTATCGTAGCCCTCTTTAAGATAATTACTGTGTTAAAGTGGCCTCCGAAGTCGGCGGGAATTTTCGATGTCCATCTGGTGCCAAGTGTTTGTTTGCTAATCAATTAGGTAGGGATGTGTGTAAATGCTGATGTGTGGAAGAACGTAGCGAATGGAGAATTCAGAGTACTTGTGAACTAGGGGTTTGAGAAGCAGCATGGACAAAGGCATGGCCCGAAGGGGAATCCTTTGTTTCCATCCCTATATAAACTGAGGGAGAACAACGTGAAAGGAGGAACACCACAAGAGAGAGAGAGAGAGAGGCAGAAGAGAGAGAGAGAGAAGAGAGAAGGGTGGGCAGGACAGAGAACGGGTCGAGAGAAACGTGGTCTGGGAGATAGAAGAGACAGCAAAGTCTTAGGGAAAGACAAGCTGGAAGAGAAGAAAACTAAGTTTGAAGCCCAGAGGTGGGTGAAGACAGACAAACTGAAATTGAACCCAGAGGTGGGTGAAAGAGACGAAGAAGAAGAATTCTACGTCGAGATCCCAGAGACGACCGCGAAGACCCAGTCCTGAAACCTGGAGCCAGTCAACCAAGGGCATCACCATCAAGCAGTGCTGAAGAAGACGTGAAGAGACTTTTTCAAGAACTGTGGTGTGGTGTGAAAGCGTGGTTGTGTGTGTGAAAACCTGGCCAGGTAAGAAGTCATTTTTATTATAACCGGGATTAGGATTATTGATCTTTTATGTGTTGATTTGTTCATTTTGTGTAATTGGATTTTTCATGTTTGATTATAGTAGCATAGAAATTGGATTTCTTGTGTTCAGTCGTGTTAGGAGAGAAAACGAATGCGTGACATCCCATTCCCAGAGAGAGGTGAATGTTTGGTGGGCGCATGAGTGTGCATATGCGTGTATGAGTGCAAAGGTAACCTTGGTGTGTTAAGCCTGACCAATAATACATCAACTTAGTGCACTTAAGCAATACCATCACGATTTCCCCCGTCCTGGACAAAGTGGCGAGCCTGCCAGGATTGCATGGCCCAAATTAGTCTCAGGCGGGAAACAAAGTGAGTACTAGAGTAGTACTGGGGCGAAGCGTCCACTAAAGGCAATTTTAATTCGCTCTTCTAATTATTTCCTTTAGTTCTTTGAGTGTTGAGTATTGACTTGTGTGTAGGGTGGTTGTATTAATCAAAGGTCGTTCAGAGAAACGAAGAACGAGGTTCTAGTCTTAACTCTCACAGAAGCTGTGGTTTAAGATTAAGGCTCCTTTGTGTTGGGAATACTACCACTGGTTGGTGTACTCGTAACGTTTAGTAGGTAAACTGTTTACTGACTTTTTCCGGGTCTATAAGAGTAACTGTTTTAGTAGTGCTAAAACGACAAAATGGCTGAAGAAAGTTTTACTCCCATTGAGAAACTGATGAGTTTAGGGGAGAAACTAGGATATACAGGAGATGAACTGCGTAAGTTTGTAGACACTCAGCAAAAGACTGAGAGAGATGAAAGGGCTGAAAGAAGGAAGTTTGAAAAGGAACAGCTAGCAGCTGTCAAAAGAAATCTAGAGGCAGAAACTGCTGCGTCAAAGGCTAAAGCAGATGCTGAGGCCGAGAGACTTAGACTTGAAACTGCTGCGTCGAAGGCTAAAGCAGATGCAGCAGATGCAGAGTGTTTAGCTGCCAAAGCAAGAGCAGAGGCAGAGAGTGCAGCGGCCAAAGCGAGAGCAGATGCAGAGAGTGCATCTGCCAGAGTGAGAGCAGAAGCGGAATCAGAGATTTTAGCCAAACAAATTGAGTTGGAAAGAATAAAATCTGAAAATCGTAGTGAGATAGACACCAGTTCTGAGTCAGTAGGCCGCAGACTAAGTTGCGCACCTAGACTCAAACTCCCACTGTTCAGAGAAGAAACTGATTCGATCGATGCCTATATCAGTCGGTTTGAATCGGTTGCCGAGCACGAGGGCTGGCCCGAAGATGACTGGGCAATAAACCTGTCTGCCTTGTTGACAGGTCGTGCATTACACACTGTTTCCACCTTACCCAAAGGTGATCAGAGGGATTTTGACAAGGTGAAACAAGCAGTACTAAAGGCATATGATTTGACTGAAGAAGGTTTTAGACGTAAGTTTCGCGAGGCGAGAATCGAACAGGGTGAGACATACACACAGTTCGGAGTTAGACTGGATCACTATTTCAACAAGTGGGTAGAACTTAGTGGAGTGGACAGTGATTTCGAAGGCCTCAAGACACTGGTGATGAAGGAACAGATACTTGATGGTTGTGGGACGGGCCTCACAATCCACATTAAGGAAAAAGGTGCAACCACAATAGCTGAGGTGCTTCAGACGGCAGAGACCTACCGGGAAGCGAGGCGTGATTTGCCTGAATAAGAGGAAAGCTGGGAAGCATATTCAGAGGATAGCAGGCTACCACATGACTCACACGATGAGTCAGTATTGCACGCCTGTAGGCCCACGGCGTCACGTGAGCAAACAAGGGTGAAGGCCCACGTGGATAAGGCCGTAGATAGACGTACCTGCTTCTTGTGCGATAAGACAGGACACTTGGCTAGAGATTGCCGATTTAGACCTCAGAAAGCTGCAGCAATGAGGGTCAGGCCAAGCGAAAGGCAGGCAGAAAAAGGTGAACAAGATGACAGTGTTATTTTGTCTGGATTGTGCTGTGTGTTCACAGATTCAGGCGATAACATGGATGTGCACAAAGGCAGAGTGGGGGACAATGTGGTTAATGTCATTAGAGACTCTGGGTGCACAGGTATAATGGTGAAGGAATCCCTGGTTAAGGAGGGACAATTCACAGGTAAAACGCAGAGGTGTAGACAAATAGATGGAACAGTAGCAGAATTCAAAACGGCCCTGGTGTTCATTGATACACCACTCTATAGTGGAGTCGTACAGGCTTTGGCTGTTCCAAAGCCGCCGTATGATCTGGTAATTGGAAACATTCCAGGAGCACGTGGGTATGGAGACCCAGACCGTGATTTCTGTGTTGAATCAGGGAAAATATTTCTGGGGAGAGAAAGGCCCCAGGCAGTCACACACTCCAGAAAGCATTGGAGCGTGTCCGGTGAGACTAACCCCACTCACTTACGGGAGGAACAAAAGGGCGATTACTCTCTTAGTAAACTGTTTGGTTTCGCTCACACAAGGCAGAAGAAACGTGTTAAGGAGGGTACCATCGGTTTTGAGATAAAGGATGGGGTATTGTACCGAACTTTCACTCACATGAGTTCGGGGAAAACGAAGAAGCAGGTTGTCGTTCCTAGGCAGCGCAGAAAGGCGGTGATGTCCGAAAGACATGTGACGTCAGCCTCGGGCCATCTCGGTAGGAAGGCCACACAAAAGGTTGTGACGCGGGAGTACTACTGGCCCGGTATCCTAGGCGATATCAGGCGCTTCTGCAGACAGTGCAGCACGTGTCGCGGTGTATGGCATGGTGTGTTAGGGAGCGAAGAAAGTGTGACGGGGCCGTAGACCAAATTAAAATGATCGGGCGAAAAGTCAGGTATTGGGTGCGTGTGCCTTTCGCAGTGTCGTGTATGCGTGATATGGCTGGTTGCGGGCCACGTGTATGAAGAGAAAGGGAGAGAATTTCCATAGAAACATAATGTTTATCTATATATGGCCACACTACTTAGAGCTGGTGGAAGTTTCAGACTGGTGTTGATATTTGTTTGGTTAGTGCGTATGGTATTGATTTTTCTCTAATTTTTGTTGCAAGGTAAATCTTGCGTGCGTTCTCTGGTGTAAGGAGGCTTATGAGAGGCCTAGATTAGAGTTGGTTTAAATGAGAAAATTGTGAGAGTTTCAGCTCCTTGAATGTGTTTTAGCCAATGCAGGGCATTGTCTTGAAGTGGGGGGAATTTGTCAAGTGCGTGAAACCTCTCACAAAAGGCATTAAACGCTTAGAGGCAAAAGGGACGTTGTACGTAGTATACAAATAGGTAATAGAACCATTAACAAGTATGCCTTACCCATCGCACACGGTCGAACCGTGTCGAGGAGGACGAAGCGGTCAGGTGACAGATGGCACCTAAGGTAGTGAGGAGTTCGGACCTGCCCGACAGCGAAAGGGGAGAGGGACGTAACCACTAGGACCTCGGTGCACCAAGTGAGCGCTAAATACTCAGTCAGCTGAGGTTCTTTTGTAAACAGTCAGTGAAGAGCAGGAGTCTTGGACTCGTTCGGATGGTATTGCCGTGGGTCACTGGGTTGGTTCTATTGTCAGGCTGGTTGAACACGCGTGGATGTTGTTATCGTAGCCCTCTTTAAGATAATTACTGTGTTAAAGTGGCCTCCGAAGTCGGCGGGAATTTTCGATGTCCATCTGGTGCCAAGTGTTTGTTTGCTAATCAATTAGGTAGGGATGTGTGTAAATGCTGATGTGTGGAAGAACGTAGCGAATGGAGAATTCAGAGTACTTGTGAACTAGGGGTTTGAGAAGCAGCATGGACAAAGGCATGGCCCGAAGGGGAATCCTTTGTTTCCATCCCTATATAAACTGAGGGAGAACAACGTGAAAGGAGGAACACCACAAGAGAGAGAGAGAGAGGCAGAGGAGAGAGAGAGAGAAGAGAGAAGGGTGGGCAGGACAGAGAACGGGTCGAGAGAAACGTGGTCTGGGAGATAGAAGAGACAGCAAAGTCTTAGGGAAAGACAAGCTGGAAGAGAAGAAAACTAAGTTTGAAGCCCAGAGGTGGGTGAAGACAGACAAACTGAAATTGAACCCAGAGGTGGGTGAAAGAGATGAAGAAGAAGAATTCTACGTCGAGATCCCAGAGACGACCACGAAGACCCAGTCCTGAAACCTGGAGCCAGTCAACCAAGGGCATCACCATCAAGCAGTGCTGAAGAAGACGTGAAGAGACTTTTTCAAGAACTGTGGTGTGGTGTGAAAGCGTGGTTGTGTGTGTGAAAACCTGGCCAGGTAAGAAGTCATTTTTATTATAACCCGGGATTAGGATTATTGATCTTTTATGTGTTGATTTGTTCATTTTGTGTAATTGGATTTTTCATGTTTGATTATAGTAGCATAGAAATTGGATTTCTTGTGTTCAGTCGTGTTAGGAGAGAAACGAATGCGTGACATCCCATTCCCAGAGAGAGGTGAATGTTTGGTGGGCGCATGAGTGTGCATATGCGTGTATGAGTGCAAAGGTAACCTTGGTGTGTTAAGCCTGACCAATAATACATCAACTTAGTGCACTTAAGCAATACCATCACGATTTCCCCCGTCCTGGACAGTGATCCTTGGTGGCTTACATTAGCACAGTGATCCTTGGTGGCATACATTATCACAGTAATCCTTGGTGGCATACATTAGCCCCAGTGATCCTTGGTGGCATACATTACCACAGTGATCCTTGGTGGCATACATTACCACAGTGATCCTTGGTGGCATATATTACTGCAGTGATCCTTGGTGGCATACACTACCACAGTGATCCTTGGTGGTATATATTACCACAGTGATCCTTGGTGGCATACATTATCACAGTAATCCTTGGTGGTATATATTACTGCAGTGATCCTTGGTGGCATATATTACTGCAGTGATCTTTGGTGGCATACATTATCAGAGTGAGCCTTGGTGCCATACATTATCAGAGTGAGCCTTGGTGCCATACATTATCACAGTGATCCTTGGTGCCATACATTATCAAAGTAATCCTTGGTGCCATACATTATCAGAGTGAGCCTTGGTGCCATACATTATCAAAGTAATCCTTGGTGCCATACATTATCACAGTAATCCTTGGTGCCATACATTATCACAGTGATCCTTGGTGCCATATATTATCACAGTAATCCTTGGTGCCATACATTATCAAAGTAATCCTTGGTGCCATACATTATCAGAGTGAGCCTTGGTGCCATACATTATCACAGTGATCCTTGGTGCCATACATTATCAAAGTTATCCTTGGTGCCATACATTAACAGAGTGAGCCTTGGTGCCATACATTATCAAAGTAATCCTTGGTGCCATACATTATCACAGTGATCCTGGTGCCATACATTATCACAGTATTCCTTGGTGTCATACATTATCACAGTGATCGTTGGTGCCATACATTACCACAGTAATCCTTGGTGCTATACATTATCACAGTCATCCTTGGTGCCATACATTACCACAGTGATCCTTGGTGCCATACATTATGACAGTAATCCTTGGTGCCATACATTATACAGTAATCCTTGATGCCATAGACTATGACAGTAATCCTTGGTGCCATACACTATGACAGTAATCCTTGGTGGCATAGATTATGACAGTAATCATTGGTGCCATCATTATCACAGTGATCATTGGTGCCAGACATTATCACAGTATTCCTTGGTTCATTCATTATCACAGTGATCATTGGTGCCATACATTATCACAGTAATCCTTGTGCCATACATTATCACAGTGACCCTTGGTGCCATACATTATCATAGTGATCCTTGGTGCCATACATTATGACAGTAATCCTTGGTGCCATACATTTTCACAGTATTCCTTGGTGCCATACATTATCACAGTGATCATTGGTGCCATACATTATCACAGTAATCCTTGGTGCCATACATTATCACAGTATATCCTTGGTGCCAAACATTATCACAGTAATTCTCACAGTAATCATTGGTGCCATACATTATCACAGCGATCATTGGTGCCATACATTATGCCAGTAATCCTTGGTGCGAAACATTATCACAGTGATCCTTGGTGCCATACATTATCACAGTGATCCTTGGTGCCATACATTCTCACAGTAATCATTGGTGCCATATATCATCACAGTAATCCTTGGTGCCATACATTTTCACAGTAATCCTTGGTGCCATACATTATCACAGCGATCATTGGTGCCATACATTATGCCAGTAATCCTTGGTGCCATACATTATCACAGTGATCATTGGTGCCATACATTATCAAAGTAATCCTTGGTGCCATACATTAACACAGTGATCCTTGGTGCCATACATTACCACAGTGATCCTTGGTGCCATACATTACCACAGTGATCCTTGGTACCATACATTACCACAGTGTTCCTTGTGCCATAAATTATCACAGTGATACTTGGTGGCACACTATACCATTACCACAGTGATCCTTGGTACCATACATTACCACAGTGTTCCTTGTGCCTAAATTATCACAGTGATACTTGTGGCACATAATTACCACAGTGATCCTTGGTGGCACATACATTACCACAGTGATCCTTGGTGACATACATAACCACAGTGATCCTTGGTGCCATACATTACCACAGTGATCCTTGGTGGCATACATTACCACAGTGATCCTTGGGGGCACATACATTACCACAGTGATCCTTGGTGCCATACATTACCACAGTGATCCTTTGGTGCCATACATTTCCACAGTGATCCTTGGTGGCATACATTACCACAGTGATCCTTGGTGGCATACATTACCACAGTGATCCTTGGTGGCATATATTACTGCAGTGATCCTTGGTGGCATACACTACCACAGTGATCCTTGGTGGTATATATTACCACAGTGATCCTTGATGGTATACATTATCACAGTGATCCTTGGTGGCGTATATTACTGCAGTGATCCTTGGTTGCATATATTGCTGCAGTGATCCTTGGGTAGCATATATTACTGTAGTGATCTTTGGTGGTATATATTACTGCAGTTATCCTTGGTGGCATATATTACTGCAGTGATCTTTGGTGGCATATATTACTGCAGTGATCCTTGGTGGCATGTATCACTGCAGTGATCATTGGTGGCATATATTACCAGAGTGATCCTTGGTGGCATATATTACCACAGTGATCCTTGGTGGCATGTATTACTGCAGTGATCCTTGGTGACATGTATTACCGCAGTGGTCCTTGGTGGCATATATAACTGCAGTGATTCTTGGTGACATGTATTACTGCAGTGATCCTTGATGGCATATATAACTGCAGTGATCCTTGGTGGCATGTATTACTGCAGTGATCCTTGGTGGCATATATTACCACAGTGATCCTTGGTGGCATGTATTACTGCAGTGATCCTTGGTGGCATGCATTACACAGTGATCCTTGGTGGCATATATTACTGCAGTGATCCTTGGTGACATGTATTACTGCAGTGATCCTTGGTGGCATGTATTACTGCAGTGATCCTTGGTGGCATATATAACTGCAGTGATCCTTGGTGACTTCAATTACTGCAGTGATCCTTGGTGGCATACATCACCATAATGATCCTTGGTGGCATATATTACTGCAGTGATCCTTGGTGGCATATATTACCACAGTGATCCTTGGTGACATATATTACTGCAGTGATCCTTGGTGGCATGTATTACCACAATAATCTTGGTAGCATATGTTATCACTGTGCCTTCGTGTCATACGTCAACAAAGTAATCTTGATGATACTTTCACTGTACCATAGTGACATACTTACTACAGTGTTCTGGTGGCTAGATTACCATAGTGACCTTGTGAGATACATTACCAAAGTGATCCTTGCTGGCATAATTACCACAGTAATTCTTAGTGTCATCTATTATCACAATAGTTCTTGGTGGCATACATTACCACAGTAATACTAGTGGCATACATTACCACAGTAATACTAGGTGGCATACATAACCACAGTGATTCTTGGTGACATATATTACACAGTAATCCTTGATGTTATGCATTACCACAGTGACCCTTGGTTTATACATTACCACAGTGACCCTTGGTGACATACTTTACCACAGTAATCCTTGGTGTTATACATTACCACAGTGACCCTTGGTGTTATACATTACCACAGTGATCCTTGGTGTTATACATTACCACAGTGATCCTTGGTGTTATACATTACCACAGTGACCCTTGGTGTTATACATTACCACATTGACGCTTGGTGTTATACATTACCACAGTGACCCTTGGTGACATACATTACCATAGTGACCCTTGGTGTTAAACATTACCACAGTGACCCTTGGTGTTATACATTACCACAGTGACCCTTGGCGACATACATTACCACAGTGATCCTTGGTGTTATACATTTACCACAGTGACCCTTGGTGACATACATTACCACAGTGACCCTTGGTATTATACATTACAACAGTGACCCTTGGTGACATACATTACCACAGTGACTCTTGGTGTTATACATTACCACGGTGACCCCTGGTGCCATACATTATCACAGTGATCCTTGATGACGTACATTACCACAGTGATCCTTGGTGTTATACATTACCACTGTGACCCTTGGTGACATACATTATCACAGTGATCCTTGGTGGCATACATTACCACAGTGATCCTTGGTGCCATACATTACCATAGTGATCCTTGATGACATACATTACCACAGTGACCCTTGGTGTTATACATTACCACAGTGATCCTTGGTGCCATACATTACCACAGTGATCCTTGGTGGCATACATTACCACAGTGATCCTTGGTGGCATACATTACCACAGTGATCCTTGGTAGCATACATTACCACAGTGATCCTTGGTGGCATACATTACCACAGTGATCCTTGTGGCATACGTTACCACAGTGATCCTTGGTGCCATACATTACCACAGTGATCCTTGGTAGCATACATTACCACAGTGATCCTTGTGCCATACATTACCACAGTGATCCTTGGTGGCATACATTACCACAGTGATCCTTGGTGCCATACATTACCACAGTGATCCTTGGTAGCATACATTACCACAGTGATCCTTGTGGCATGTATTACCATAGTGATCCTTGGTGGCATACATTACCACAGTGACTCTTGGTGGCATACATTACCACAGTGATTCTTGGTGGCATACATTACCACAGTGATTCTTGGTGGCATACATTACCACAGTGATTCTTGGTGCCATACATAATCACAGTAATCCTTGGCAGCATATATTACCACAGTGATCCTTTCTGGGATCTGTTACCACAGTTATCCTTGGTGGCATACATTACCATAGTGATCCTTGGTGACATACATTGTCACAGTGATCCTTGGTGGCATACATTACCACAGTGATCCTTGGTGATAGTATTTTACCACAGTGATCCTTGGCGGCATGCATTGCCGTAGTGATCCTTGGTGGCATACATTATCACAGTGATCGTGGTGGCATACATTACCACAGTGATCCTTGGTGGCATACATTACCACAGTAATCCTTGGTGGCATACATTACCACAGTAATCCTTTGTGACATACATTACGACAGTGATCCTGGTGACATACTTTACCACAGTGATCCTTGGTGACACACATTACACATTGCTACGTGATCCTTTGAGGATAGATTACCACAGTGATCCTTAGTGACGTGCATTACCACAGTGATCCTTGGTGGCATATGTCATCACTCTGCCTTGTGTCATGCATTACCACAGTGATCCTTGGTGACATACATTATCACAGTGACCCTCGGTGGCATACATTATCACAGTGACCATTGGTGACACATTATCACAGTGACCCTGGTGGCATACATTACCACAGTAACCCTTTGTGGCGTACATTACCACATTGATGCTTGGTGTCATATATTACCAAAGTTGTCCTTGGCGACATACATTACGACAGTGATCCTTGGTGGCATACATTACCACAGTGATCCTTGGTGATATACATTATTACAGTGATCCTTGGTGGCATGAATTACACAGTGATCCTTGGTGACATACATAACCACAATGATCCTTGGTGACAGAGATTATTACTGTGATGCTTGGTGGCGTACATTACCACAGTGATCCTTGTTGACACACATTACTACGTCATACTTTGAGGATAGATTACCAGAGTGATCCTTGGTAGTATGCATTACCACAGTAACCCTTGGTGGTATGTATTACCTCAGTGGTCTTTTTGGCATACATTATCGTTTTTATCCTTGATGACATACACAATCAAACTGATTCTTGACGCCATACACTATCACAGTGATCCTTGACGCCATACATTATCATAGTGATCCTTGACGCCATACATTATCACAGCAACCCTTGGTGCCATACATTATCACAGTGATCCTTGGTGCCATACATTATCATAGTAATCCTTGCTGCCATACATTATCACAGTAATCCTTGGTGCCATACATTATCACAGTGATCCTTGGTGCCATACATTATCATAGTAATCCTTGCTGCCATACATTATCACAGTAATCATTGGTGCCATACATTATCACAGCAACCCTAGGTGCCATACATTATCACAGTAATCATTGGTGCCATACATTATCACAGTGATCCTTGGTGCCATACATTATCACAGTGATCCTTGGTGCCATACATTATCAAAGTAATAATTGGTGCCATACATCATCACAGTGATCATTGGTGCCATACATTATCACAGTGACCCTTGGTGCCATACATTATCACAGTAATCATTGGTGCCATACATTATCACAGTGATCGTGGGTGCCATACATTACCACAGCGATCATTGGTGCCATACATTATGACAGTGATCCTTGGTGCCATACATTATGACAGTGAGCCTTGGTGCCATACATTATAACAGTAATCCTTGGTGCCATAGATTATGACAGTAATCCTTGGTGCCATACATTATCACAGTTATCATTGGTGCCATATATTATCACAGTGATCCTTGGTGCCATAGATTATCACAGTGATCATTGGTGCCATACATTATCACAGTGATCCTTGGTGCCATAAATTATCACAGTGATCATTGGTGCCATACATTATTACAGTGATCATTGGTGCCATACATTATCACAGTGATCCTTGGTGCCATACATTACCACAGTGATCCTTGGTGCCATACATTATGACAGTAATCCTTGGTGCCATACATTATCACAGTGATCCTTGGTGCCATACATTATCACAGTAATCCTTGGTGGCATACATTATCACAGTAATCCTTGGTGCCATACATTATCACAGTAATCCTTGGTGCCATACATTATGACAGTAATCCTTGGTGGCATACATTATCACAGTAACCCTTGGTGCCATACATTATGACAGTAATCCTTGGTGGCATACATTATCACAGTATTCCTTGGTGCCATACATTATGACAGTAATCCTTGGTGCCATACATTACCACAGTAATCCTTGGTGGCATACATTATCACAGTATTCCTTGGTGCCATAACATTACCACAGTAATCCTTGGTGGCATACATTATCACAGTGATCCTTGGTGCCATACATTATCACAGTGATCCTTGGTGCCATACATTATCACAGTAATCCTTGGTGCCATACATTATCACAGTGATCCTTGGTGCCATACATTATCACAGTGATCCTTGGTGCCATACATTATCACAGTGATCCTTGGTGCCATACATTATCACAGTAATCATTGGTGCCATACATTATCACAGTGATCATTGGTGCCATACATTATAACAGTAATCCTTGGTGGCATACATTATCACAGTATTCCTTGGTGCCATACATTACCACAGTAATCCTTGGTGGTATACATTATCACAGTATTCCTTGGTGCCATACATTATCACAGTGATCATTGGTGGCATACATTATCACAGTATTCCTTGGTGCCATACATTTTCACAGTAATCATTGGTGCCATACATTATCGCAGTGATCCTTGGTGCCATACATTATAACAGTAATAATTGGTGCCATACATTATCACAGTAATCCTTGGTGCCATACATTATCACAGTGATCATTGGTGCCATACATTATCACAGTAATCCTTGGTGCCATACATTATCACAGTAATCCTTGGTGCCATACATTATCAAAGTAATCATTGGTGCCATACATTATCACAGTAATAGTGGGTGCCATACATTATCACAGTAATCCTTGGTGGCATACATTATCACAGTAATCCTTGGTGGCATACATTATCACAGTAATCCTTGGTGGCATACATTGTCACAGTAATCCTTGGTGTCATACATCATCGCAGTAATCCTTGGTGGCATACATTATCACAGAAATCGTTGGTGGCATGCATTATCATTGTGATCCTTAGTGCCATACATTATCATAGTAATCC
>CM065717.1:63364510-63367010 GCA_033310375.1 Conus canariensis
TTTTCCCCTGCTTTACACTACACGTGTTGTTAGAGTGATCACTGTTTCCCCCTGCTTTACACTACACGTGTTGTTGAGTGATCACTGTTTTCTCCTGCTTTACACTACACGTGTTGTTGAGTGATCACTGTTTCCCCCTGCTTTACACTACACGTGTTGTTGAGTGATCACTGTTTCCCCCTGCTTTACACTACACGTGTTGTTAGAGTGATCACTGTTTCCCCTGCTTTACACTACACGTGTTGTTGAGTGATCACTGTTTCCCCTGCTTTACACTACACGTGTTGTTGAGTGATCACTGTTTCCCCCTGCTTTACACCTCGCGTGTTGTTGAGTGATCACTGTTTCCCCCTGCTTTACACTACACGTGTTGTTAGAGTGATCACTGTTTCCCCCTGCTTTACACTCGCGTGTTGTTGAGTGATCACTGTTTCCCCCTGCTTTACACTACACGTGTTGATGAGTGATTACTGTTTCCCCCTGCTTTACACTACACGTGTTGATGAGTGATCACTGTTTTCCGCCTGCTTTACACTACACGTGTTGTTGAGTGATCACTGTTTCCCCCTGCTTTACACTACACGTGTTGTTAGAGTGATCACTGTTTCCCCCTGCTTTACACTACACGTGTTGATGAGTGATCACTGTTTCCCCCTGCTTTACACTACACGTGTTGTTGAGTGATCACTGTTTCCCCCTGCTTTACACTACACGTGTTGATGAGTGATCACTGTTTCCCCCTGCTTTATATCACACGTATTGTTGAATGATTACTATTTCCCCCTGCTTTACACTACACGTGTTGTTGAATGATCACTGTTTCCCCCTGCCTTATACATGATTTCCCTGCCTGATACATTGTTTCCCTGACTTATACATTGTTTCCCTGCCTTATACATAGTTTTCCTGCATTATACAACGGGTATTGTGGTGTTTCGTCGTGCATGGCCGACGTTGCGAAAACTGCGCCAAGTGATGCCTACTAATCCGTTCACGTTTCTCAATGTGCCGCGCCAGAGACAAACGAAGTGGGTTATTTCTGACATTGTGTGGTACACTGAAAATGATGGGTAGATAAGTGTACAAGATTTCCTTCCTGAATTTTGCTTCGTGAAGATAATTTTTAATCTTCATTGCATTGAAGTGTGTGATAAATGAACAGAATGGAGCAGTAAAATGACATCTCTCTCTCTCTCTCTCTCTCTCCTCTCTCTCTCTCTCTCTCTCTCTCTCTCTCTCTCTCTCTCTCTCTCTCTCTCTCTCTCTCTCTGGGGCAAAATACACTTGTGTGTCTGTCGAGCTACTTTTTTGGCGACTGTTAAATAATTCTTTCGCCCTTTTCTTGTTGGATGGAAGACCCGTCACCTGCATAGGCATCACCTGAAATATTACCTTCCCAGACGGCCAACTCTATAACAGCTGCCAAGAATGAAAACATCGGCAGATGTAGCAAACAGTGGCATTGTTTGAACTCACTTGACACACTTTACAATCTGAAGACATAAGTACTTACAGCGTCAGTGAACTCTTTTGGTGCCATGATGAGCGATGTCAGATATCCATCTTGCAGACCGTGTGTGAAGGATGTTTGAGGTTAGTGGACTGGTGTCCACGGTGAACATAGAACCGTGTTGACAGTCGGTGAGAGAGGAGGGTTCCGTTACAAAAGGGGCATGCACCTTTGGAGTTCTCGAAAAAAAGGTTTAGCAGGCTTCAGACCATAGGCCCGCTCATGATAAAAGAGATCTTTTTTTTGTAACTACCCATGTCTTCTCCTTCTGTGTCTTGCTCCTCCTGTTCCTTTGTCTTCTTCTTTGCCTTGCTCCTGCTGTTCCTTTGTCTTCTCCTTTGCCTTGCTTCTTCTGTTCCTTTGTATTCTCCTATTCCTTGCTCCTCCCGTTCCTTTGTCTTCTTCTTTGCCTTGCTTCTTCTGTTCCTTTGTATTCTCCTATTCCTTGCTCCTCCTGTTCCTTTGTCTTCTTCTTCTGTGCCTTGCTCCTCCTGTTCCTTTGTCCTTCCCTTCTCCTCTGTATCCTTGGCACACTCTTCCTTTTATTTTCTTTCTTCCCCGTCCACAGATGTGAAAATGGGTTCCAGGGGGGTAGCTACTTGACTTACATGAACAGTCAGATGCGACATTCAGCCAATAAAATGTGATCTAAATTGAACGGTTAAATTCTGCAGAAGAAAGACATATATCTATAACATATATAGCTACATTTTCAGTCAAATATAAATGTGATTCTTACGGAAATAAATGGCGAAAAAAGTGGAGCTTCACTGATATCAACATTAAGAACTGAGCAACAATAATACGAAAATAATGGTCACAAAAGTCATACTGATGATGACTTCCATGAAGACGACAACGATGATGGAGACAATTAGGATAGGGCGATGGTGATTAAGATGACTGAGGAGGATGAGGTGAGGTTGTTGATTATGATAATGTTGATGACCGTAGATGTTCGGAAGAGAGAGAGAGAGAGAGAGAGAGAGA
>CM065717.1:63372010-63377010 GCA_033310375.1 Conus canariensis
TTTTGTCTTTCATTTTTTCTTTCTTTCGTTCACTTTCTTTCTTTCTTTCTTCCCTTTCTTTTCTTTTTGTCTTTCATTTTTTCTTTCTTTCGTTCATTTTTCTTTCTTTCTTTCCCTTTCTTTTCTTTTTGAATTTTGTTCTCTCTTTCTCTCTGTCTCTGTCTGTCTGTCTGTCTGTCTGTCTGTCTGTCTGTCTGTCTGTCTCTCTCTCTCTCTCTCTCTCTCTCTCTCTCTCTCTCTCTCTCTCGTGTCCACCCTGTGTTCTACCTCCTCAGCACGTGAAACTGGACATAACATGCGTTTTGATTTTGATGAGAACTCAGTCATTCCAGTGGCAGTTAAAAATATGAACAATACAGATGGTGATGTGTTTTTTGGAAATGTCCATTCTATCAGAAATTACGATTCGTGTCATGTGTACACTTGTAATACACCTAAAACTTTTTCATCTCTTCACTGGAATATAAATGGATTATTTTTGAAAATGTATAATAGCGATGTTATTTCGTAAGTTTCTAGTTTGGATTTTGTATCTTTTGTTGAAACATTTGTTGATGTTTTTCAATCGCTTGTTGATGTTTTTCAATCGCTTGTATTTGTTGGATACGCTGTTTACTGTAAACCCGCTATAAAGTTCACGGCACGTGGAAGGCGTTCCGGTGGACTGGACTGGTGTGCCTGGTGAAAAATGAAATCTGTCCCATTGTCAAAGCAGTGGATGTTGTACATGATTTGTTTCATGCCTTCCTAGGTACAAATCCTTGCTTGGCACAATGAAACATGTTATGTATGTGTGTGCATATATACCTCCAGAGGGCTCTCCATATTATACTCATTTCGACAAGGAAAATGAATTTCCTTGCTTGAAGATTTTTTGTGTGACTGCTTACCTAAAGAAGATATGTGTGTGATTGTTGGCGGTGACTTAAATAGTAGAGTTGCAAACTTTTCTTGTGATTTTGAAGAAGACATATCTGTATATGCTGATCAGCAAAATTATGTGATATTAGACGAAGACGATTCCTGCATCATTCCACATTCAAGATTTCGACACTACTTGGTTTCAATACTTTATCACAAAAAATACACCGGCTGTAACTCTCTTAGTCACTGCCTTCTATTACTTCTCAAGGTGGGGAAAACGTGTTCTCATCATATACTGACTTGCTCACAACGGTTTAAAAGAAATACTAAACCAAACCAATGAGAAAACAAAAACAAAAACAAAAAACGCACGCACACACACACACACACACACACACACACACACACACACACACACACACACACACACACACACATAGACACACACACACACACACACACACACACACACACACACACACACACACACACACACACACACACACCAAACCGAACCGAACCGAACCGAACCAACCAGACCAAATCAAACCAAACAATTAAAAAAATGTACTAATAGAAAGTATTTTTCCTCTCCCATGAACACACACACACACACACACACACACACACACACACACACACACACACACACACACACACACACACATGTATATTCAGAATTCAGAAATTGTTCGACCTCGACAGAGGTCCAAGACCTTTCGAGTGCCATTGTAGTTATGCCTGTGTCTGTCTGTCTGTCTGTCTGTCTTTCTATCTGTCTTTCTTCCCTTTTCTCTTAGTTTCTATCTTGTTTCATTTCTTGCTTTGTTTTCCCCCTTTCTGTTCTCCTGTCATCTCCCCCTCCCCCCCCCCAGTCCTCTTTTAAACTGAGGATGTGTATTGAAGTCATTGACTGAAGTACTCACGGTGTGGGTGATAATACGTGAACACTCTCTGGTTGTGTCAATTCCTTCATCCCCCCTGTACATACCTATGTCACACGACAATATTTCCAGTCGAAACACGCTTTTCGGAGAAGCACGACTCATTTAGTAATACAGCAATTCCGAAGGTGTTTTGTAAGTGAAGGCATGCCACACAATAAAGTGCCCCAGGCAACACACCAGTGGAGTGGCTGCACAGCACGGCTGACGTGCACAAAAAGGCCTGTCACATCCAGCTGCACGCCTTTTCTTGTCTGGTTCTGTCGGCCAGTGGCTCTGGAATAAATGGATCGGAACCACAGCTTAATCAACCCGTGAATCCTGACAACTCTTCCTTCCAGAAACAGAGAAGTTTAGATACACACACACACACACATACAGATACACATACATACATGCATACATACATACACACATACATAGAGAGAGGGAGAGAGGGATGGAAAGAGAGGGGGGAGCGATGGAGGGAAAGGACGGGAAAAGAGAAAGAGAGATGTAAACAAGAAACAAAGAAAAAGAGAAACAGAGATGAACAACAATGACGAAGTTTAAACAACCTTTTTCTAATTCAGGCTCTCTCCGTTTAACACCGGCTTCATCTTCGATGCAAGCCAGATAAATGTTATCGTTAGGGGCTAGAAGTCAAAACGGAAACCTTTTCTTGTTATGAATAACACGCAAGTTTGAAAACTCTCGCTCCCATGACCAAATCTTTCCAGGCCCATAACTCTAAACGAATGGTGTTTACACCAAATCGTCTGGCACAAATGACAACACAGAGCACACAGAACAAACAGGGGAGACATGTCTCCTTGTTTGTTCTCTGTGCTGCTTCCTTCTTTGTTCTGTGTGCTCTGTGTTGTCATTTATGCTAGGCGGTGTCGTAAACACTATTCGTTTAGAATGATGGGCCAGAAATACTTCATCATGGGATCAAGAGTTACCCTACTTTTTTTTTATTTACTGTTTACTCTTCCCTGTCTCATTTTAGGTTTTTCTTATTGAGCTCAGTTATTCATTTTCCCCCAATTATCAGAAACATGTAACGGCCTCTGGTTGGCAGGAAGATTTGTCGAAACTTTTTTTTTTACTCTCTTTCCGTTTTAAGATGTAAGAACAGACCTGTCCAGTTCTCGTTTGCTATTTGTTTGTCAAGTGAGACGTAGTCTTGCATCAAATAGCAGCGCTGTTTACTGGCTTATAATGCTAATCCAACAACACATGCGTCTTCAAAGTCCTATATCGGATAAAAGCATATCACACATGGGACACATGAACCATCCATCGTGTTGCACGCCTTTTTTGGCACAAAACACAATTCCAGGAATTCCGTGTGACATACGCCTTGGGCATGATTAAAGAATTTGATATTTATGTAACCATGTGTGAACACATATTAAAGGCCATGATAGTGAGTCATCCACAGTCTAACGAATCTACGAACGTATATACAAAAAACATACATAGAAAGAATGTGTAAAACAAGTCGGAAAAATATCCCCACCCACACATACACCTCCCACATCCTCACATCCTGAGGGATAAAAGCCTATCCCCCTCCCCCTCGCACCCCCCCCCCCACACACACACACACACGCTGAAGAAACAGACAATTTGAAGAACAAATAAACCAAAAAAAGTTATTCAAATTTTTTTGGTGTCGAATGGTTCTATTGTTTTTATCCGCGTTGTTTAAATTTCTCTTCAAATTTTATTTTGTTTTGTTTTGTTTTGCTTTTCTGTGTGTCTGTTTGCCCGCTGTCTCTTTGGTTGTTGCCGTCGCTGTTTTTGTCTGCCTGAATGCGTCTCTTTCTCTCTACATTGTTTTCTGTGTCGTACCTTCTTTCGCTCTTTCTGTCAAAGAACGAGAAACAGCCAACACTACAAATCACTTTTTGCAGCCATTTGAAAACCTTTTTTTTTCAGGGTCAAAAAAAACCCGGTCTGAGCAATGGCACTTCTTTTTTCCCACTTTTGTGTCCTTTTTTTCGCCTTTTTTTTAAAAAACCATCCAAGAATCGTTTATTGTCTTCTCTCTTGACTGTAAAGCTCAGGAGATGTAGGATATTAAACTGTCCCCTCTAGGTGTGGCCGTCCCACTTCTTTCCGCCCCTCCCTGCAGTTGTCTTGATGATAATGGTACCTGTCTCTTCAGCACCATGGACATTATCTGCTATCATGTTCGTCCGTCCTTCCAACCGTTATTCTGCCTCTGTTTTTTTTTATGTTTCTTTTTTTTTCCCCGTTCTTTCTTTCTTAGCTGCTTGTCTGTCTCTCTACCCACATTCTCTTCTTCCGTCTTTCTGTCCTTTCTTGATGCGAGATAAGACACACTGAGTTTGCTCTGTTTTCATCATGCTGGTTGTCTTCTTCCTCGTTGGCTGGGAGAGGAATACCAGTGGCCCTGAGCCTCACCCCTCCCCCCCTTTCTCTCTCTCTCTCTCTCTCTCTCTCTCTCTCTCTCTCTCTCTCTCTTCCTTGGCATACCACTGTCTGCTTTGCTGCGAGAGATGGGATAGGATTTAACATAAAAAGGAGTCTCTTCTCTTTTTTACTTTTAATTTTCAGCATTCATTTCAGCATGCCTTAGTTCAAACATGGGGGCTCAAGTTAGCGTCTCAGTTGAAAATTTAGGAGGGGGTTGCAGTCTGTGCACACACACACGTACACACACACACACACACACACACACACACACACACACACACACACACACACACACACACACACCACCACCACCACACCACCACCACCACCACCACTACACTCTGTCTGAGGCAGAATTCGAACCCAAGACCTATGGAAACTATGCATTATTCACCGTAAACCAGCCAGGCCCCCTAGGTCCAGACGACTGTTGCAGTCCTAAGTAGCTTCTCTTCGCGTCACAACATTTGTTCCCCCTGACTGGTGTGTCCGGGAACGTGGCACCTACCCTTTGCCCTTGTCCGCATCGGTCAGAGGTCACAGGGCAGTCGATACTGACCATTACGTGAGACAGGGGAGGGACCAATCCAGCACGACACTCACACTTCACCAGAAGACCCACACGCTGAGGCAGCGAATACCTTTGTGTGTTTAGAGCCATGCTTTCTTTTCATTTCTTTCACTTTCGTCCCTTAACTCTGCGTCAGGGTGCAAGCAATGCCGAGCGTATTTCGTTGGGTCAAACACTCTACTTCATGGTCTCTA
>CM065717.1:63384510-63387010 GCA_033310375.1 Conus canariensis
TCGTGTTCTCCTGCCCCTCTTATTCTTTCCATGTGTCATGTTCCTTTTTCATTACTTTTCTGGGATAGAAATCAACTTTCTGTTTCATTATTTTCCTTTTCAATATGTGATATCGCGAAATTGCCCCCACTTTATAGATTATTGAAGTTTAAGGGCAATAGTAACAGTGGAGCATAGTAACTGATGTGACAAGGACATACCAATAGGAAGCAACGCCAAGCGACCTAACAGAGGTCTGTAAAAGCTGTGGTTCGATGGCACAGGGTCAGTGATTGCTGTACACTGCTGTCACAGACGGTAGCGGAGATCCCACGTCTCATCAGCATGCTGGGCTAACGGCAGGTCAGGCGTTGGCCAGGTCGTGGCCGCCAAACACTGGCCTTAATTCCTTTCATCTTAGCTATTAATTCATTTAACCGTCCAGATGTGAGATCCTGCGCACTGTGCTCTCCTAGCTGTGTAGTGGTAGATGTAGCGGAATGGACTGTCCGCACGCAATGACACCTTGATGACACTGACACTGACAGAAGAGATAGTCCTGCTTCGTTGGACCGTCAGCAAGATCACGCGAGAACTACCGAACCGTTTTTGTGATGAATCCCGGTCAAAAGATGAACTGTGGTTCGAAGACAAATCTGTTTCCTTTAGGTAGGGATCTGTGATCGACGATCTCATTCGAAGGCTGAGTAGTGTCAGCTGAGGTCTGCGATCTCCGCAGTGTCCCGCAGTTCTAAGCCAACGTCTTGGTCACAATGCCACAGACTTAAAGACAGATCATGCGCTTAGCGCCATGAAATGAGCACACCCTCACACACACTCTCCTAATGACAGCCGTTTGGAGAGTATTGTTCTGCGTGTTTCATGCTGGGGATTTGTGATGTCTGAAGAATACGTAGTGAGCACCGACAAATTGCTCGTCTTTTACGAATTGCGTGTGAAAGAGGGGCTGTCGTCACATCGTCAGAGGCACTGCCTGCGGAGATCACGGTCGTGAGTTGTAGCCACTCGTGGAATCGGAGAGTTTTGGTTTTAAAACCCTCTCTGCTCACCCTGTAGCACATGAGCGTCTGATTCTGTTCAGGGAAGGTTAGGCGGCCAAAGGAGTTGCTTGCTTTGTTTTGGGTGTTTATTTGCATTTAGGCGTGTTTTCAATAACGCTGCAACCCGTTTCACACACACGCACACAGACACACACAGACACACAGACACACACACACACACACACACACACACACACACACAGAAAGACAGACAGACAGACAGACAGACAGACACACACACACACACACACACACACACACACACACGCTCTCTCTTCTCTCTCTCTCGCTCTTTCTTTCTCTCATTCACACACATGCGCGTGCGTACGCTCTCTCTCTCTCTCTCTCTCTCTCTCTCTCCCCCCTCTCTCTTTTCCGGTCAACAACCATCTCATTGAATCTGACTTACTGTGTGATAACAGGATCCAGTCCCTGCTCTCTCTCTCTCTCTCTCTCTCTCTCTCTCTCTCTCTCCCCCCCCCCTCTATTCCCATCCTCAGCTGTCCATCCTGAGCCTCTCCAATGTCATCCTCTCTTCCCACTGTCCCCATCCTACCCTGCTGCCCCCCCCCCCTTCCCTTACCCCTACACATATATTCGCCTCCACATCATCCAGCCCTCCTCCCCTCTCCCAACCCTCCTTTCCCTTGACGTCGTAGTCGGGGAACAAGACAGGACCTTGTAGTGTGAAAGCAAAGCGGAGTCTTATTATCATTCTCATCATCGTCATCGGCCCTGCAGCTGCTGATGCCTTTGTTGCGGCAAAGCCACTGGACTTCTCCACTCTCCACACAACATCCACCTGCCCAGTGCTGGGGGGGGGGGGGGGGGGGGGGCGGGGAAGGAGGAAGAATGATAGCGGACCATACGACGATTTTTACGCAGCACACAGTTGTGTCGAGCCTTCTTGGCGTTGATTGGTTGAGGGATTTGTGACGCTGACCACTGGGAGCCAATGAGAAGGGAGCGAGGTTGTTGGGGATGTTGTGAGAGGTCATTATTCTCCTGCCTGCTTTCTAGGAGATATTCGACACTGACCATTCTTAGCCAATGACAAAGGGTCTGCTTGTTGTGAGATCCCTCCACCCTTTCCATCCCATTCCTAACTCCACCACCGGCCCCCTTCCCCCTTCCCTCCCCCTCACACTTCTTTTCCTTTTTCTTTTTTTTTTCTTTTTGTTGTCCCCAGCTTTGATGAACGGTGGGTATTTTGTCATGATAATCTCTTTCTGTGTTAGGAAAAAAATCAATTTTGTGCTCTTCTGGCGTGACAAAGACAGGGACAGTCACTCCCTTTCACAACGTGGCGTCTCACCCCCCCCCCTCCCCCGCCCCCATCCGCCGCCACCCTTCTGTCCATCGTCGTCCTCCTCCTCTTCCTCCTCCTTCTCCTCCTCTTCCTCCTCCTTCTCCTCCTCTCTAGTCTGTTACCGCTTTCCCTCATTTTTTCTCCATTTCTA
>CM065717.1:63392010-63394510 GCA_033310375.1 Conus canariensis
TAAAGATGAACTAATTAATCACAGAAAAACAAACGGTTTACGACTGATGGTCAATATTGCAAAAAACCAAAAACAATTAGACAACTGAAATATCAGCAATAGCTATCTTCATACTCAGCAGAAGATGGGTTGAGATTAAACAGTGCAAAGTGGTTGCAGTGGGTAATATGTAATTTGAGGTCATACGGCGGATGGTCGTATTAATAAAGCAGCCATTTGGTGATATATCAATACTAAAAAAGTGGTTAGAGATCTAACAGCACCGTGCAACAGTTTTGGCGACGCTGTGATTTATGCACGTGAATATCAATACTAACAATCGTAGTAATGATGATAATGCTAACGACTATAGTAAAGGTAAAGGTAATTAATGGTAATAATGTTACTGATGATAAAACCATGATACAGAAATTATATATTTAAAAAAATAATAAAATACGCAAATAAGTAAATTAAAAAAACAATGATATTAATAATAATAATGATAATAATAGTACTTATACTAATACTAAGGGAAGAGAGAGAGAAAAAAAGAAGAAAAATGGGGAGAAGGGGGGGGGGGGGGGGGTGGACTTTTTGAATGTTAATTTCCCGGCACAGTTGTACTTAATATGTCAAACATAATCCGACATTGAGGTAGGAACTGAAATTTGAGATAGACTGTCTCACTGAAATGAAATTGTTTACAAACATATGATTGAAATGCCATTGGAGAGAGAGAGAGAGAGAGAGAGAGAGAGAGAGAGAGAGAGAGAGAGAGAGAGAGAGAGAGATGCTATAGTGTGAATAGAACATAGTGACTGAGGGTTGCTCCAGCTACGGCCTTTGAAAAAGCAGTAGGCTTCTTTTGTTAGGAGTCCGAAAGTGACCCGTTGTAGAGAGAGAGAGAGAGAGAGAGAGAGAGAGAGAGAGAGAGAGAGGAGAGTGTGTGTGCGTGTGTGTGTGTGTGTGTGTGCGTGCGTGCGCGTGTGTGTTGAAATTTTGTTGTCATCAGTTGCATACTTGGGATCACAGTTACACAGGCATTCCCCCTCTCCCCCCGACGTCCCCCCCCCCCCTCCACACACACCAGGAAAAACAGGGAAGCTGGGTAGTTCAAAAAACAAACAGAACCAAATAAAAAGCCTTCCGATATCTTGATGACAAACACGATGGAGATAGAGCGTTATTCATTAAACTAAACTGCCCCTGCTCCCCCCCCCCCCCACCCTCCCATCCAGGCCCACACAAGATGGGGATGGCGATGACGGAGAGACTGGAGAGTGGAGAGACTGGAGAGTGGAGAGACTGGAGCGCGGAAGCGGGAAAGGAAAGTAAGGAGTAGAATGGAGAGGCGGGGGAATGGAGGGGGGGGGGGGGGGGGTTGTGAGAGAGGGATCTGAGATGGAGGGTGGTGGGGGCGCGAGGTATGGGGAGAGGGCTTGCGGGAGGGAGGAGGTCTCAGATGAGTGAAACACGGGCGTCCCCCCCCCCACCCCCAACTCCTTCCCCTCCCATGTGAACCCCAAACAACTGGACGACTGGATGACGTCAGGTTTGCCACCAGACCATCTGTCTGTCTGTCTGTCTGTCTGCCTCATCTGTCTCTTTGTCTTGTCTTGTCTTGTCTTGTCCGTCTGTCATGTGAATGGAAGGGTCCGCTGCAGTACACGCATGTGCTCCGGAAACGTATGAATAAGCCGATGACCTCATGAATCACTTTGCGTCATTGAGAATGATGTGACCCGTAGATCTAGGGTCAATAGTTGAACGCTTTTAGCAAACCATTTCGTTGAATATGTTTGTGTTTAAGCAACATTGTTAATGAATGTAAAATATATCCATTTAAGGTAAGATAGTATCAAGTTACGATGAAGATTTTAGTAAGTATTTGTTGTGTGACAACACTGAACATCAACCAGTCTACACACGCTGAATACCGACCCAGTTTGAGGACACCGTATGTTGGATGGGTTCATCTGGACGGGAACACACACACACACACACACACACCACGCACGCACGCACCACACACACACACACACACACACTCAAGCACATACACTGCGCATGCACGGCGCGCGCGCGCGCGCGCGCACACGCACACACACACACACACACACACACACACACACACACACACACGCTGCAGATAGGCACACGTACATACACATGCCCGCATCGCTGACTCACGCTGCACTCACTTACAAACCGATTGCGTGAGGCCTTGCACATACTGATCTAGTGTGTGCTCAAAGAACTGTAATCACATGTCGCTTTGCTGAAGTACACACTTCAGCGCGGCACAGTTTGCACAACTTGGCCTGTCTAATAATGATTATACATGCCACTACTCAACGAATAGAGAAACGAAACTGTTTGTCATAGAGTTTGTGATGATTTGTTATATGCTGATAAACTGCCACATGTCAGCATTGGCCAATGTTTATTTCCATCGACCGATTTATTCAATCAACACGTGCAGGAGACTACACACTGCGGCCCAGCAGATGAACGTACC
>CM065717.1:63399510-63402010 GCA_033310375.1 Conus canariensis
ATAAGGCGTCTGACTTCGAATCAGAAGATTGCGATTTCGAGTCTCGTCGGGGTCAAAGGCCACCATTTTTTTTTCATTGCGAATTTATCCATTATTCATGCATTGAATAGAACGGTGCATTGCATCAGTCTTCACTGTAGTGTCTCAATGACTCCCCACTCTGATACCGGAGAAGAAAAGGAAGAAAAAGTGTATTACACCTGTTGAAGTCGACAGAATATCACTAACATAAAACACCCTATAAAACTGTGCCACGCTTGAAAGATTTATATGTGAAATTCTTAACACACTTTACTACGTAGCTGCGAGTAATTTATTTAAACCTACATTCAACACAGTCTCACTCGAAGTGAAAATCCGAGCACTATTGGAGAATGGTAGACACACTGGACGTAATGCAACACACGTTGCCTTGAACTGTTTGCCACTGATAGTGTCTTGGATGCACAGTGTAGATGAAGGAAAGGAGAAGTTTAGCAAGAGGATTTCCAGTTGTGTTAAGGACACGACGAATGTATCTGTTCACTCTTTTTAGTTCAATGAATAAATTGTATCTCTCACTTTTTCTTGCAAAAGCAGAAGGGACATACTCAGGTATGTCACATATAAAAGGGATATACAGTAGATCAGAAAACTGCTGCACACACGACGTCCAATACAAATTATACATTATATATAAAGGAATGGGAGAAGACGGGAGGAGGGGAATAGAAGGTTATAGCGGACACTGAAATCGGGAAGGTTCTTCTGTATGATATATGTTTATTTCATGAACTATGATACATGCTATATTTCAAGCATGAAATCTTATAGAAAAACGTAAACACAAATTGCATAAACTGTGGCACATAAATAAAATCAAGTCTAAAGCACTCACTGGAATGAAAGCCCTCAGCTCAATTATACGTGATTCTCATCTGAGCCCCGCCCCTCCCCAACACACACACACACACACACACACACCACACACACACACACAGAGAGAGAGAGAGAGAGAGAGAGAGAGAGAGAGAGAAGAGAGAGAGAGAGAGAGAGAGAGAGAGAGAGAGAGAGAGAGACTCACTGGATAAGTTCTAACATAAATTCATGTTAGACTGCACGTCAAATGATTATGCTCTGCATTCTCGATGGAACATTCGCATGCATGCGAAACGAACGCCAGACTCAGACACATGGACCGTCTCACACGGAATGCACGCGCGCACACAACACACACACACACACACACACACACACACACACACACACACACACACACACACACACACACACGCATATGTTCATACATACACTACTCATACACACACACACACACACACACACACACACACACACACACACACACACACACACACACACACACACACAATTTGCACACACGCAATTGGCAGAGAGAGAGAGAGAGAGAGAGAGAGAGAGAGAGAGAGAGAGAGAGAGAGAGAGAGAGAGAGAAGACAAGACAAGACAAATTCTTTATTATCGAGGGTAATAGATAAGCAATTTCATGCTTTTTTAATCCAGCCCTCGCCCAAGAGGGAAACAAAAAACAACAACAAACAAACAAAACAAACAAACAAACAAACAAACAAACAAAAAAACAAAGAAGAGAGAGATTACTAAGTCGGGTCTATAGACGTGCTATTTGGCAAACTTGTTGATTAACTGAAAATAAAGAAACCCTTTTCTGATTGTTTGGTATATCAGGGGGGGGGGGGGGGGGGGGGGGGGGAAATCACATATCTTCTACCTCCCCTCCCCGCTCCCCATCGTGTGCATCTCATTGTATGGATAACCTTTTTTTCACTTGGATGTTAATGTTGCAGACAATATTGCTGTTGGACACACACAAACGTCGAATCAGAAGATTACAAGTTCGAGTCTCGTCGGCGTCGAAGGGTCTTTCCTTTTTCTTAATAAGGAATTTTTTGTACCTTCTGGTCCTCCCAGCACCTTCGGGTGTTTCTTTTTCTTCTTTGCCTAAACTAGGCTGACCCTGGAGAAAGGTCCAGTGACGGTGAGGAAAGACCCACTGACCACAGGGAAAGTCCTGTTGACAGTGGGAAAGACTACAACTTTGGATTCTCTCTTGAGGGCACATAAGACCGTATGGCGAAAGCTTGGCTGTGTCTGGAGCGGCACTGTCTTCATCTGTCCGTGGGCAGGGGTGGTTGGGTCTGTGGGGTGTGCTCGGCAGCTGGAGGGTTTTTCGCCGGTGGGCTCTGCAGTCATGAAATACGGGCTGGTACACCCATGGGGATGCTACTTTAAGGCTGTTAAGAGCTGCATCCTGTAGTCTGATTTACCTCTGTTCAGGAGCAGTTATGTCCCTTGATGTCTTAATGGAGTGTCCTGCGCGTGCCTGTACCCATCGTCAACACAGCGCAGGCCTCCAAGGGTGGTACAGGACTGCTCTAAAGGCAGGTGAAGACAGTGCTTCTCTGGGTCCTCCCCAGCACCTTCGGGTGTTTCTTTTTCTTCAATGGGCAGAATGGTCGTTTGC
>CM065717.1:63409510-63417010 GCA_033310375.1 Conus canariensis
GCAGAATTCGTGGTGCAGACAATGTTGTGGTTGAGCACATAAAAGGCTCATTCTACCAGTAGGCCCCGTGGCCCAATGGATAAGGCGTCTGACTTCGGATCAGAAGACTGCGAGTTCGAGTCTCGTCGGGGTCGAAGGCCACCATTTTTTTTTCATTGCGAATTTATCCATTATTCATGCATTGAACAGAACGGTGCATTGCATCAGTCTTCACTGTAGTCTCTCAATGACTCCCCACTGAGATAACGGAGAAGAAAAAGAAGAAAAAGTGTATTATTATACCTGTTGAAGTCGAAAAAATATCACTGACATAAAACAACCTATAAAACTGTGCCACGCTTCAAAGATTTATATGTGAAGTTCTTAACACACTTTACTACGTAGCTGCGAGTAATTTATTTAAACCTACATTTAACACAGTCTACACTCGAAGTGAAAATCCGAGCACTATTGGAGAATGGTAGACACACTGGACGTAATGCAACGCACGTTGCCTTGAACTGTTTGCCACTGATAGTGTCTTGGGTGCACAGTGTAGATGAAGGAACGGAGATTAGCAAGAGGATTTCCAGTTGTGTTAAGGACACGACGAATGTATCTGTTCACTCTTTCTAGTTCAATGAATAAATTGTATCTCTCACTTTTTCTTGCAAATGCAGAAGGGACATACTCAGGTATGTCACATATAAAAGGGATATACAGTAGATCAGAAAACTGCTGCACACACGACGTCCAATACAAATTATACATTATATATAAAGGAATGGGAGAAGACGGGAGGAGGGGAATAGGAGGTTATAGCGGACACTGAAATCGGGAAGGCTCTTCTGTGATGATATATGTTTATTTCATGAACTATGATACATGTTATATTTCAAGCATGAAATCTTATAGGAAAAACGTAAACACAAATTGCATAAACTGTGGAACATAGATAAAATCAAGTCTAAAGCACTCACTGGAATGAAAGCCCTCAGCTCAATTATACGTGATTCTCATCTGAGCCCCGCCCCTCCCAAACACACACACACACACACACACACACACACACACACACACACACACACACACACACACACACAGGAAGAAGAGAGAGAGAGAGAGGAGAGAGAGAGAGAGAGAGAGGAGAGAGAGAGACTCACTGGATAAATTCTAACATAAATTCATGTTAGACTGCACGTCAAATGAATATGCTCTGCATACTCGATGAAACATTCGCATGCATGCAAAACGAACGCACAGACTCAGACACATGGACCGCCTCACACGGAAGCCGCGCGCGCGCGCGCGCCCACACACACACACATGCACACACAAACACACACATACACACACACACATGCATATGTGCATACATACACTACTCACACACACACACACACACACACACACACACACACACCACACACACACACACACACTTGGCACAAGAGAGAGAGAGAGAGAGAGAGAGAGAGAGGAGAGAGAGAGAGAGAGAGAGAGAGAGAGAGAGAGAGAGAGAGAGAGAGAGATTACTAAGTCGGGTCCATGAACGTACTATTTGGCAAACTTGATTAGACTGACAATAAGGAAACCCGTTTCTGATTGTTTGGTATATCAGGGGGGAAATCACATATCTTGTACCTCCCCTCCCCGCTCCCCATCGTTGCATCTCATTTTATGGAGAACCTTTTTTCACTTGGATGTTCAGTGTTGCAGACAATATTGCTGTTGGACACACACAAACGTCGAATCAGAAGATTACAAGTTCGAGTCTTCGTCGAGGTCGAAGGGAATTTCCTTTTTTAATAGCGAATTTTTTTTACCTTCTGTATTAATGGGCAGAATGGTCGTTTGCACATGATGATGTTGAGAATCTTCTACCCGCGTAAAATAAAGTGTGTAAATGTTTACAATACCTAAAACATCTCTGTGTTTTTAAAAGTTCTATCCACTAGTAATATTTCATACTTAACAGCAAGTAGTCTAGATTCCATACGACTGCACTCACAATAACGAATATAAAATTCCGTCACTATCGACCAATTGCACAGTAAATACAATCACGATACTTTCAACTGCCAGCCGTCCTTTGTGACGTGATGGTGGCCAAATACGGCGACTGACTAGAGAGTAGAGGTTACTAACTGTCCAGTCTCGTTAAGGACAGTAGATATTTCTGTTGACTATGTTTAGTTCAGATAATGATTTGTATCTATAGCCAGATAGAAAAAAAAGCAATCCAAACCAAGCAAAACAACAAAACAAACAAAACAACAACACACACAACAACACAACACACACACACAACACACAACCACACACACCACACACACACCACACACACACCACACACACACACACACAACACACACAGGAGAGGAGGAGAGAGAGAGAGAGAGAGAGAGAGAGAGAGAGAGGAGAGAGGAGAGGGGAGGTGAATTTAGAAACAGCAGCAACAACAACAGCAACAACAACAACACCATCATCAACAACAAAATCCTCCTACCTTCCATCTTGTGCACCGTGTTGTGTAGACTCCATTATTACTGTTCACCATGTGCAGAATTCGTGGTGCAGACAATGTTGTGGTTGAGCACATAAAAGGCTCATTCTACCAGTAGGCCCGTGGCCCAATGGATAAGGCGTCTGACTTCGGATCAGAAGACTGCGAGTTCGAGTTCGTCGGGTCGAGGCACAATTTTTTTTCCATTGTGAGAAGATTGCGAGTTCGAGTCTGTCGGGGTCGAAGGCCACATTTTTTTTTCCCTTGTGAATTTATCCATTATTCATGCATTGAACAGAACGGTGCATTGCATCAGTCTTCACTGTAGTCTCTCAATGACTCCCCACTGAGATAACGGAGAAGAAAAAGAAGAAAAAGTGTATTATTATACCTGTTGAAGTCGAAAAAATATCACTGACATAAAACAACCTATAAAACTGTGCCACGCTTCAAAGATTTATATGTGAAGTTCTTAACACACTTTACTACGTAGCTGCGAGTAATTTATTTAAACCTACACTGAACACAGTCTACACTCGAAGTGAAAATCCGAGCACTATTGGAGAATGGTAGACACACTGGACGTAATGCAACGCACGTTGCCTTGAACTGTTTGCCACTGATAGTGTCTTGGGTGCACAGTGTAGATGAAGGAAAGGAGAGATTAGCAAGAGGATTTCCAGTTGTGTTAAGGACACGACGAATGTATCTGTTCACTCTTTCTAGTTCAATGAATAAATTGTATCTCTCACTTTTTCTTGCAAATGCAGAAGGGACATACTCAGGTATGTCACATATAAAAGGGATATACAGTAGATCAGAAAACTGCTGCACACACGACGTCCAATACAAATTATACATTATATATAAAGGAATGGGAGAAGACGGGAGGAGGGGAATAGGAGGTTATAGCGGACACTGAAATCGGGAAGGCTCTTCTGTATGATATATGTTTATTTCATGAACTATGATACATGTTATATTTCAAGCATGAAATCTTATAGGAAAAACGTAAACACAAATTGCATAAACTGTGGAACATAGATAAAATCAAGTCTAAAGCACTCACTGGAATGAAAGCCCTCAGCTCAATTATACGTGATTCTCATCTGAGCCCCGCCCCTCCCCAACACACACACACACACACACACACACACACACACACACACACACACACACACACACACACAAGAGAGAGAAGAAGAGAGAGAGAGACGAGAGAGAGGAGAGAAGAGGAGAAGAGAGAGACTCACTGGATAAATTCTAACATAAATTCATGTTAGACTGCACGTCAAATGAATATGCTCTGCATACTCGATGAAACATTCGCATGCATGCAAAACGAACGCACAGACTCAGACACATGGACCGCCTCACACGGAAGGCGCGCGCGCGCGCGCCCACACACACACACATGCACACACACACACACATACACACACACACACACATGCATACGCGCATACATACACTACTACCACACACACACACACACAACACACACACACACACACACACACAACACACACTTGGCACAAGAGAGAGAGAGAGAGAGAGAGAGAGAGAGAGAGAGAGAGAGAGAGAGGAGAGAGAGAGAGAGAGAGATTACTAAGTCGGGTCCATGAACGTACTATTTGGCAAACTTGATTAACTGACAATAAGGAAACCCTTTTCTGATTGTTTGGTATATCAGGGGGGAAATCACATATCTTGTACCTCCCCTCCCCGCTCCCCATCGTTGCATCTCATTTTATGGAGAACCTTTTTTCACTTGGATGTTCAGTGTTGCAGACAATATTGCTGTTGGACACACACAAACGTCGAATCAGAAGATTACAAGTTCGAGTCTCGTCGGCGTCGAAGGGTCTTTCCTTTTTCTTAATAACGAATTTTTTTGTACCTTCTTTATTAATGGGCAGAATTTTCGTTTGCACATGATGATGTTGAGAATCTTCTACCCGCGTAAAATAAAGTGTGTAAATGTTTACAATACCTAAAACATCTCAGTGTTTTAAAGTTCTATCAACTTGTAATATTTCACTACTTAACTGCAAGTAGTCTAGATTCCATACGACTGCACTCACATTAACGAATATAAAATTCCGTCACTATCGACCAATTGCACAGTAAATACAATCACGATGCTTTCAACTGCCAGCCGTCCTTTGTGACGTGATGGTGGCCAAATACGGCGACTGACTAGAGAGTAGAGGTTACTAACTGTCCAGTCTCGTTAAGGACAGTAGATATTTCTGTTGACTATGTTTAGTACAGATAATGATTTGTATCTATGGCCAGATAGAAAAAAAAAAGCAATCAACAAGCAAACCAAACAAACAAACAACAACAAAACAACAACACAACAAAAGAACCAAAACACACCGCGCCGCGCGCGCGCGCGCCACACACACACACACACACACACACACACCACAACACACACACACACAAAGAGAGAGAGAGAAGAGAGAGAGAGAGAGAGAGAGAGAGAGAGCAACACATTTAGTTGAGAGAGAGAGAGAGAGAAGAGAGAGAAGAGAGAGAGAGAGAAAAGAGAGAGAGAAGAGAGAGAAAAGAGATGAGAGAGAGAGAGAGAGAGAGAGGTGAATTTAGAAACAGCAGCAACAACAACAGCAACAACAACAACACCATCATCAACAACAAAATCCTCCTACCTTCCATCTTGTGCACCGTGTTGTGTAGACTCCATTATTACTGTTCACCATGTGCAGAATTCGTGGTGCAGACAATGTTGTGGTTGAGCACATAAAAGGCTCATTCTACCAGTAGGCCCCGTGGCCCAATGGATAAGGCGTCTGACTTCGGATCAGAAGACTGCGAGTTCGAGTCTCGTCGGGGTCGAAGGCCACCATTTTTTTTTTCATTGCGAATTTATCCATTATTCATGCATTGAACAGAACGGTGCATTGCATCAGTCTTCACTGTAGTTCTCAATGACTCCCCACTGAGATAACGGAGAAGAAAAAGAAGAAAAAGTGTATTATTATACCTGTTGAAGTCGAAAAAATATCACTGACATAAAACAACCTATAAAACTGTGCCACGCTTCAAAGATTTAATATGTGAAGTTCTTAACACACTTTACTACGTAGCTGCGAGTAATTTATTTAAACCTACATTTAACACAGTCTACACTCGAAGTGAAAATCCGAGCACTATTGGAGAATGGTAGACACACTGGACGTAATGCAACGCACGTTGCCTTGAACTGTTTGCCACTGATAGTGTCTTGGGTGCACAGTGTAGATGAAGGAACGGAGATTAGCAAGAGGATTTCCAGTTGTGTTAAGGACACGACGAATGTATCTGTTCACTCTTTCTAGTTCAATGAATAAATTGTATCTCTCACTTTTTCTTGCAAATGCAGAAGGGACATACTCAGGTATGTCACATATAAAAGGGATATACAGTAGATCAGAAAACTGCTGCACACACGACGTCCAATACAAATTATACATTATATATAAAGGAATGGGAGAAGACGGGAGGAGGGGAATAGGAGGTTATAGCGGACACTGAAATCGGGAAGGCTCTTCTGTGTGATATATGTTTATTTCATGAACTATGATACATGTTATATTTCAAGCATGAAATCTTATAGGAAAAACGTAAACACAAATTGCATAAACTGTGGAACATAGATAAAATCAAGTCTAAAGCACTCACTGGAATGAAAGCCCTCAGCTCAATTATACGTGATTCTCATCTGAGCCCCGCCCCTCCCAACACACACACCACACACACACACACACACACACACCACCCCACACACACACACACACACAAAGAGAGAGAGAGAGAGAGAGAGAGAGAGAGGAGAGAAGAGAGAGAGAGACTCACTGGATAAATTCTAACATAAATTCATGTTAGACTGCACGTCAAATGAATATGCTCTGCATACTCGATGAAACATTCGCATGCATGCAAAACGAACGCACAGACTCAGACACATGGACCGCCTCACACGGAAGCCGCGCGCGCGCGCGCGCCCACACACACACACATGCACACACAAACACACACATACACACACACACATGCATATGTGCATACATACACTACTCACACACACACACACACCACACACACACACACACACACACACACACACACACACAATTGGCACAGAGAGAGAGAGAGAGAGAGAGAGAGAGAGAGAGGAGAGAGAGAGAGAGGAGAGAGAGAGAGAGAGAGGAGAGATTACTAAGTCGGGTCCATGAACGTACTATTTGGCAAACTTGATTAACTGACAATAAGGAAACCCTTTCTGATTGTTTGGTATATCAGGGGGGAAATCACATATCTTGTACCTCCCCTCCCCGTCCCCATCGTATGCATCTCATTTTATGGAGAACCTTTTTCACTTGGATGTTCAGTGTTGCAGACAATTTGCTGTTGGACACACACAAACGTCGAATCAGAAGATTACAAGTTCGAGTCTCGTCGGCGTCGAAGGGTCTTTCCTTTTTTTAATAACGAATTTTTTGTACCTTCTTTATTAATGGGCAGAATTTTCGTTTGCACATGATGATGTTGAGAATCTTCTACCCGCGTAAAATAAAGTGTGTAAATGTTACAATACCTAAAACATCTCAGTGTTTTTAAAAGTTCTATCAACTAGTAATATTTCACTACTTAACTGCAAGTAGTCTCAGATTCCATACGACTGCACTCACAATAACGAATAAAATTCGTCACTATCGACCAATTGCACAGTAATACAATCACGATCTTTCAACTGCCAGCCGTCCTTTGTGACGTGATGGTGGCCAAATACGGCGACTACTAGAGAGTAGAGGTTACTAACTGTCCAGTCTCGTTAAGGACAGTAGATATTTCTGTTGACTATGTTTAGTCAGATAATGATTTGTATCTATGGCAGATAGAAAAAAGCAATCAACAAGCAAACCAAACAAACAAAAACAAACAACAAAACACAACAACAACAACAACAAAACAACAACACACCCCCCACACAACAACACACACACACA
>CM065717.1:63422010-63437010 GCA_033310375.1 Conus canariensis
GTTGTCACTCACAAGATACCATTTCTCCTCTCTTTTTGCGTCTTCCACTTGGATTTTCAGACAGTCAATATCATGCAAATTCAAGATTGTGCTGTCAACAGTAAAAAAAACACCTAAGTTGACATATTTGTCAAACTGATATCTTGTTGCACTTTGAGACAGGAAGAAGAAAATCTGTTGACAGATTTTAGCTTTTTTTTGTTTTCTTTTTTGCTCAAACTTTTTCATGAATACAACAAAGTTACACAAATTGATGACTGCAATGGTGAGAAGTCTTAATTTTTTCTTTAGATTTTTTTGTTGTTGTGCTCTATCTCTGCAGTCGTACAATGTCCCCTCACACACACACACACACACACACACACACACACACACAATATATATATATATATATATATATATATATATTAATTACAATGAATAATTTTGTAGTGGGGGAAAAAGAAGTGCATGCTAACAATTCATCCATCATTATATTAATGACTTGACAAAGATTTTTTTTTTATAAAAGGGAGGGGGCTGGGATGGAGTGGGGGTGAAGGACCAGGGTAAGAAAGAAAATGAGAATAACATAATCAGGGAAATATGAACATAAAATCCTTTGTAATCCATCTGGAAGACAGAATCATTCACATATCTCCTGCTCTGACGCCGTTCGTCCACTGAATTGGACTCATCAGGGAGACACGGCTGATTGCGTCTGTGCTTCCTTGGCATCAAATGGAGGTCTATCACAGACCACAATTCTATGGTATTCTCAACAAACAAAATGCAACGGCACCACAAAGCGTCAGCAAAGGGTTGAAACGTAAAAGGATGAGAAAGTGCGGCAAGGAGTTACGTGTGCTGAAAACGTAAACAGTATGAAATCTAGGGGGGAAATCTATAAGCCTATGCTTGAAAATCGATGCAAAGGTGTCAACAGTCAAAGCTAGTATCTAATAACCCAAGCATCGTCAGTTACGTTACTGTGTAATAAAGTGAAACATTTTCGGGCACGTTACTGTTTACCAAATCAAGCATTGTCAGTCACGCAAGTAGTGTTTTTTTCAGTCGTAAGTGTTTACAGCAATTGAGAATAGTATACAGAACAGCCTTTACTTGGATCTCCTAAGAGTGGCGATCTCCCATTGACTGACCAAATAACAATATTCTGAATAATTACAAACAAAGAGTCAGGGAAATATATCACAAATATAAAATGCTTTGCTAGCTAAAGATGACAATTGTAATCTGTGAGACAGAACCATTCATATTACCTGCTCCGATGCCTTTCGTTCGATCGATTGGACACGACTGCTTGTGTATCATGGTATCAAATGGATATATACCACAGTCTGCAATTCTATGGTATTCCCACCATCAAGGGTTCAAAAACGGAATCCAACAGTACCCCAAAGCAGCCAGTGGAGTGGAGTGGAGTGGGGTGCTGAGAAAATACACAATCAATAAGTAAACAGTATCAATGTAGACGATAATCTTTGAACCGATGCTTGAGGATCGATTGAAAGGTACAAGGGAGGTAAAAAGGTGTCAACAGTCTGAGTGATCAGCTTTACTGTTAAGTAACTCAAGCATTGTCAATCACTAAAGTGACGTCAGCAGCTTAAAAAAACTGTGCGGAACAGCCTTCACTTGGATCTCCTTGGAGGCACAATCTCCCACTGATTGATCAAACTATAATCTGTTGAAAAAAATTGTATTGGAGGAAAACAAGTGTCATTGTATTACAGACTTAAAGAAATAAAAAGGGGGTGGGGGAAAATGAGAATAACAAACAATGAAAATGTATTATAATTATACAGTTCTTCAGTAGCAGTATATGGGGAACATCATAATCCATCCTAAAGACAGAACCATTCATATCACCTGTTCCCAGGCCTTTCATCTGCTGGATCAGACTCATCAGGGAGGCACGACTGATTGTGTCTGTGCTCCCTTGACAGCAAATAGAGATATGCCACAGTTTTAAAATTATATGATATTCATCACCACCAAGGGTTCAAAAACAATCCATCAGCGCCCCAAAGCAGCCAGTGAAGGATGTAAAAATGAAACGAGAAGAAAATGTGATAAGGAATTAAGCTATTGAAAAAATATTAAAATCATTATGTAAGCAGTACAAAAAAAAAAAGGGGGGGGGAGGGGGAGATCTTTGAGCATTGCCAGTCACGTGTATGCGCGCGCGCGCGCGCGCACACACACACACACACGCACGCACGCACGCACGCACGCACGCACGCACGCATGCGCGCGCGCGCGCGCGCGTGTGTGTGTGTGTGTGTGTGTGTGCGTGTGTGTTTGTGTGTTTAACCCCCTACCTAATTATATAGCTGCTCCATCTATTCACCTATCTGTAAAAATAATTACAGATCCTGCTGTTATAGCATGCTTATTTTTTTGGACATTGAAACGTTTTTCCCTTTATCTTTCGCCTTCTTTCACTGTTTCCTTATCGGTTCATGTCGTGCTGTCTGATCGTCATCATGTGGTCCAACATCCATTTTCGGTGCTTCTGACTGTTTGCTATTGTGGGATATCATTATTCTTTCTTTTTTCCCTCACCAGGTCTGGTACTGATGTGTTTCTTCAGTCTGCTTTAAGTTCTTTTGTTTAGACGAAGCTGGAATCAGCGACAGTAAGATAGAAAACAAACAAACAACGGCAATTATAACAACGATTCCAATCCCATTTACTATTTAAAGTGAATAAAATAATAGGATTGTGGTATGGTGAAACTGTAATTTGCATTTATGCTGCTGCATTTCTGTGGAAGTTTGAGGAAGTGGAAGGATAGAATGTCCAATCAGTTGGTTGGTCGGTTTCTTATGTAATACTCTTTCTTCCCAGCCCACTTTTTCAATCACATTTACAGCTGTATTCTTCAGCCATGTCCTCCTTCAACCTCTGTGCTTCTCTCTCTCTCTCTCTCTCTCTCTCTCTCTCTCTCTCTCTCTCTCTCTCTCTCTCTCTCATTTTAGGATTGTATCCCTGCCTGCAGTTCATGCCTTGGTATTTTGATAGGTAACCATTATTTACCTTTGAAAAAATGTAGCGTAAGTCTGTACGCGTATCTCTGAAACTGCATGCTTTCTTGTAGTTTTCTTTTATCTCCTTCCCTTTTTTCTTTTCTGCTTCTTCTCCTCCTTCTTCTTCTTCTTGATGACGATGTTGTTGTTGTTGTTGTAAATGTATTGCTATTGCTACTACACTATCGTTTGGCCTGCGAGGGAATCACCTTGTGTGTGCTTCCAGCTTGACAGTCTGACACTGACAGACAGTCAACCAGTGAACAGGAGACTGCCAGCCAGGTATTCAGGTCAACAGGAAATGCTGTGTGCCTTCTATGTGCACACAGAAATTCTTTTGTGCAAAAAGCGAAAATGTCTATCCCGGTCTCCGCCTCCACCATCTATGTCTCTGGTATTTTCCAGCACCGACAATCACTCTATTCATGTGCCCGTCACTAACTCCATCACTGTGGAAGCAGTTGCCTTAGTGCTTTAATTCAAATACAGGGAAATAATAGTTTAAATCCGTGACGGCCGTTTTTTTTTTCCAGTTTCCTTCCAAATGTATTACACTATACTAACAGCACTGGGAGTGATGTGGAGATCGAACCTCGTTGCGTACTTTTTGTGGTGAACGCCATTGAAAGGGTTAAGACGTAGATCTCCTTCACTACCATTATCCGCTACCTGGAAGTGTAAAGAACGACATTCGTCTGATTACGGTTGATGTCTGCTGCCTGCTTTCCTGTCTCGCCAAGCGTATTCCAGGAAGTAGTGGACTGAGCGTAATCAGCGCTCGCCCGTCAGTTAGTTCCCCTGACTGAAGTCACATCAGTGTCAGCCGTTCAACAAATCTCGCGAAGTACGAGACACTGCTAGCCTCGCTTTCGGTATTCTCTTTGTTGTTAAGTCGGACCATAGGCTGAGAGGAATTTGAGCCATATGAGGTTGTTACTGTTCGGTATTTGTAAAATGTTCTAGTTTAACGGACATCACATTATCAAGAGGTCCAGAAAATGTAAAATAATTTGTTTGTCAAAGTTAGCACCTATACATGTTATACATGCATACATAAACAACTTGTTTGTCAAGCTGAAATTGGACGTCATTTTTCCCCATTTATAACAGACTTGATGTATAATTAAGTTGGTTTAGTTAAATGAATAATTAAATGAAGAATTGTTTTCATAAACTGTGTACGGTTTCCTTCGTCCAAAATGTGGATTTGAAACAGGATTTGCTGTCTTTTCAAGCATGCTTGAACATGTTTATAGTATACTGCTCTCCGTCTGTGTGTCTGTGTGTCTCTGTGTCTGTCTGTTTCTCTCTCTGTTGCTCGCTCGCCCTCTCGTTTTCTAACATATTCTGTGTCTTTTCGTTAAGAAAAAGCACGAAATGAGAAGATAAATTTTTGTGTTACAGTCTTTTAAGTGGAAACGCGTAACGCCTCATCTCACTTTCTTGTAGTACTTCGACTTCAGACTTATGTCTGTTTACTGTTTATACATTTCATCTATGCACACAATCTTGTGGCCTTGAAGAACAACCCCCCCCCCCCCCACCTCTCTCTGTCTCTGTCTGGCTGTCTCTCCTTCTCTCTCTCTTCAACTATTCTAACATGGTGTCCCTCTAAAACTTGCCCGACACTGTGCCTCTCCCTCTTCCAGTTCATGTGCTTTTTTAAAATCCTCATCTCGCCCACTCATTCCTCCTTAATGTCCTTATCCAAGCATCCCCTCAACATTCTCCCATACTCTGTCCCACCCCTTCTATTTGCCCCAGCGTCTGGAGGTGTGAAGGGAGACAAACCCTGCAGTTACCCCGTGTGCCTCCTGGTTCCTTTCCTGTCCCACCAGACGTCCTCCAGGAGGTAGTGGACTGAGCGTAATGAGCACTCTCCCTTCACTTACTTCCCTTACTTCACTTACTTCCCTTACTGAAACAGAATCACTGTCACTCGTTACGCTAATCTTGTCGCTCACTGGACGCCATCTGTCTTTCTTTACATTTTTTTCTTTCCAACCTATTGTCAGACCATGGAACTGCGTGAATTTAAGAGGTGATTGCGGTAATAGAATGCTTCCACTGTAACAATGGATTCAACCTTTTCTGCTGTAACTTATAGCACAAATTTTGCTGTGCATTAGTCCTCACGTATCCTCTTTACTCATCTCTTCCCCTCCCCCCCCCCCTCTCCCCCCACATCCCCCACTCCTCACACCTCCATCTTTCAGGTCGTCCAGTGGCAGAAACTGCTCAGACAGGTCTTAAAGAAGAGCGAATTTACCTTCGTAGTTGTAAGTTTTTTCCCCTTCAAATCATGATTTTTAAGGAGACATAAAGACCAAGCCATGTGGTATGAAATCAGTATTTGCAGTTATTAAACTAATTTGAAATGTGCATGTAATCAAGAATTATACGTGTCCAAAAGAATATTGATAGAGGACACCATGTGGTGAGGTGTTGTGCCGTCGCTATCAGGGTTCCAACAGAGCTATGTAAATACAAAGCTGAGCGTGAAAGAATTGGGAACATTTACTAAGGCTACATGCTCGCTGCGCACTGACTAATTCAAAAAGGAATTCAGTAATGTTCCGTACAAGTTTGAACACAAGATCGCCGATGAAGACCTGCTACATGCTTCATAAGGTCGCCAAGTCGTTGTTGCACATGGTGATGAAACAATCTAGAGTGATCTTCATACACGAGATTAACGCTGCTCCATTGGAAGTTGTGAAAATTTTACGATAGTCTTGCATTTTAAAAAATTACTTACCATGGGGTATGTTTCACGATATTCAGTATACTTTCTGTGGATTTGAAAAAAATGAAAGAAATTATTTTGTCTCAGAAATACCATTTTACTTTGTTCACCAAACGTTTTGCACTGTGGTGTGTTGCTGGCCATGACTGCGAAGCATGACGTCACAATCAGGAAAAATCCACTCTAAAACGTCATTTTAAGTGACAACGTGACGGTTCCCATGCAGCTGAAATCTAGCGCGATAAAGTTATTTTACTTATTACAGACAACCACATCGGAAAAAAAAGAGATTAATTCTTTGCACACATTGAACGGTTCGCGGCCAATTCGTCTTCTGACTTGATGTCGCCTTTAATTAGTTTGCTGTAAGTCTCGCTGAAAAAAAAAAAAAAGCAGAAAAATGCTGTTTACTTTCTTTTTACCAGATTGTCTCAATCTTTCTGTACAAACACAATTCATCTCTGCCATTGAGTCTTCTATCTATTTCAGATGGTTTTCGAATATCTTTGTTTTTGATTTCGTTTTCACAGAGTAGTTTGCCGGCTTGTGGACGGGTTATTTCAGAAGTCGATTGATTATAACTGGTCGCTTTGTTTCCTTCCTTCATTTTCTTTCAGTGTCCTCTCCATTACATTATTATGATCTTCAATGATTTCTTTTTTTTTTTTTTTTTTTTTTTGGATAGCATCGTCTATGCTCTTTCTCTCTCAATGTCTTTCTGCCTATCTCAACTTTCCTTCCCCCTCCCCCGTCTCTCTCCTTTTTTCTTCTTTCACTTCTCTCTCTCTCTCTCTCTGTCTCTCTAGTACCCACCTCCCTCCCTCCCTCCCCCTGTCTCTCTCTTTCTCTTTTTATTTCTCTCACTTCAACCTCACACTTTCTTTTCTTCAATTCTTTCTCCTTTACACCTCCCCCCTCCCCCCCCCCCCCCCCCCCCCCCCCCCCCGCTTCCTATCCGCTACAGTTCTGTAAAGGGAGAGAAGCCCTGCAGTTACCCCGTGTGCCTCCTGGTTCCTTTCCTGTCCCACCAGACGTCCTCCAGGAGGTAGTGGACTGAGCGTAATGAGCACTCTCCCTTCACTTACTTCCCTTACTGAAACAGAATCACTGTCACTCGTTACACAAATCTCGCCGCACACGAAACGCCATCTGTCTTCTTTCCTCCAGTTTTCGGCCTGCCCTGCCAGACACTGGGATCGGGGGAATCTTTTCTTTATCGTTCTTTGTGTGTGTGTGTGTGTGTGTGTGTGTGTGTGTGTGTGTGTGTGTGGTGTGTGGTGTGTGTGGTGTGTGTGCTGTGGTGTGGTGGTGGTGGGGGGTGTGTGTGTGTGTGTGTGTGTGTGTGTGTGTGTGTGTGTGTGTGGTGTGTGTGTGTGTGTGTGTGTGTGTGTGTGTGTGTGGAAGGGGAGTTCCTTCTCCATCTTGTTTTGTCTTTAGGGGAGAAAAATAGAATTTGAGGAAAAATCGAAGCGGGTGAGGTAGGATTTGGCAAGCGATAGTGCCGATGTGTGACATGGACTTGAGAGAGAGAGAGAGAGAGAGAGAGAGAGAGAGAGAGAGAGAGAGAGAGAGAGAGAGAGAGAGGAGGAATAGGAGGAGGGGGAGGGGGAGGAGGGTCGGAGGCGCTAGGGAAGGGAGCTAATTCACGATTGCGTCCCGGAGAGTGTCAGACTGTCCAGTGCGTAACGACCAAGGCCATCAAAGGGAGACTATCGGGCCCTCCAGTCTGTCACCTTCAAGCGCTTGTCACGGCCAGTGGCTAATGGTCTGTCGCGGCTCGGCTGCTGCTGCTGCTACTGCTGGGATTTCCTTTCCCTTTCCTTTCTTCTTTTTCTTCTTCATTTTTCTTCTCTTATTTTGGTTTCAGGTTTGAAGTGGAAGTCGTGGGGCGGTTTCGGCTTTCCCGTTTGGACTCCAACCCCCCCCCCCCCCCCCCCCACTCTCCTTTCATCCCCCCCCCCCTTCCTTTTCACCGTCCCCTTCCTCCTCTCCCCATTTCTACTCCGTCTTTTGCTCGTTTTAGTGGATCTGCTTTATTTTGTTTTCTTCTGGGTCCATGTTAGTGTGTTTATAACGGAGTGCTATCCAGGATGAATAAGGGAGTATGCTGTTTTAGAGTGACCCGTGTAATGGTATATCTTATGTGTAATAATGCAGAATGATTTCTCTCTCTCTTTCTCTCTCTCACTCTGATGTGTATGTGCGTGCGTGCGTGCGCGCGTACATGCGTGTGTGTGTGTGTGTGTGTGTGTGTGTGTGTGTGCGCGCGCGCGCGCGCGCGCCCGCACGCGCGTGAGTATGAGCACCAACGCGCGCGTGCGTGTATGTGTATGTCTGTTGGCGCGCGCATGGGTTGGTATGTGCAAACGTGTGCATGCATACAATAGAAGAAGAGTGAGGGAGGCATTGTGGAGGTCCCGAGGTATTAATGTTCTTTTGTTTCTGGCTGTCAAAGCAGATTATCTGACTAATGCACTGCACATTATGATCATTGTTACTGTCAAGTGTAAACAAGAACCTGGAATGGTCAGAATCTGTTCCTTACTTAGTTCCAGTAGTTATGAAAATATCAGTAATTTCAGTCTTTTTTAAATTTTTTTTTAGTTTAAAACAGTTAAGATAAGAAAAGTGCTGACATAAAAGTCACTTTGTGCGTGTGTCTTTTTGGAATTCTATATTTTGTTTAAACAATTCATGTGATCAATTCAGTTACTTTCCCTTCGAATGGGTCAGTGGGCTTTCTGTATGAAAATCCCCCTCCCCCCCTCTCTGTGTCTCTGTCTGTCTCTCTGTCTGTCTGTCCTGTCTGTCTGTCTGTCTGTCTGTCTGTCTCTCTCTCTCTCTCTCTCTCTCTCTCTCTCTCTCTCTCTCTCTCTCTTTCTCTCTCTGTTTCTGCTTTGAAGAGACACGGACCATATGTCCAGTACGAGTCTACAGATACAGTGGCGGCTGTAGGCTATCACTGGCAGTGCAGCTGTGATGGTTGCACGTGTAACAGTGGTATATAATGTGTACTCCGACAGTGTCCCATGGACAGGGCGTTATTTTCCTCGTCCCCAGACAGGCATTTGTCAGAGACCACGATCATCCGTCATCGTCATCATTCTCATCACCGTCTGTCTTTAAACACCCTGGTGCTTCCCATGAAAACCTTGTTCAGAGATATCCGACCCTGATGTGTTTTATATGTTTCTGAAAGAGGCAAACATTTGTTCCCACATGATCTGGGATTTTATGGATGATTGATTTCAAAGCAATTCTGTGGGGTTTTAAAGAAGCTGTTTTTCATGCAAGTGTATAGTTTTTTTTAAAATCTGTTATGAGAGTAGACTTTAACGAGGTGACAGCTCTTTGCTGTCGGCTGGGCTATATGCAACATGAACCGATTGATTGATCGTTAGCTGTCATGAAGTCTTGGGTGGTGACCAGTACTGATCCACTAAACACTGTGACATCAAAGCAGTATTTTATTCTGATTTGAAATAATCACATTTTCATTTCCTTCATTTCTGTGCCTTTCTGTAGCCTGTTATTCTCATTTGAAACAACTGTAGTTCACTTTCCTTGAAGTCTACCACTGATCGCAACAACATACGAACGAGAACACACACACACACACACACACACACACACACACACACACACACACACACACACACACACACACACAGAGATAGATATAGCTATTGATATCATCATCATCATTATAATCATCACCATCAAATGGGAGATTTATAATACGCTCTACACTCCCTGAGTTTCAGGGATCCAGGGCGTTTTGTATGACTGTCGTTAGGCAGTTGTTGGATTTCAGGCTGGCAGTGACAAGACACACGACTGAGCTGGGAAGAAGACCAACTCCTATGTCTGGAACTGATGTCTAGGAGGGGGAGCGGTGGTGGAGGATGACGGCATTTTCCCTAAACTAAGCGTGTCCACCGGTCGCCCTTTGGTCTGCTCTGCTGATAGACATTAAGGACCTGTCTCGGCCCAATATTCATTCAGAAAAATATTGATGATCGGGTTTTCAGTCATCAAATCAAATTTGGTTCCGTTTCACTTCAGGTAGTACTGATGGGAACGTTCGTCACGGAAGGGAGGTATTGGCGGAGACATGACTACCAACTGGTGATTCAAGTACAGAGACTGAGGTACAGAAGCAAAGAGATCACATCATTTTCAGATGAGACAATAACCGGGCGTTCCGTATGTGTCATTTGCCATACATACATACATACATACATACATACATACATACATACATACATACATACATACATACATACATACATACATACATACACACATGCATACATACATACATACATACATACATACATACATTCATACATACATACATGCATGCAAAGATACATACATACATACTTACGTGCATAGGTACTTACATACGTACGTACGTACATACATCATACAAACATATATATATATATATATATATATATATATATATATACATAAATACATGCATGCATACATACATACATACATTCATACATACATATAGATCGCACACTTAAGAACGCGCGGCAACAAAGGATTCAACTCTGGCGAATGATGGATACACACGAATATATGCAGGCACAGAAAAAAGAGAAATCAAGAGGACCGCTCCGGAGACCACAGACCTCTGCGGATATCAAACAATTTCCTCTATATGATCTGAATGGGCACCAAGAAGCCACGTCAAACTGTAACCGTTTCCTCTATATGATCTGAATGGGCACCAAGAAGCCACGTCAAACTGTAACCGTTTCCTCTATATGATCTGAATGGGCACCATGAAGCCACGTCAAACTGTAACCGTTTCCTCTATATGATCTGAATGGGCACCATGAAGCCACGTCAAACTGTAACCGTTTCCTCTATATGATCTGAATGGGCACCATGAAGCCACGTCAAACTGTAACCGTTTCCTCTATATGATCTGAATGGGCACCAAGAAGCCACGTCAAACTGTAACCGTTTCCTCTATAAGATCTGAAAGGGCACCATGAAGCCACGTCAAACTGTAACCGTTTCCTCTATATGATCTGAAAGGGCACCAAGAAGCCACGTCAAACTGTAACCGTTTCCTCTATATGATCTGAATGGGCACCAAGAAGCCACGTCAAACTGTAACCGTTTCCTCTATATGATCTGAATGGGCACCATGAAGCCACGCCAAACTGTAACCGTTTCCTCTATATGATCTGAATGGGCACCAAGAAGCCACGTCAAACTGTAACCGTTTCCTCTATATGATCTGAATGGGCACCATGAAGCCACGTCAAACTGTAACCGTTTCCTCTATATGATCTGAATGGGCACCATGAAGCCACGTCAAACTGTAACAGTTCCCTCCTTGAGCCACGTCCCACCTTTCCACCAGACTTCGTGAAGATCGGTTCCACGGGTGTTACGTGCTCTTCACATGGCAGATGGACAGACAGACCAACAGAGGCGGATAAAAACGTAACATCTCTGGTGGAGGTGAAACACTGGGGGTGCTGTGCTTTGATGATATACTCTTCCCTGGGAGATACAATACAATACAATACATCACAGCCCAATACAAAACAATACAATACAATGCAATGCAAAACAATACAATACAGTGCAATGCAATACAATATAACGCAACGCAACACAACTCAGCACAGAACAACTCAACACAATTCAACGCGAACAACCCAACCCAACCCAACCCAACCCAACCCAACCCAACCCAACCCAACCCAACCCAATCCAACCCAACACAACACAACACAACACAACACAACACAACACAACACAATGTCAAGAGATGATGGTGAAACTAATGTCACGAATCCAGCGGACAACCGGAAGATCCAGGAGAGCGTCCTCTGCTGCAGAGAGACGGACCTGGCCACACCAACACGCACTGACATCACACACATCAGCGCACACATGAAACGGGTCAGTCTGATACAGCGCATATAGGATTCTTCCCATTCCCCAGTATCTATACAAGTCCTACCCCATCACTGAAATATTCAAATGCGTGAAAAATGCTTCGCCTTTCCGTATAAGCATCCCCCCACCCCCTACGACACCGCACAACATAACGGTCTAACCTTTTAGAAACGAGCCATTATTAGTTAGTCATAGTCTCTATCCACCCCTGTGCTGGCGTGGGGCACAAACTGGGGTGGTTCCAACAGCGCCTTGTATTCCTGCTCTACTCTCATCATCTCCTGCCGCCCTGTGAGCGAGATGGTAAGGTCTGCGAACTGGCTTTAGACGCCTCTGCAACCAAGGAATACGGTACGAGGAACTGATAGTGTATCTGTTTCCATTTTCCCCATCCCCACCCCCATTCTCCTGGTACAACACCAGAAGACGAAAGGTATCAACACTACGGATCTGCAGCACGGATCTGCACCCGAATGTCATGGGGTCGTCTGTGAGCCAAATTCCATGCTTTGACAAAGTTCATGCCTGAAACTGGTGACAGACAAGCAAACGAATAAACAGATGCGGCTGAAAACATGACATCCTTTGCAAAGGATATATAACGGACAGTAAGTGAGAAAATAATCTGGACAAGTATAGAGCTAAACAACGGGTGAAAAGAGGGAAAAGAGGCTTAAAAGAGAGAAAAGGAAAACAGGCAAATGAAGACAGGAAACCAAACGACTGAAAACAGAAGAAAGAAAATAGTACAGTGAACCAACACCCAAGAGTCTCCCACCGTCTCTCTAGCCGTGTCCACGTAGAAATTCGTTTACACACTCCACAAAGACTGGATCAATTATTCAACCTCCCTACCAGGGTCCACAACCCGTCTGACCGAAGGGACTGCACTCCGTCTCGGGCCTTTTTTTATTGGGAAAGAAAACGACATGAAAGAATGATCAGTGGGAAAAAGAAAATAAAATGAAAAAAAGGGAAGAGCTTGTGTGGACGTGAATGGATGTCCGTTTTGGCATTACTCTAAAAGGACGAGCATTGCAGGAAAGGAACATCCACACACTACGGCATGGACATCGACCTTAACGAGACGGCAGTGCCAGACATTTTGGAATGAAGGCTGACAGTATCTTTGTTGTGATTCCTTGGCTGGTGAACATTAATTCTCCCACTCCCCATTCGCCTCTCTCTCTCTCTCTCTTGGTGAAAAAGGATTATAACAAGAAATGCAATACTGCTACGCTGATATATCAAAACGGAAACGAACGTATAAATAGTGGTACATGAAAGGAAGATTGTCATGTCTCTAGATAATGCGAGGGTCGCTTTTTATTCTTATGTTTCAATGTCAGGAGGCATATCAAGTCTTTTCCAAAATGAATTTATGTCTTCTGTTGCAGAGGTCAAGGCATATTGTCCAAAACTTTATTTTCAATGGCACCACTCGTGGTGGCTTCACAGTGGGTATGATATATGCATGTATCTATGTCCCACCGGAGAGTTCCCATATCATACTCATTTTGAGATTGAGCAGTATATGTGTACTTGAAGAGTCTTTTTGATTGCATGATTGAATTAGTGATGCATACGTGATTCCATCGAATTTAAATGGTAGAACTTCCAATAGTTCAACAAATATATTTGATGACAATCGTGTAAACTGAAATTACTTTAAAAAACCTTTCTGTTTTGACTTGCCATATGAAAAAATCTATAGATAATGTACGTGATGATTATGGACATTGATTGGTTTCAACATTTTAAAGTTTTTTTTTCAGGTAAAGGAAACAACAGGTGTAGACTGGGAAATGAAGATGAAGATGAAATAATGCCTATGAATCTTCCTATATTTAGAGAAGTGATACTGCTAGCGACAAGAAAATCAAAGACGGCAAGGCTACCAGGAACTGTTGGAACTGTTGGGGAAGTTTGGAATGTGTAGTTTTGGATACTTGACTTTTGTTCGAATGGTCTGTTTCTTTTATACTTCCTTTATTTAAAAATAGGTGCTGTAAACAATCTGAGGAATTACAGTGGCATAATCTGTTTATGCATGACATCAGCAATAAACTTTACAGTGCATTAATTAACACAGATTTCTAGAGTGGGTGGGAGCATATAATTTGAAAGGGGAACGCCAAACGAATTTTAAAAGAGGATATTCTACAGTTAACCATATGTTTCCATTATGAGCGCTGATACAAAAGCAGTGTTGTTCCCATGGTAAGCTATAAGAAGCCTTCATTGATTTTGAAAAGACGTTTGGTTCCATAGAAAGAAACTTATAATGGCTGCTCCCCTTGAAAAACAAATGAAATGCACACCATGTCCATCTGTTTGTAGCGTGCATGTCAATATGAAGGTTAGGGTTAACTGTGGTGCTAAATTGTCTGATTACATTAGCTGTACTCTTGAGGTGAAAATATAATGTTTACAGTCCCACTTTGTTCTCTTTACCTATCAATGAATTAGCACCAGAGGTTATTAGAGGAGACGAACACAGCGTAACATTTACGTATACCTTTGAGCTGTTTTATTACTACTGGCTCATGCTGTGGTGTTACTGGTGATTTTGATTCGTGAAGAGTCAGATTTATATTTCAGGGTGAACACTGATCAGCAAGCAAAAGTGGGTTTATACAGGAATTATCATACCCATTATTAATGCGTACAAATATAGTTAACTGTAGAATATCTCTTTTAAATCCCGCTTGGCGTTCCCCTGTCAAATTATAGGCTTCTACCCATTCCATGTGAATGAAAGCGAAACAATTCTTTTTACAGGTTTTTTTTTTTTTTTTTGCACCGTGCCTATTGTTAAAAGACCACATCTACAACTGAACTTGGAGCAGCATTTTAAGAATATAATGACTAAATTCAGCCTTAGTAGTTGCTTCCGTCATCGATTCCGAGTGACGCAGACTTAAGATGCCAACTTTGCAGAACCAATACAGTAAAAATAATGTACACTGAGTTGTGTTGTCCTGTCTTGCACAAATCAAGTGCTCTGTATACATTGTGGAAACTTCATCAGTTCTCAGGTCAGTCTGGATTAGTGTTCTCTCGACATGTACTCGGAGCAAATCTGACAATCTCTCAGTGTATTCATTTGAAGCATTCAAGTTGAGGTCTTGTCTGTTACTAATAAACAGATTTCTGATTGAGGGCTTTACTTCTGTGCAGTTGCCCCCGTTCTATGGTAAATATATTTATCCTGCATCCCTTCATAAATAGAATAGATAGTCTATTTTTCAGTCTTAACGCTCTCTCTCCTCTCTCTCTCTCTCTCTCTCT
>CM065717.1:63449510-63462010 GCA_033310375.1 Conus canariensis
CACTTGAAAACGCCGAATGGCACAAATGGTACATCTGTAAGACAAATGGGTATCCGATTTATATAAACTCTGCAGTTCGATGTGTTCGGTATTGGTTGGAATTATTGAGAATGAATATTGATCGATCGCCATAAAAATCTTGTGATATGCTTTATGACTGAATTTAAGGAGTAAAAGTAACTGGGTGACAAAGGTACATAGATGTCTGAGTGAATTCAGGTTTCGGTATGCATATCATTAAGGAGTAGGTGAATGAAATAAAATTTGTGCAAACTTTATGTTGACGGTTTATAGACTGCAGATAGCAAAAAATGAAATAAACAAAAATGAAAAAAAAAAAAATGTGACAAGGATTTCATTTAAGTGGCAGATTTGCTTTAAACAGAAGTTTTATTTCCAAACGTTTAGTATAAAATATGTTGTGTTCCACACAGTGAGATATCCATAAATTATTTTTACGAAATTTATGCTTGGTCATTTAGAAATCAAGAGGCACAGGTACTGGTATATAACTGTTTGCCTAGTCAAACTGTTATGTCCATTATGTAAGGAAACTGTCCAGGACGAATTGTCCTTTGTTTTGAAATATTGTCCTTTGTTTTTAAATGTCCTGCTCTGAGTGATATTCATGTAAAACTGATCTTGAAGAAAGACTATATAAATCAATACTTACCAGCTTTTGTTTATTGACAGCATCGAACCATGAAAGATCAGTTCGTAATTTGGCACTGTACTTGTATAAATCATTCGCTTCAGGAAAACAGTTTTATCGTAGATCCTTTACGAGTTCTGAAAATACTGCATGTATATAAAAAGTAACAGGTACAGTCTAGTCATTGGTTGTTATCGCTCCTTGTTTACATGGAGCTGGTCCTTTCTGTGAATCTCTCTCTCTCTCTCTCACTCTCTCTCTCTTTCTCTCTCTCAAGGTGAAAGAGAGGAGAGAGAGGAGGAGAGAGAGAGAGGAGAGAGAGAGAGAGAGAGGTGGGTGGACAAGCGGACTGATATGCCGAAATGGGTATTAGGACACACACACACACACACACACACACACACACACACACACACACACACACACACACACTGTATATAATTCTACCCATCCTGCTTATTCAGACAGAGAGAGAGAGAGAGAGAGAGAGAGAGAGAGAGAGAGAGAGAGAGAGAGAGAGAGAGAGAGAGAGAGAGTCGCTGTAACTGAGAATGAGGATGAGAGAATGTTACGGAAGCAGTCCTGAAGACAGAAACAGATGCAGAACGATAGGGGCCCAGAATGTGACAAACAGGACCAGAGAAACAGAAACAGACCAAACCTCGCGACAGACTGACAGAACACTGTGTGAAGAGAGAGAGAGCGACACCACCCACGAGTACCACGAGTACCCAGCCAACAGTTCAGCAACAGACCCGGGTTCACTCGGTAGGAAAACGAAGATGTATGGCTCGCCCGCGAAAGGAAATGTACACGTCGGCCCAGGGGTCGTCAATTTGGCGGGGAGGCCCTATGCCAAAGTCTAGCACCGGTTCCGCACCCATCATTAACCCACTGACTTACCAGCCGTGTCTTTCCCATGACCTCCACCATTGTACAGTCTGTCCCAGTGAATAGAACAAAGTGACTTTTGCATAGCATTCGTGCTGTTTTAATGTTTAGTTCACCGTATATTCAAACTCCTGTTTTGCATAGCGTTCGTGCTGTTTTAATGTTTTGTTCACCATTCAAACTCTTCTTTTGCATAGCATTCGTGCTGTTTTAATGTTTAGTTCTCCATATATTCAAACTCATATTTTGCATAGCATTCACGCTGTTTTTATGTTTAGTTCACCTATTCAAACTCCTCTTTTGCATAGCATTCGCGCCGTTTTAATGTTTTGTTCACTTATTCAAACTCCTCTTTTGCATAGCATTCGTGCTCTTTTAATGTTTTGTTCACCATATATTCAAACTCCTGTTTTGCATAGCATTCATGCTGTTTTAATGTTTTGCTCACCATATATTCAAACTCTTGTTTTGCATAGCATTCGTGCTGTTTTAATGTTTAGTTCATCATATATTCAAACTCCTGTTTTGCATAGCATTCGCGCTGTTTTAATGTTTAGTTCATCATTTTTTTTATTCAAGCTCCGTTTTGCATAGCATTCATGTTCTTTTAATGTTTTCGTTCACCATATATTTAAACTCCTGTTTTGCATAGCAGTCATGCTCTCTTAATGTTTAGTTCACCATATATTCAAACTCCTCTGCAGTCTCCATTACTCTGCTCCTCCTGCCAACAGATGCACACGAAAAGGTTGCCGTCCTCATCTACCATTGACCGTTCATGTCCTCCTGCCTCCACAAAGCAAATACTAGTAGAAGTGTTTCAAACTCTCTCAGCGAGGAGAGACATAACCTGTTTATTTTTTGTCTTTGCTGCAAGTTGATGAACCAGAGGACAGATAATCCTTTTGTAAGTCCTACATTTTATCGCACGGCACAGAACTGTGACGTAACTTTTACTCTCTGTTGTTGTCACTGCTTGAGATAGTGTCTCGAATTGAACAAAAAATGTAATTTGAAACTATTTGCGGGGAATTTCAGTTTTTATGGTAATTTTTTTTGGGCCAAAATATAGTAGTGCTTTAAATCAAGTGATATCCACAAAATGTCACTAACTTTCAGTTACATACTTTATTTTGTTAAGAAAGTACATTTGAAACTTGATGTCACAAAAGCTACAGCTAACAATAAGCGCGTTAGAAATGTATTAATGTCCTGCTGTATCTGTAGCTTTTCCTTTCTCCCTCCGAGAGTAGTTCTAACAGCTGTCTGTGCAGACTCAGGCGTCTGGCTGGTTTGTCCAGATCAGAAGGCAGCCTGCCAGTAGTACACCATCTGTAGGCCTGTGATTGAACTTATTGTGGGAGCCTAGTCAAACAACAACAACAACAACGGCAACAATGATAGTAATATAATGATAACAATGATAACAACGACAACAACAACAAGGATGTAATGATAATAATGATTATGGTGATAATAATGGTAAAAGTGAGAATTCTTTCCATCGAACAATTTTTAGGGTATAAATTTAAACTACTGCACCTGAGTTAGTTTATTGTGCTGTGCTGTGTGTGTGTGTGTGTGTGTGTGTGTGTGTGTGTGTGTGTGTGTGTGTGTGTGTGTCGTGGTGGTGGTGTGGTGTGTTGTGTGTGTGCGTCGTGGGGTGCGTGCGTCGTGGTGGTGTGTGTGTGTGTGTGTGTGTGGTGGTGTGTGTGTGTGTGTGTGTGTTGTGTGTGTTGTTGCTCTCAGTTCCAGCTCACGAGACATCGCAGTTTACCAAATGTGTAGAGATGTTCGATTGGAGACAACAGCATTAACAATGTTTTAGGCAATATCACCCCTTTGGGGAGTTTCATAAACCTGTTGATTGTAGGACTGCTCGATGTCATTAAGCTTTAACGACTACACCCACAAAAGGTGACAGGCAGACAGAATGATCGGAACACTGTAAATAACGCTCCCTTTCTCCTTCCTTGATCGCTAAAGTGCTAGCCTTGGAATTGTTTAGTTAAAGTTGACATGGGTTAGCATTCACCTTCCATCACATATCTCACTTTGTCTTTGCCATTCATATTCTTTTGTTACAAAAATGGGTTTTAGAGAGCATGGAATAATGTGTCCTGTAGTAAATGACGAAGAACTAGATGTTGATTTTCACACTATCTTGGCCTAAAAAGGTTGATAGTGATTCTGTGCCATCCTCACAGTCACGGATGCCTGGTACTAACACTGAGTCACGGCGGCTGGTCATCTGTGTGAAAATCTTTCTGAGGCGTCCTTTACTCTTCAAACTTCGTTCCTTCCCCTGAGGCGACTAACATCAAAACAAGCCCATCTACCCCACGCCCTCAACCAACCCACATTACTGCTGACCTAAAACTCTCCCAGGGTGTTCTTTTAAAACATACTCCGGCCGCCGCCAATGTCCAAAGGACCCCTGCCAGTGCGTCCCCCTGACTGTCCACTTGTCCCCTGCCCCTCAATTAACGGCCGCCTGTGGCCCCTGTGTGTAAAGTGAGCAGGCGGGACAAGCGACGGACAATAGTGGACCAGCCTGAGCATCAACAGTGACCAGCTTGACCGCCCACAAGAGAGTGTCCTTTGAGAGAGTCCGGTTACCAGGCGGCGCTGGGGCACTTCAGCTCGTCCACCGACAATGACAGGGCGGGCATGTTGTGATGGGTTGGAGCAAAGTGTGGCGACTGCCTTGGCCATTCGCTAAACGGGTTTAAACAGAATCGTGATATATAACATGACATCAGAATTTGACCAGTTAGAGCTTAATTTGCATGTTCATTGCTAGCGAAAGATTTAACGAACATGCAAGCTTGAGAAAGCTGCTTTACCATACTTCAAGCAGAAGAGTACAATACGTTGGCAAATGCACACATTGCCAAAGAGTGGCTTGGGCAGCAAATGGGATACCTCTCTCTCTCTCTCTCTCTCTCTCTCTCTCTCTCTCTCTCTCTCTCTCTCTTAAGCTCCCTTTTCTGCCCCTTTTTCTTTGTTGTGCTGCTGTTCTTTTACTTAAGTCATATGAAGGTACAATGCTTTTGATGATCCTATTTGATGATGATTGCTGCTTTGTATTCTTTTATGTAATTATGTTTCTTTATCTTAGCACTAACACATGTTATGTTTCCTGAAAATCTGCAAACATTCTCCAGTAAGAGAAATTTCTTAGTGCCGGCCACCTTCATGCAAGTTTAACAGCAAAAATGAGGGATAACTAGGCTAGCATAGTTTGTGGCACACTGCAGCTTTGTGCAGCTTTAAACGCGTATTCGTCCATTTACGTATGTTTTCATATGTCATTGAGTATACGTATATTATTTGTCAATTATGTCATCAGTCCTGAAGACGGTCTATGACCGAAACGTTGAAGATTTTCGTTTTTTTTTTTTTTTTTTTTTTTTTTTCCAAATTTTCTGAGTATCCTCAAAGATAGTTTGCATTGCAGCCTTGTGCATTGTGCATCGTGGATACAAGCAACGCAAACGAATATTTAAGATTTCCACTAAAAAAATTATAAAAACTTTCTTCCCATCTCCTGCCCGACTATTTTTAATTATTGTGAAGTCTACATGTATTGTGAAGAACACTGAAGTAAAATTTAATCATGATTTTTGATTGACATTTTGCATGGACTAGATTGAGAGATTGATTTAGCTGACTGATTTTTTAACGTTCTGAAACAGTAGTCTGTTTAAGTTTCAGTTTAATGTTGTTTGTGGCCGGGCCATCCGCAGAGCTTAATACCGGGCCTGTTATTATGTCAAAATCGATTCTGTAAAAGTATTGTTAAAAGACACCACCTCCACCCCCCTCCCACCCCGCCCCCCCCCCCTCCCCCCGTCCCCACCAACTGGTCAGTGGCTGATACATACATGCATATATTCATACATACATACATACATACATGTGTGGTGTGTGTGTGTGTGGTCTGTCTGTGTGTGTGTGTGTGTGTGTGTGTGTGTGTGTGTGTGTGTGTGCGCGCGCACGCGTGTGCGTGCGTGGCTACGTGCGCGCGCATATGTGTGTGTGTGTGTGTGTGTGTGCGTGTGCGTGTGTGTGTGTGTGTGTGTGTGTGTGTGTGTGAGAGAGAGAGAGAGAGAGAGAGAGAGAGAGAGAGAGAGAGAGAGAGAGAGAGAGTACTTCATAATGAGATAATTGCTGACTGTGGCTTGATGAAGTCTTCAGGAGTTACCGGAAGTGTTACGTCTTTTTTTGTTGTTGCCCATTGTATAAAGCGCGAACTATTCACATTAATTTTAGCTGGCTGTTTTTGCAATTTTAGAGACTACTTCCAAACATTGCGCGACAGCAGCGCTATTTTAACAGGGATCGGTTCTGTGAGAAATTGGGTGTGAGATGGGAGGGAGGGGGCGGGGGGATAGTGAAAACGGAAAGAGGGGTCTTTTCTTCTTCTTCCTTAACTCTTCGGGGAATCACTGGGGGCACTACTCTGAAGACCAATTCACCAGATTCCTCCAGATCTGTCGTTTGTGTGCCAAAAGGCCTGGGTCTCTGGAAATGCTTTCCATGTCCATTTTACAATGTTGTCAGTCCATCGTTCTTTGTTCTGTCTTCCCATCCGTCTTCCTCCTTCAACAGTTACCTGGAGGATTGTTCTATCAACGCCATTTGATCTTGTTACATGGCCATAGCAACGACATTTTCTTTTTCTTTTCTTGACTGATGTCGGTAGATCTTCGCATGGTCCTTGGTGCTGCTCCATGGTTTGACGCACTCGTCCATTGGTGATAGGACTAGTTATCTCTGACGTTTGGTATTTTGCGGTAACCTCATCTCCATGGCATATGTTATTCTCTCTAAATCTACTGCGAGGGTCCATGTATCGCGTGCAAACAGGAAGATGCATTATACCATTGCCCACGTAATCCTGATATTTTTTTCATGTAGATTTTCTTGTCTTTCCGTACAATTCTAGTCTGGACAGTACTCATGAAGTCTTTGCCGCACTTGAGATGATTTCTGGATTGAACACCCCATTGCTGATGAAGGATCCCAAGTAAGTTACCGTTAAACAGTGTATTGCTTCAGACCTTGGACAGTTATATTGGTATAGATGGTGGCGTTGTGGGTTGCCATCAGCTCGGTTCACGTTCGTGATGGTTCTTCCTCCAGTGCTGATTGTGATGACGTGTTCTTCAAGTGCATCAGTCACTATGCGTTCCAGGAATACGTTGAAAAGCATGAGAGATAGAAGGCAGCCGTGGCGGACTCCGATGGAAGTAAAGAACCACTCTCCAATCGCATCCTGAATTACCGCTGCACTAGTCACTTTTGCTCGTTGTTAGCTTTCTCCATTGTGGCCCATAGGGCGTCCTGTCAGGCTTGTCGAACGACTGCTTGAAGTATTGTAGACGCGTTTCGCAAAGGTTATGCAGGTCAGGTTAAAGATCTGTTCGATGGTACATCTGTCCGTGCAGAATCCATCCTGTTCTTCAGCAATAATGGTACCTGACTGCGGCTGTAATCTATACAAAAAGATTTGGAGTATTCCTGTGCTGGCGCGGCTGATAAGGCTCATGCTGCGGTGGTTTTGGCAGTGTTGGAGATTTCCTTTCTTGGGAAGGAGGATGACCAGTGACTGAGTCCATGGCGTGGGCCGCTCCACAGTGTACCAAGCTTCGTTGCAGATGGTAGCTAAAGATATCACCTATTGCCCCTTCGCCAGGTTTTCAGATTTCTGCATGTATGTTGTCGATGCCTGCAGCTTTCCTAGATTTCAGCGATTTCACTGCAGCTATGACTTCATTACAAAATGTTTGAAAGTCATGCTCATCTGTTAAATCTAGTTCTTTTAGCACTTTGAAGTCATCCTCATTTGTTAAATCTAGTTCTTTTAGCACTTTGAAGTCATCCTCATTTGTTAAATCTGGTTCTTTTAGCACTTTGCAGTCATCCTCATCTGCTAAATCTAGTTCTTTTAGCACATTGAAAGTCATCCTCATCTGTTACATCTAATTCTTTAAGCACTTTGAAGTCATCCTCATCTGCTAAATCTAGTTCTTTCAGTACTTTGAAAGTCATCCGCATCTGCTAAATCTAGTTCTCTTAGCACTTTGAAAGTCATCTTCTTCTGTTTAATCTAGTTCTTTCAGCACATTGAAAGTCATCCTCATCTGCGAAATCTAGTTATTTCGGCACTTTGAAAGTCATCCTCTTCTGTTAAATCTAGTTCTTTTAGTACTCTGAGAATCATCCTCATCTGTTAAATCTAGTTCTTTTAGCACTTTGAAGTCATCCTCTTCTGTTAAATCTAGTTCTCTTAGTACTTTGAAAGTCATCCCTTTCTGTTAAATCTAGTTCTTTTAGCACATTGAAAGTCATCCTCTTCTGTTAAATCTAGTTCTTTCAGCACATTGAAAGTCATCCTCATCTGTTAAATCTAGTTCTTTCAGTACATTGAAAGTCATCCTCATCTGTTAAATCTAGTTCTTTCAGCACTTTGAAAGTCATATTCATATGCTAAATCTAGTTCTCTTAGTACTTTGAAAATCATCCTCATCTGCTAAATCTAGTTCTTTTAGCACTTTGAAAGGCATCCTCATCTGTTAAATCTAGTTCTTTTAGTACTTTGAAGTCATCCTCGTCTGCTAAATCTAGTTCTTTTAGTACTTTCAAGTCATCCTCATCTGCTAAATCTAGTTCTTTTAGTACATTAAAAGTCCTCCTCATCTGCTAAATCTAGTTCTTTTAGCACTTTCGTATCTCCTTTGCTCTGTTTGTTGTGGACTTCAAAGCAATAAGATTTTTTTTAAAGATTTTTTTCTTGTGTGCAATAGTTGTCCTCTTTGTTCTGAATCGTGGTAACTTTGCACTTTTGTTTGGTCAAGACGTTTAGAATCTGAAAACCTTTCTTTATCCTTTTGTTCAGTTTTTTTCCATGTCCTCACACTGTCCTTTGCACTCTTCAGTTCTTCACCGGCTCTCTAGTTTATAAGCATTGCATCCCCCCCCCCCCCATCCTCACCCCCACCCCTCAGTCTTCTTGAGCGGTTTAAGTGTCACACACCTCCAACATATTGCTTGAGATCCATGGCTTGGGATTCCACCCGCTTGTTCCTAAGAATACGCTGGCACAGTTTCAGTCAACACTTGATTGAAAATGTTTATGAGGACTTCGAGATTTTCTTCGAACGGAAGTGAAGCGACGTTTTCCTTCCACGAATGCTTGGAATTGTTTAGCGACCTCCGGATCTCTCAGTTTGTCAAGAATTCTTTTCTGTTTCTTTGCATTTACGTAAAACGTAAGCACGCATACACGATTGCATGTGTGTGCATAGAGGCATGCATGCACGCACATACGCGCAGAGAGAGAGGAGAGGAGAGAGAGAGAGAGAGAGAGAGAGAGAGAGAGAGAGGAGAGAGAGTCCGTATCATGGCGACGCGCTCTCCCGCTGTCTCTTGGGAGGTAAAGCCTCATCTCTCTTCTCTCTCTCTCTCTCTCTCTCTCTCTCTCTCTCTCTCTCTCTCTCTCTCTACCATAGTTGCGCGCGCATACTTTCATACTCGCACACACGATAGCCTAACTCCCCCCCCCCCCCCAACACATATACAGAGAGAGAGAGAGAGAGAGAGAGAGAGAGAGAGAGAGAGAGAGAGAGACAGAGACAAGAAGAGACAGAGACAGACAGACGGACAGACGGACAGAAATAATAATAATAATAATAATAATAATAATAATAATAATAATAATAATGCACATTTATAGAGCGCCCTTTCTCACTAGAGCTCACAGCGCTTTACAATATTTAACTATAAACATGTCAAAAACAAAAATCACTGTACAAAACCATAAACCCAGTCACCTCATCAATCATGACAATATGAAACATAGCAAGGGGGGGGGGGGGGGGGGGGGGCTGGCCAACCAACATTGACACCACACACACACACACACACACACACACACACACACACACGCACACACTGTCAGTTTTCAAGTGTAACACTTACAACACGTAACGCAATGACACATCCAATAACAGGACAAAAATGTTTTCTATAAAAAAAAAAAAAAAAATTCCTTGAACAGATGGGTTTTGAGTGCAGAACGGAAAGCAGAGTCAGTTTTGGCAGAGCGGATCGAAAGTGGGAGAGAGTTCCAAACAGAAGGGGCTGCAAAAAGAAGCAGCGTTCACCATAGGTTTTTGTTGAAACGCGTGGCTTGCAGAGTGTGAGAGTGTCGGATGATGAGCGGAGTGTTCTTGCCGGTGTGTATATGCTAACCAGGTGAGAAAGATAGACAGGGCCAGATCCATTGACGGCACGAAAACACATGCATGCAATTTTGTATCTAATGCATGCTTCTGTGGGGAGCCAGTGCAGAGTGTGGAGATGCGGGGTGATGCCGTCTCTACGGGGAACCCTCAAGACCAGGCGTACTGCAGTATTTTGTAATATCTGAATTCGTTGTGTAAGATTTTGTGGGCAGTTTACAAGGAGACCATTGCAATAATCCAGACGGGAGAGCACAAATGCCGAAACGAGAGTTTTTGTTGCCTCAGTTTAGAGGAAATGGCGAACTGAGCTGATACGACGGAGCTCAAATTTAACCGTACGAATTACGTTCATGACCTGAGCATTCATTGTCAGATGTGAGTCAAGAACAACGCCAAGATTCTTTGCTGATTTTGAAAATGAAACAGTGGCATCACCTACAACAAGCGAGTCCGGTAATGGAGCAGACAGTGACGTTCTTGGTGAAGAAATGACTGAAGCTTCAGTTTTCTCATCGTTTAACTTGAGTTTGTTAAATGTCATCCATGATTTAACATCCTGAATACATGCTTGCATTGACTGAACCAGCTCGTTGACATGGCTGGGTTCTGCAGTGAGACAGAACAGAGTGAGATGAGATGATATCAGACAAGGGTGTTGTATACAAAACAAACAAAAACTGGGCCAAGGACAGAACCCTGTGGCTCTCCATAGTCGATTAACGCTGGGTTAGATTTGCAGTTTTGAATAGATACAGTTTGAGTGCGGTTGGACAGATAGACAGACACAGAGACAGACACAGGCAGAGACACAGAGAGAGACAGAGGTGGCGTCGTACTCTCTCCCGATCTGTCTCGTGAGATGCAGACAGAGAAAGTTTCTGTGAAGAAGAGGTAAGGCAACCCACCAAGGTCTGTGGAGCACCGCTCTCTGTCCAACTTGTGTGTGTGTGTGTGTGTGTGTGTGTGTGTGTGTGTGTGTGTGTGTGTGTGTGTGTGTGTGTGTGTAAATAGATTCTGAGAGTTTTTCCTTTAAATCAGGAAGACTCCCCACTGCGAACGGGTAATTGTCCTAAAGGCCTAATACTAATGGCTGGTAGTCTTACCACACACACACACACACACACACACACACCACACACACACACACACACACACACACACGCACGCACGCACGCACGCACGCACGCACACACGCACACTATAAGTGCTCGCCCATAAACTAGATATTTTGTTTTCATGCGCTGTCTCTGTAGAGAGAGAGAGAGAGAGAGAGAGAGAGAGAGAGAGAGAGAGAGAGAGAGAGAGAGAGGGGGGGGGGGTCGCTGGACCAGTTCCCATTGTGTCAGTCCAATGTCGGTCACGGAGTGTAATCAGATCACCAGAATATTGTCTGTCACAATGACAGCCCTGACAAGACGACCGGGCCTTCGACGTCTCCCTGCTCACGCATTCACACACGCACACACACACACACACACACACACACACACACACACACACACACACACACACACACACACACACACACACATATGCAGTACACGCACATGAACCCCTCCCCCTACACACACACACACACACACACACACACACACACACACACACACACACACACACATTTGCAGTGTACACACAAGCACCCCTCCCCCCTACCCCACACACACACACACACACCACACACACACACACACACACACACACACACACACGCTCACACACGTACACACACATAGACCTACATACACGTACACGCGCGCCCTTAGTATTCCCGTAACCATCGGTTCCCTAACCCCTAAGTTGCTCTGCGGAGTACAGCAACAGCCACATAAAGCTGTAGCCCTGCTGTAGACTAAGTGGCCATCGTGCCAGCAAGTTCATTGAGTGCTGGGGGACTGCCGAGTGAGGCCCAGCTTGGGGAATGGTGTAGCAGGTTATATAGCTGGGTAGTAGTCCGATTTCCGTCACACACAGAGTACAGGACATTGCAAACGTGCAGCTGTTGTCGGTGGAGTGGAAAATCCCGCTGCAGTAAACCACAAAGTGAAAGCTTAGCCTACTCTGTGCGCTAAATCCATCACACGCTGCCCAGGCTTAATTTAAACCCGCGTGCCTTGGTTTGACTGGCAAATTGTCGAAGCACTCGGCGGTTGCACGCGCCTATGTTTCTGTGACAATCTAAGCCTGTGAACAAGCAGTCGGGAGTCGTTTCCTATTCAAACAACGACGACGACAAAAACAACGACAACAATAATGAAAATATTAATAATAATGATAACGATAATGATAATTTCAACAATTATTATCATAATGATAATGAGATAACTGGCTCATTTGTAAAGTGCAACATTTCAATTGGTATTAGCAAATCAAAGTCACAGAATTGAAACAAAAAACGAGCTTTATAGCTATTGACTGAAACAGTTATATAGTATACAAATCTTTTACTAAAAGAGGAAATTAACACATTTGCAATATTTAGATTAAACCAACGTAAATCTTTGAGAAGGCGGAGGTAGGGGAAGAGGGAGTGAAGGTGGGCAAATGAGAGAAATCACCGGAATTAATCGAGCCTGAGGTAGGCCTATAGTCTTTCCAACTTTCCGACCGATTACAGCCACGCCTAGCTTTATATAAGAAAAATTTCCAAATGTGAAACGTAGCGCCGCTGGTGTAGTGGTATCATGCAAGATTCCCATTCTTGCGAC
>CM065717.1:63467010-63487010 GCA_033310375.1 Conus canariensis
GTTGCACGAAGTTGTGGAGATTTATTTCTATTTTTCTTCTCTGTTACATGCCCTTCTACGACCCAAACATTTAACAAATAAACAAACAAGAATGGCTCCTCTTAAATACATTTAATTCCCTTTCTGCTTTTATGTGTGGTGGAAACTCGACCTTATTTAGACATAAGCCTGATTCTACCACCTCCGATATTTTGTCTGCGTTGGCGAGCAAAAAGTCAGGACTTGCACACACACACACACAGAGTGTCACACACAAATGCGCGCGCGCATGCCACACACCACACACACACACACACACACACCACACACACACACACACGCAAACACACACACATACATACGCACACACATATACACACGCAACAAGCGCGCGCGCACGCACACACACATACGCACGCACACACATTCTGCATCGGAAGCAGACAAACAGTATAAACGTTGTCGACTCCATGGTAGATCCGTGGACAACAGAGCCGTAAACTTTTAATTCCCAGAGACGTGAGTCTGATACTTTCACCTTGGGGGGGTTACTCATATCTGTCGCCAACCACTAACAAAATAAGGCCTGTGCTATACTTTTAAAACAAAAATCAACATCCATCAAGAATGGAGACAAAGTCAAACTAGATGTGACCAGCAGCTGACGCCTTGGTTCTACACTCTAATACAAAAGGGAAATACGACTCACGAACATTTCGATTTGTGGAAGAGAGAGAGAGAGAGAGAGAGAGAGAGAGAGAGAGAGAGAGAGAGAGGAAACAGAATTTCATGCAGTCCAATGGACAGAGGCACACACACACACACACAACTGTCGAGCTTGCAATATCCCAATACGATGACATCAACCCACTTCCTCCGATTAAAACTCTCTCTCTCTCTCTCTCTCTCTCTCTCTCTCTCTCTCTCCTCATCTGGACAGTGGTGACGACAGAAACGAGTGCCAACTAATCACTAATGCTAACGCCCGCTGTCTCTCCTCTCCTGTCCCGCCCCACTCATTCTCCCCCACCCGCTCCCCTTTTCACCTTCCTCCTGCCACTCTCTCAACTCCACGCGCCTGCTTCCCCTAGGCACCAACCTGTCCGGACATTCCATTAGTTCTTCTACAAGTACTGAGGGAGAGGGGAGGTCTCCACTTGTGGAATCGACCATTTGAGCTTCTTCAGCGTATTCAACCGCCCCCCCCCCCCCCCCGCCCCCACTCCACTCCTCCCACTGTTTCCCCCAACTAAACACAGCCAAGTCCTTTTTACTCCCTCTACCACTGCCCACAATCATCTTTTCTATCACACACAACACACACACACACACACACACACACACACACACACACACACACACACACACACACACATGTTCTAATTCAAACAGTTTCAGTTCTCGAAAGGTCCAATCAATGCCAACCAGCTGCTCCTCTGCCCTCCTCTTCAAAGCCCAATTTAAAAGTAGCTTAACAAAACGCACACACAAAGAAAAAAAAAGACAATGAATTTTGTCTGTGAAAACGATAAGTCCAACAGTACGAAACGGTCAGTTCAACACGAACTGTTGAATAATATACTACAAAACACCCGGATTGACAAGGATTGTGCAGATCATACAGCATAAAGCACCCACTTCAAAATGATCTGTGAAAATAATGCAGTGCTAAATAACAATAGCAGTACCGCCCAAAGAGAAGATTAGTGGGCTGTTGACTACTTTTTTGTTGAATCTATTTTCTCATTATTTTGTGTCATGGATGTTGTTTTTCTCTTTTTTTTTTTTTTTTTTTTTTGACATATGTAAGTTGCTGGGGAGTGGATCTGCTGTGGGCATAGTCATCTCCCTCTACCTCCCTACCCCTTCTCTCTCTCTCTCTCTCTCTCTCTCTCTCTCTCTCTCTCTCTCTCTCTCTCCTCTCTCTCTCTCCTCTCTCTCTCTCTCTCAGCAATGCGTGTGAACGTCTGTGTCTCGCTCCAGAGACAAACTCTAGTCGGATGGTCCCTGGTCATCAGTCACTCTTTTCCCTGGTCTGCGAAGGATCACGTCCGCTGCCCAGACCCTCCTCCCTCCCTCCTCCCTTTCCTGCGCACACTCACACTTTTTTTTCTGTCACCAGAAGATGTCTTCCTCCAGTCCACATAGCAACTAGTCCAGTGCCAGTCCTGGATGACCTCGGGGTCCATTCATCATCTCTGGTTCAGCGGAAATGGCTGGCGTCACTGGCCCCTCGCTAAAACATGTTTGGATATCATCATGGCACCAACTACACGTTGAATGGCTTGCCAACCACCGCTACCACGTCCATCACTACTACTACCACTACCATCCTTATTCTTTTTTTGATGTGTTATTTCCTTACGTCTCACTCTCTAGACTTTTTTTTCCACAGTCCTCCCGTCTCAGTCCACTCTCCTCATGCCTAAACTTCTCTCTCCTCCCTCCTCTTTCCACTTACATTTCTCCGTCTGTACCTCACGGCCGTCTGAGTTGATTCGCCCAAACAATTCTCTCGGACGAAGAGAAGTCTTCCCCTACAGCTAGAGCGCTTCCTCCTCCTCCTCTCCAGCTTCCTCCTCTGTCTTCTCCCCTCCCCAACCACTCCCTCCCTCCTCCACCCCTCTCCACATTCCCGCCCTCCTGACCCTGCTCATCAGCATCAGAAAAGATCCAGGTCAGACGAGGACCTGTTCGGCAGTGAGAGCTGCCTGGTGAACGGCCAACGTCTTATAGTTAATTCTGTTTGTATTGTTGTTGGGGGTGTGTTGCTGTCGCCAGCTTTTCAGCCCTTGACGCATTCCTCTCGCATTCCCTTCTGTTACCCCACTGTTTGTCATTCCGCCAGATCCTCTTCTCTTCCTGACTGTCTTTGATCGCTTCATACTCTGCGTTTGGAACTTGTAATGTTCCTAACATTGCCGTTAGCGATGTTGTTTGTGTGTGAGATCATGAAAATGAAGTTGTGATACTATGATATATTCTGTCGCATTACAGTGTGTGTGTGTGTGTGTGTGTGTGTGTGTGTGTGTGTGTGTGTGTGTGTGTGTGTGTGTGTGTGTGTGTGTCTCTCTCTCTCTCTCTCTCTCTCTCTCTCTCTCTCTCTTGTGCGTGCGCGATATGCCTCTTTAGTGTGCACTACTTCTACACTGTATTAGGCAAACTCCGGTCTGACGCTCTTGGTTTTAAGTAACTCTTTCCCCCGCTCGTGGGCTCTCCTCAGCTCACACGTACACACTCCAGTCCCATCTCTGTTTCACCACCTCATCTTAAGAAAAGGGTCAGCTAGTTTGAAGATATAAAAGACCTTCCTCTCCAGCCCACATACACAAAAGTGTGATGTCAGTGCCGGGCAGCATCGGAGTAAATCATGCCCAGTTCACTGGAAATACTTGGCGTCATTACACCCACCCCCTCCTTTCAATGTTAATTTATATTTAGATATTATCAGAGAACTCACTGAACTCTGAATGCTTTAAGAGAATCGAACCTTCGCCTTTAGTGCACCAAACCTAGCACCGGCCTTGTTTGTCCCTTTGGTGGTTTAGCTGTCACATGGCTGCCCCCTTTTCACTGTCCTCCTGTCTGACCCCACTCCCATTACTCCTACCTTTCTGAACCCACTCTTACTCTCCTACCTTTCTGAACGCACTCTTATACTCCTACTTTTCTGAATCTACTCTCATTACTCCTACATTTCTGAACCCACTCTCACATTCTTACCTTTCTGAACCCACTCTGATTACGCCTACCTTTCTGAGCCACCTTCATTACTCCTACCTTTCAGAAACCACTCTCATTACTCTTACCTTTCGAACCACTCTCATTTCTTACCTTTCTGAACCCACTCTCACTATTCTTACCTTTCTGAACCCACTCTCACTATTCTTACCTTTCTGAAACCCACTATCATTACTCTACCTTTCTGAACCACTCTCATTATCTTACCTTTCTGAAGCCACTCTCACTGTTCTTACCTTTCTGAACCCACTCTCACTATTCTTACCTTTCTGAACCCACTCTCACTATTCTTACCTTTCTGAACCCACTCTCACTATTCTTACCTTTCTGAAGCCACTCTCACTATTCTTACCTTTCTGAACCCACTCTCACTATTCTTACCTTTCTGAACCCCACTCTCACTGATTCTTACCTTGTCTGCCCCCCGACCTCACTCTCACATATTCTTACCTTTCTGAACCCACTCTCACTATTCTTACCCTTCTGAACCCACTCTCATTACTTTACCTGCCCTATCCATTCCGCCATCTTCTCCATTCGTTTGCACTTCTGGTCATCTGAGTGTTTCACCACTCTGTTCTCTAGGACGAAACGAGGTGTTCCCCCAATGTCACATGTGTTTTCTTCTCCTTTTCGTCAGCATCCTCCTCTTTCACATCCTGTCCTCACCACGCCACTCCATCATTTCCAGCCCAGTTACACAGAAGTCCTGGGCAGTCTCGGCGTCATCGTCCCCTGTTCATTGGAAATGGTTGGCCTCATTACTCTCCTTCCCATCCTCCCCCCCCCCCTCCTCCCTCCATGCTAAAACATATTCAAATATCACCATAGAGCTCACCTGACGCTGAATGCCTTAAGAGCAATCGAACCATCGCTACCAGCACGCCTAAACCTACCTCAAGCCTCGTTCGTCCCTTAGCTTGCTTAGCTGTCGCATGGTGGACCCTTGTTCACCGTCCTTCTGTTGTAATTCACTCTCCGGACACCTACCTAGCCTACCCCTTCCTTCACATTTCCCATTGGTCTCCACCCCATATCTGACTATCTGGGTAGTCTCACCTACACTATCATCTAGGACGACACGAAGCCTCTGTTGTTACCAGATCTCTTGTCTTCTCCTCTTCCACAGCATTCTCCTCTTCCTTATCACGCCATTCCACAACTCTACACTTTCCCCACTTTGACTTCCTTCATCACCACCACCAGAGGTCCAGGCCACAGGAGGATTTGGTTAGTGTTGTGAGGAGGCTGGTGCACAGTAAACGTCCAAATTATTTACTTCCTTTTAAGTGTATTAATGCACTGGGCCGAATCTCCTTTCTCGTCTCATTTGACTCCTTCATCACATTCACTGCGTGGTCTCTGGGTGTCCCTTCCCTTTTCACCCCTTACCACAGTTATGTGACTTCCACTCGGTCCCCTCTTCCATTATCATCCTTACCCCTCTTACTTCAATGTCCTCAGTCTCCCCTTCCTTTTTCACTTCTCGCCACTCTTACTTTATTATTCCTAAGCCTTTCTTTCCCATTTCCAGTTTCATTCCTTACCAGACTTACCTCAATGTCCCTGTGTCCGTTCTTCCCTGTTCACACATCACCAGCTTCACTTGACTGTGCTTGGGTTTCCCTTTTCACCCCTTACCATCTGACTTTACTGTTCTTGTGTCTCCCTTTCTCTTTTCGCCAGTCACTATATTAACATCATTCTCCATGGATCATAACTTCCTTTTCTGTCCATACCAACCTCAGTTCATTATATTCGTGTCTTCCATTTTTACTTTTTTCATTGCCCGTGGGTCCTGCCCAACGTTTTCATAAGTTGATACATTTACCTCACTGTCTATGAGTGTCCTCGATCCTTTCCACACATTTCCACAGTTACTTCATTTCCCTGGGTTTTTCTTTTTGTTTTCACACTGTGTTCATTGAACCTTGACCTTCCCTTCCCTCCTTGGCCCCTCTTGCCTGATTCCACGCTTAGTTCATGATGACAGGATTCTCCTGTCCCCTTCATTCTTAACACACTATCTTCATTATGCTGGGATCCTCCTGTCCCCTTCATTCTTAACACACTGTCTTCATTGTCCCCGGGTTTTACTGTCCATTTTCTCCCCTCACCACATGTATTCCAGTGTTTCTGAGTCTTCATTCTCTCCCTTTTCACCCTTTATCACATTTACTTTCATGCCAACGGTCCTTCCTTTATTTTTCACTGTTCACCACACTTACCTCACTGTCCCTGGTCTTCCCTTACCCTTTCATTTCTCACAACAATGATTTCATTGTCTCCCTGGCTTCCCTTCTCTTTCCTCCCTCACTATATTTACTTCACTGTCCCTGGTCTTCCCTTCTCTTTTCTCCCTCACTATATTTACTTCACTGTCCCTGGTCTTCCCTTCTCTTTTCTCCCTCACTATATGTACTTCACTGTCCCTGGTCTTCCCTTCTCTTTTCTCCCTCACTATATTTACTTCACTGTCCCTGGTCTTCCCTTCTCTTTTCTCCCTCACTATATTTACTTCACTGTCCCTGGTCTTCCCTTCTCTTTTCTCCCTCACTATATTTACTTCACTGTCCCTGGGTCTTCCCTTGCCCTTTCTGTAAAGGGTATGATTCTGCCTAACTTTTGAGATCAGAGAGTTTGCAGTGGTTAATCCCGCAAACGTGGGATAGGATCACAGAGAGGGGTAACCTAGCTGGTAGTTCTGAATGCCAGTTAAGAGGCTGGTCACTCAGCAGACAATTTGCCTATGGCTGGTCTGGGCAGACTGGTTTAGAAGGGACAGCCATTGGACTTCAGCCACATCGTAATTGGTGTTGCTTTTGCTAAGGAGGTCTTGAGCCTCTCTTTGACCATGGCTGGTCTGGATGGCTTGGTCTGGAAGACTAATTATAGGCCGAGGGGACAGCCCTGGGAGACCGTGGAGCCGTGGTTGGTGTTGTCTTTGCTGAGGTGGACTTGAGATTTTAGAGGTAAATATCCGCAGGTGGGTGTCGTTGGCGACGGAGTGCACACATGCTGGATTTTGCCCTTGGTACGGAGTCTAAAGGGTCTGTCTTGATGTTTCCTCTGTATTCCTCCAGATCCAGCCACTTACATGACGGTCGGCCCCGTTGTTTGTCGGGCCCTGGGGGATAGAATGTCAGTTCAAGAGCAGCCCAGCAAAGCCAGATCTTAGACACTTTAGACGCTTCTAGTGGTTCCATTGTGACTCAGGCCACAAAGGAGTTTCTTGAAAGATCTCATTGAAAAGGGCTGGGAGGCCTATATACTCCCAGCGTTCTGGCTCTGCGACCATTTCTTCACTGAGCAGAGTGTAGTGAAGGCTGTGACGCTGATTCCGTTATTCAGATGTTTGTAAATGTAAAGGGCTGAAAAGCAACAGCTATTATTGGGCCGGGGTGTAGGTCCAACGGGTGAAACGTGAGGAGCCGTAGCGTGTAGCACGCACTGTCCTGAGGTCGGTGTGGTTGGTTCGATCCAGCTATGATTTGAAATAAGAGAGGACACCAACGAGCTGGTGTTGGTGTGGAAGATGATGTGTACACTAGCTCTCCTCCTCCCCTCTTCCCTCCTTATCCTCTTTACATTTCATTTCTTACAACAATGATTTCACTGTCTCCCTGGCTTCCCTTCTCTTTTCTCCCTCACTATATTTACTTCACTGTCCCTGGGTCTTCCCTTCTCTTTTCTCCCTCACTATATTTACTTCACTGTCCCTGGGTCTTCCCTTCTCTTTTCTCCCTCACTATATTTACTTCACTGTCCCTGGGTCTTCCCTTCTCTTTTCTCCCTCACTATATTTACTTCACTGTCCCTGGGTCTTCCCTTCTGTTCTCACTCCTCACCACACTTGTTCACTGTGTCTGGGTCTTCCCTTCTGTTCTCACTCCTCACCACACTTGTTCACTGTGTCTGGGTCTTCTCTCTGTTCTCACTCCTCACAACACTTGTTCACTGTGTCTGGGTCTTCCCTTCTGTTCTCACTCCTCACCACACTTGTTCACTGTGTCTGGGTCTTCTCTCTGTTCTCACTCCTCACCACACTTGTTCACTGTCCCTGGGTCTTCCCTTCTGTTCTCACTCCTCACCACACTTGTTCACTGTGTCTGGGTCTTCTCTCTGTTCTCAGTCCTCACCACACTTGTTCACTGTGTCTGGGTCTTCCCTTCTGTTCTCACTCCTCACCACACTTGTTCACTGTGTCTGGGTCTTCTCTCTGTTCTCACTCCTCACCACACTTGTTCACTGTGTCTGGGTCTTCTCTCTGTTCTCACTCCTCACCACACTTGTTCACTGTGTCTGGGTCTTCCCTTCTGTTCTCACACCTCACCACACTTGTTCACTGTGTCTGGGTCTTCCTTCTGTTCTCACTCCTCACCACACTTGTTCACTGTGTCTGGGTCTTTCCTTCTGTCCCTCACCCCTCACCACACTTGTTCACTGTGTCTGGGTCTTCCCTTCTGTCCCTCACCCCTCACCACACTTGTTCACTATGTCTGGGTCTTTCCTTCTGTCCCTCACCCCTCACCACACTTGTTCACTGTGTCTGGGTCTTCTCTCTGTTCTCACACCCTCACCACACTTGTTCATTGTGTCTGGGTCTTCACTTCTGTTCTCACTCCTCATCACACTTGTTCACTGTGTCTGGGTCTTCCCTTCTGTTCTCACTCCTCACCACACTTGTTCACTGTGTCTGGGTCTTCTCTCTGTTCTCACTCCTCACCACACTTGTTCACTGTGTCTGGGTCTTCTCTTCTGTCCCTCACCACACTTGTTCACTGTGTCTGGGTCTTCCCTTCTGTTCTCACTCCTCACCACACTTGTTCACTGTGTCTGGGTCTTCTCTTCTGTCCCTCACCACACTTGTTCACTGTGTCTGGGTCTTTCCTTCTGTTCTCACTCCTCACCACACTTGTTCACTGTGTCTGGGTCTTTCCTTCTGTCCCTCACCCCTCACCACACTTGTTCACTGTGTCTGGGTCTTCCCTTCTGTCCCTCACCCTCACCACACTTGTTCACTATGTCTGGGTCTTTCCTTCTGTCCCTCACCACACTTGTTCATTGTGTCTGGGTCTTTCCTTCTGTTCTCACTCCTCACCACACTTGTTCACTGTGTCTGGGTCTTTCCTTCTGTTCTCACTCCTCACCACACTTGTTCACTGTGTCTGGGTCTTCTCTTCTGTCCCTCACCACACTTGTTCACTGTGTCTGAGTCTTTCCTTCTGTTCTCACTCCTCATCACACTTGTTCACTGTGTCTGGGTCTTCTCTTCTGTCCCTCACCACACTTGTTCACTGTGTCTGGGTCTTCTCTCTGTTCTCACTCCTCATCACACTTGTTCACTGTGTCTGGGTCTTCTCTTCTGTCCCTCACCACACTTGTTCACTGTGTCTGGGTCTTTCCTTCTGTTCTCACTCCTCATCACACTTGTTCACTGTGTCTGGGTCTTCTCTTCTGTCCCTCACCACACTTGTTCACTGTGTCTGGGTCTTCTCTCTGTTCTCACTCCTCATCACACTTGTTCACTGTGTCTGGGTCTTCCCTTCTGTTCTCACTCCTCACCACACTTGTTCACTGTGTCTGGGTCTTCTCTTCTGTCCCTCACCACACTTGTTCACTGTGTCTGAGTCTTTCCTTCTGTTCTCACTCCTCATCACACTTGTTCACTGTGTCTGGGTCTTCTCTTCTGTCCCTCACCACACTTGTTCACTGTGTCTGGGTCTTCTCTCTGTTCTCACTCCTCATCACACTTGTTCACTGTGTCTGGGTCTTCTCTTCTGTCCCTCACCACACTTGTTCACTGTGTCTGGGTCTTCTCTCTGTTCTCACTCCTCACCACACTTGTTCATTGTGTCTGGGTCTTCTCTCTGTTCTCACTCCTCACCACACTTGTTCACTGTGTCTGGGTGTTCTCTCTGTTCTCACTCCTCACCACACTTGTTCACTGTGTCTGGGTCTTCTCTCTGTTCTCACTCCTCACCACACTTGTTCACTGTGTCTGGGTCTTCTCTCTGTTCTCACTCCTCACCACACTTGTTCACTGTGTCTGGGTCTCCTCTCTGTTCTCACTCCTCACCACACTTGTTCATTGTGTCTGGGTCTTCTCTCTGTTCTCACTCCTCACCACACTTGTTCACTGTGTCTGGGTCTTCTCTCTGTTCTCACTCCTCACCACACTTGTTCATTGTGTCTGGGTCTTCTCTCTGTTCTCACTCCTCACCACACTTGTTCACTGTGTCTGGGTCTTTCCTTCTGTTCTCACCACACTTGTTCATTGTGTCTGGGTCTTCTCTCTGTTCTCACTCCTCACCACACTTGTTCATTGTGTCTGGGTCTTCTCTCTGTTCTCACTCCTCACCACACTTGTTCACTGTGTCTGGGTCTTCTCTCTGTTCTCACTCCTCACCACACTTGTTCACTGTGTCTGGGTCTTCTCTCTGTTCTCACTCCTCACCACACTTGTTCACTGTGTCTGGGTCTTCCCTTCTGTTCTCACCCTTTGCTGACTAACTTCACTGTCCCATTGTTTTCCTTTAAACGCTGTAACACATTAACTTCACTGCTGCTGGTCTGTCCTTTCTGTTCAACTCCTACCATATTTCCTGCATTGTTCCTATGTCTCCCCTTCATGCTTCAGCCCTAATCATATTTATTTCATTGTCTGGGCTTTCCCTTCCCTTTTCACTCCTCACCATACTTATGTCATTGTCCCTGGGTCTTTTCTTTCCGTTTCATTCCTCACAACGCACACTTCATTGTCCATAGTCTTTTTTTTCCCATTTCACCCCTCACTCAACTTACGTCTTTATCCCTGGCTCTTCCCTTTTCATCCCTCATCACATTTTCTCCTTTGTCTCTGGGTCTATTCTTTCCTTTGAACCCTTCACCACACTTACTTCACTGTCCCCAGATCTGCCCTTCCCCTTTCACCTCTCACCGCACATGGTTCATTGCCCCCGCGTCTTTCCTTTCCTTTTGCCCTGCACCAAACTCTATTCATGGTCCGTGGATCTTCTCTTCCCCTTTTATCCCACACAACAATTACTCCATTGTCCCTGGGTCTTCCTCCCCCTTCCAACTCTTAACACAGTTAATTAATAGCCCCTGAGTCTTCCATTCCCTCTAACCCCCCCCCCCCTCCTTGCCACACTTATTCAGTGTGTGTGTGTGTGTGTGTGTGTGTGTGTGTGTGTGTGTGTGTGTGTGTGTGTGTGTGTTGATTGTCTTTCCTTTTCACCTTTCACCACACTTATTCATTGTCTATATTTTGTTTGTCTTTCCTTTTCACCTCTCACCACACTTACTGATTATTCTTGGTTCTTCAATCCCCCTTTCACCCTGACCACACTTGTTTCATTGCCCTTAGCTCTTCTTTTCCCTTTCCACCCCTCCCCATACTTACCTCACAACCTCTCTGGGTCTTCCCTTTCCTATTCACCCTCCCCTTACTTACCTCACAGCCCCTGGGTCTGCCCTTTCCTATTCACCCTCCCCTTACTTACCTCACAGCCCCTGGGTCTTCCCTTTCCTATTCACCCTCCCCTTATTTACCTCACAGCCCCTGGGTCCTTCCCTATTCTCCCTACTTTCTCACCCCGGTCTCCTTCATTACCTCCATACACAGCCCCTGGGTCTTCCTTTCCTATTCACCCTCCCCATACTTACCTCACAGCCCCTGGGTCTTCCCTTTCCTATTCACCCTCCCCATACTTACCTCACAGCCCCTGGGTCTTCCCTTTCCTATTCACCCTCCCCATACTTACCTCACAGCCCCTGGGTCTTCCCTTTCCTATTCACCCTCCCCATACTTACCTCACAGCCCCTGGGCCCCTTTCCTATCCTCCTTATTACCATCCACCCCTCCCTTCCTATTTCACCTCACACAGCCCTGGGTCTCCCTTTCCTATTCACCCTCCCTTATTTACCTCACAGCCCCTGGGTCTTCCCTTTCCTATTCACCCTCCCCATACTTACCTCACAGCCCCTGGGTCTTCCCTTTCCTATTCACCCTTCCCTTACTTACCTCACAGCCCCAGGGTCTGTCCCTTTCCTATTGATCCTCCCCTTACCTACGTCACAGCCCCTGGGTCTTCCTTTTCCTATTCACCCTCCCATACTTACTTCACAGCCCCTGGGTCTTCCCTTTCCTATTCACCCTCCCATACTTACTTCACAGCCCCTGGGTCTGCCCTTTCCTATTCACCCTCCCCATACTTACCTCACAGCCCCTGGGTCTTCCTTTTCCTATTCACCCTCCCCATACTTACCTCACAGCCCCTGGGTCTTCCCTTTCCTATTCACCCTCCCCATACTTACCTCACAGCCCCTGGGTCTTCCTTTCCTATTCACCCTCCCCATACTTACCTCACAGCCCCTGGGTCTTCCCTTTCCTATTCACCCTCCCCATACTTACCTCACAGCCCCTGGGTCTTCCTTTTCCTATTCCCCCTCCCCTTATTTACCTCACAGGCCCTGGGTCGTCCCTTTCCTATTCACCCTCCCTTATTTACCTCACAGCCCCTGGGTCTTCCTTTTCCTATTCACCCTCCCATACTTACCTCACAGCCCCTGGGTCTTCCCTTTCCTATTCACCCTCTCCATACTTACTTCACAGCCCCTGGGTCTTCCCTTTCCTATTCACCCTTCCCTTACTTACCTCACAGCCCCAGGGTCTGCCCTTTCCTATTGATCCTCCCCTTACCTACGTCACAGCCCCTGGGTCTTCCTTTTCGTATTCACCCTCTCCATACTTACTTCACAGCCCCTGGGTCTTCCCTTTCCTATTCACCCTCTCCATACTTACTTCACAGCCCCTGGGTCTTCCCTTTCCTATTCACCTCCCCATACTTACCTCACAGCCCCTGGGTCTTCCTTTTCCTATTCACCCTCCCCATACTTACCTCACAGCCCCTGGGTCTTCCCTTTCCTATTCACCCTCCCCATACTTACCTCACAGCCCCTGGGTCTTCCCTTTCCTATTCACCCTCCCCATACTTACCTCACAGCCCCTGGGTCTTCCCTTTCCTATTCACCCTCTCCATACTTACCTCACAGCCCCTGGGTCTTCCTTTTCCTATTCCCCCTCCCCTTATTTACCTCACAGCCCTGGGTCGTCCCTTTCCTATTCACCCTCCCCTTATTTACCTCACAGCCCCTGGGTCTTCCTTTCCTATTCACCCTCCTCTTACTTACCTCACAGCCCCTGGGTCTTCCCTTTCCTATTCACCCTTCCCTTACTTACCTCACAGCCCCAGGGTCTTCCCTTTCCTATTCACCCTCCCCATACTTACCTCACAGCCCCTGGGTCTTCCTTTTCCTATTCCCCCTCCCCTATTTGCCTCACAGCCCTGGGTCGTCCCTTTCCTATTCACCCTCCCCTTATTTACCTCACAGCCCCTGGGTCTTCCTTTTCCTATTCACCCTCCTCTTACTTACCTCACAGCACCTGGGTCTTCCCTTCCTATTCACCCTTCCCTTACTTACTCACAGCCCCAGGTCTGCCCTTTCCTATTGATCCTCCCTTACCTACTCACAGCCCCTGGGTCTTCCTTTTCCTATTCACCCTCTCCATACTTACTTCACAGCCCCTGGGTCTTCCCTTTCCTATTCACCCTCCCATACTTACTTCACAGCCCCTGGGTCTTCCTTTTCGTATTCACCCTCCCCATACTTACTTCATCGCCCCTGGGTCTTCCCTTTCCCATTCACCCTCCCCATACTTACTTCATCGCCCCTGGGTCTTCCCTTTCCCATTCACCCTCCCCATACTTACTTCATCGCCCCTAGGTCTTCCCTTTCCCATTCACCCTCCCCATACTTACTTCATCGCCCCTAGGTCTTCCCTTTCCATTCACCCTCCCATACTTACCTCACAGCCCCTAGTCTTCCATTTCCTCACCCTACTCATACTTACTTCATCGCCCCTAGGTCTTCCCTTTCCCATTCACCCCTACTCATACTTACTTCATCGCCCCTAGGTCTTCCCTTTCCCATTCACCCCTACTCATACTTACTTCATCGCCCCTAGGTCTTCCCTTTCCCATTCACCCCTACTCATACTTACTTCATCGCCCCTAGGTCTTCCCTTTCCCATTCACCCCTACTCATACTTACTTCATCGCCCCTAGGTCTTCCCTTTCCCATTCACCCCTACTCATACTTACTTCATCGCCCCTAGGTCTTCCCTTTCCCATTCACCCCTACTCATACTTACTTCATCGCCCCTAGGTCTTCCCTTTCCCATTCACCCCTACTCATGCTTACTTCATCGCCCCTAGGTCTTCCCTTTCCCATTCACCCTCCCCATACTTACTTCATCGCCCCTAGGTCTTCCCTTTCCCATTCACCCCTACTCATACTTACTTCATCGCCCCTAGGTCTTCCCTTTCCCATTCACCCCTACTCATACTTACTTCATCGCCCCTAGGTCTTCCCTTTCCCATTCACCCCTACTCATGCTTACTTCATCGCCCCTAGGTCTTCCCTTTCCCATTCACCCCTACTCATACTTACTTCATCGCCCCTAGGTCTTCCCTTTCCCATTCACCCCTACTCATACTTACTTCATCGCCCCTAGGTCTTCCCTTTCCTATTCACCCTCTCCATACTTACTTCACAGCCCCTGGGTCTTCCCTTTCCCATTCACCCCTACTCATACTTACTTCACAGCCCCTAGGTCTTCCCTTTCCCATTCACCCCTACTCATACTTACTTCACAGCCCCTAGGTCTTCCCTTTCCCATTCACCCCTACTCATGCTTACTTCACTGCCTTATTCTTCCCTTTTCTATTGATTCCTCACCACACTTACTTATTTGTCCCTGAGTTTCCTCTTCCATCTCACCCTAGCCACACTCATTTCATTGTCCCTAGCCTGCGCTTTTTTTTTTCCATTCGTCACCACACGTACTCTATTGTTTCTCTGTTTTCCCTTCTGTTTTCACACTTACTTAACATAGTTCAGTGTCTTTCGTCAAGGTCCTCCTTCAGTCTTCCCTTTTCACCCCTCACCTCTCATATTATTGTTCCTGGGTGTCTCCCTCCGTTTTCGACCGTATCACACTGACTTCAATGTTTCTTGGCCTTCTCTTCCGTTTTCGCCATCACCTCACGCCATTGTCCCTGGATCTTCCCTTCCAGTTTAACCCTTACCACACTTACGTCATTGTCCCTGGATCTTCCCTTCCAGTTTAACCCTTACCACACTTACGCCATTGTCCCTGGATCTTCCCTTCCAGTTTAACCCTTACCACACTTACGTCATTGTCCCTGGATCTTCCCTTCCAGTTTAACCCTTACCACACATACGCCATTGTCCCTGGATCTTCCCTTCCATTTTAACTCTTACCACACCTGTATCATCGTGCCTAGGTCTTCCCTTTTGCGCTCAGTCTGATTACACTTACGTTATTGTTCATGGGTCTTTCTGCCCATTTTCACCCTCACGGTTTTCTTCACTTTACACGAATTTGTCATAGTTCAGACATACATCCCCATACCCACACCTTGTGTGTCCATAAACGTTGTCTAGTTCCAACAGGAAGCTGCTGCAGACCCAAATTTCAAACCCACCCACGACACCTGCATCCAGGATGACCTTGGGCACCCCATCTCTTACGGGAGTGGAAATGTCTGGCATCATTGGCTCCCTCACTAAAACACGTTGGACAGCTCATAGCGCTTATGAGACATTGGACGCCTCGGGAACCACCGCCATCAAAGCCACCACAACTCGTGCATCAGAAACACTGCTCTGATTTGTCTCTTCCATTGTTTCAGTGCCTCACGCCAGCCTCGGCCTTAAACTAAGTCAGACTGAACTCTAAGATAGACACTGCACAGTGTGTGATGGCGTAATAGTGGAGCGGGTGGGGGGTGGGGGTGGGCTTCAGTCGTGGAAAGCTTCAAGCATGAGAATTTTCGTTTTCATGAATACCAAGAGAGAAATCGTCTAAAGACAGAATGTAGCTGGCTGTTTTGAGTTGATCAAAACAGCCATTCCTCTAAACCTTTCACCGTGTGAAATCTTTTCAATGACCTGACATCAGCTTGTGAGGGCAGAGGTACTGGATAATCCCCAGACAATTCACCTGCGGAACACAAACAATAACAAATACACAACTACTTCATGAACTCCACTTCCAGCTTGTCCACAGTCCTCCCGCCTCACTCAGTCAATTCTCCTCACTCCTATCCTCTCCCATAACCCCATCCCCTACTCCCCATTTCCACTTACATTTCCCCGTCTGTACCTCACGGCTGCCCGAGTTGATTCGCCCAAACAATTCTCTGGGATGAAGAGAAGTTTCCCCCTACAGCTAGATCGCTTCCTTCTCCTCCTTCAAATTCCCTTTCCTTCTCCCCCTCCTCGCCGACCACTTTCTTCTCCATCCCCCTCCATCCCCCTCCCTCTGACCTTCTTCATCAGCATCAGCAGAGGTCCAGGCCAGACGAGGATCTGTTCAGTAGCGGGGGCTGACGGGGAGGGACAGCTGGCCTCTTTATCGATTGCTTTTCTTTTTAATTCATTACTTCTCAGAGCCGCATCGCCTTTCCCCACCTTTCCCCCCTTTCCCTGCTTGTTTGTTTCTGAATAATAAATGTCTTTGAGGATTCTCAGAAGATTTTTAAAAAAAAAGAAAAAAAAAAAAAAGGAAAACGGAACAAATATCGACAACGTTTCGGTCTATGACCTCTTCAGAAGTTGTGACATAAAAAGAAAAACAAATAAATACGTATAGGAAATGACGTATGAAAACATATACGTAAACGGACGATGACGTGCTTACAGGTAGGTGTGTGTGTGTGTGTGTGTGTGTGTGTGTGTGTGTGTGTGTGTGTGTGTGTGTGAGCGCGCGCGCGCGTGTCTGCGTGATTGCGCGCGCGCGCGCGTGTGTGTGTGTGTGTGAGTGTGTGTGTCGTGCGCGCGCGCGCGCGCCTGCGTGATTGCGTGTGTGCCTGCGCGGACGCGCGCGTGTGTGTATGTGTGTGTGTGTACGTGATGTGCGTGCGTGCGCAGGCACGCACGAAATCACGCAATCACGCAGGCGCGCGCGCGCGCGCGCGCACACACCACACACACACACAACACACACACACACACACACACACACACACACACACACCTTTAAACACGTCATCGTCCGTTTACGTATATGTTTTCACACGTCATTTCCTATACGTAGTAGTTGTTTTTCTTTTGATGTCACAACTGAAGACGGTCTATGACCGAAACGTTGTCGATATTTGTTCCGTTTTCCTTTTTTTTTCTTTTTTTTTTTTTTTTTTTCCTAAATCTGATGAGAATCCTCAAAGACATTTATTAATCATTTTTACTTGAAGGTCTGCGGTCCAAAATCTGTTTTATTGTTTGTTTCTGATTCGCCCATGGGTCTCCCATTTTCTTCAACACATCAACCTCACTTAAATCTGCCTTTCACTTTCTGCCTGGTTGATCTCTCTATTGTTATCACTCTCTTTGTTTAGATTTTGTAACTTTGTTGTAGCATCTAAAACCGTAGCAATTTAAAATCAGTTTTGGTCAACATTTTACCCGTAGCAATTTAAAAAAAGTTTTGGTCAACATTTTACCCCTAGCAATTTAAAAAAAGTTTTGGTCAACATTTTACCATTTGAAGTATAGAGTATGTTGCCAATTCTGATGTTACTGACTTTGTTGATTTGCAGTCAGTAAGAGTTGACAGTATCACGAAACTGACCTTTATCTCCCAGTACATACATACATACAGGCAGACAAACAGACATGCATACGTGAATAAAAATGTTACAAAGTAAGAAAATAAAGAAAATGAATGAATAAAAAAAAAAAAACAAAAAAAAAAAAACCAGATCACAGTGACTTCTACTTGATTTTCTGATAATTTCTTTTCATTCCTCTCATTTTTCAATTCATCACGGATTCTTGTTTTGGTTCACTTCACTAAATGCATGATATCTGTTGTCTGCACTTGAGACAAAGTTGTGAGAACAAGACATGGACACATTTTACAGTGGCGCACAGCATGAATTATATTTTGGGAAAACATCCTCCTTTTGTGTGTGTGTGTGTGTGTGTGTGTGTGTGTGTGTGTGTGTGTGTGTGTGTGTGTGCGTGCGTGCGTGCGTGCGTGCGTGTGCGAGCGTGCGTGCGTGCGTGCGTGCGTGCGTGCGTGCGTGCGTGCGTGCGTGTGTGTGTGTGTGTGTGTGTGTGTGTGTGTGTGTGTGAGAGAGAGAGAGAGAGAGAGAGAGAGAGAGAGAGAGAGAGAGAGAGAGAGAGAGAGAGACGTAGTGTTGTGTCCTGACATGTGAAAGTCACTCTTTTTTCCTTTTTACTTTAAACTCCAGAAACTTTTCTCTCTCGCTCACACACATGAGTGACTCGCGCGCATGCGCTTCTCTGAGTGTGTATGTGTGTGTGTGTGTGTGTGTGTGTGTGTGTGTGTGTGTGTGTGTGTGTGTGTGTGTGTGTGTACTTATAATGTTACATACATACGTCTGTCTATGATAGCTTCTCTGCATGTACAAGTATCTTCAGCTAGTATGCTCAGTGCGTACATATTAACTTATGTATTCAGTTAAAGGGTCTGGTGGTGTCAGATCATCACTCACGTTTCCCTACTCCGCCATGGTTTCTTAGCTTTAAAAGAAATACGCCTATATATTCTGAGCCTTTACCGCTTCCTATCCATTTGCCAACCCCCTCCTCTCACTCCTTTCTGAAAAAAAAAGCCTCCCTGACGCTCTCACAAGAGGTCACACCCCCTAGCTAACCTCCAAACAAGTTCAGTACAGGACCCAGACATCCCTGACCTCCATTCATCGTTCCTGGTTCAGCAGAAAGGGGCTGGCATCATTGATCTTTGCTAACATATATTTGGACATGATCACAGTGTTCACTGGGTACTGAACGCCCTCCGAACCAGCCCTGTCAGCACCACCTTCATCGCCACCAACAGGGGTCATCATTTTTGAAGCTCCAGTATCTTATTGGTGTCTAAAATGACCCCTCTAAACCGTTATCAACTCTTCTGTTACGTTGTTATTCCTATCTCTGAACCTTTATTAACTCTTCTTTTATGTTGTTATTCCTATCGCCGTGTTCATTTGTTAGATATATCCCTCTTTACCCCTGACCTTTCGTATTATCAATGTGTTCTGTGCTTCTTGGATGTCTGAGCTGATCTTCTGGGACAGAGTTTTCCCTTCACATACCAGATCGCTTCCTCCTCATCCTCTCTATCTTATTTTTCCGGCCACCCCGTCTTCAGTTCCGTCTCATGACCTCATCTTACCCCTTCCTCTCGCTCTCTCCTCATCAGCATCAGCGGAGGTCCAGACCAGACGAAGATCCTTCCGCAGTGTGAAGAGGCCGGTGGACAACCGACCTACATATCGATTCCTTCACTGGATTGTATTACTGTGCCGGGCCCCATCACCCTCTCCCCACACTGCGCCGCCACACTTTCACCTCTTGCAACACTTTTCTTTCGATCCTTGCTTTCCCACTGTTCATGAACTTACCATAAAATCCACGCTGTCATTTCTCTGCGCCATCGCCTCTCTCCCGTTATCCGCTTTTGTATGTGTTTAAAATTCATAGTGGCAGTGACTTTAAACAGATTATAACGGAGCAAGTTTCGCTTTGTACTTCAGAATGTGGCCACTGTCAATGTAATGTTAATACCACAAAAGATATTTCTCTCTCTGTCTGTCTGTCTGTCTGTCTCTGTCTCTGCTCGTCTGTCTGTCTCTTCTGTCTGTCTGTCTCTCTCTCTCTCTCTCTGTCTGTCTGTCTGTCTGTCTGTCTGTCTTCTCTCTCTCTCTCTCTCTCTCTCTCTCTCTCTCTCTCTCTCTCCTCTTTTCCAAAACCCTTTTGAATTTTTCTGAGTGTGCACCGTTGATCTGCCTGCCTGTTTCTCTCCATATACCTCCAGTTAAAGCTGGTTTACAGAGACACCAATGGCAGAGGGAAAGAGAAAGAAACACATCTATCTGTCCACAAAGTCATGAGCCTCATGATAAAATGCGGTGACATCCACTCTTCTTTGAAGTGTTGTTTAATCCATTGCTATGGTTGCGAACCGTTTCAAAGTTTTCAAACAGTGCCGGATTAACGGTCCGTGGAAAAGGATACCCTGTCCACTAACTATTCTAAAACAACTGTTTCCAAGGTTTGCTGTCTGTCTGTCTGTCTGTCTGTCTATCCATATGTCTTCAGAGAGAATTTCCAAAGAAAATAGTTCCAATGCATTTTGCAATATGAAACATGCTGGACTTGTT
>CM065717.1:63492010-63497010 GCA_033310375.1 Conus canariensis
CTTTTCACCCTTTCCACATTTGCTATGTTGTCTCTAGGTCTTCCCTTCCTTTTCCACCCCTTGCTACATTTGCTACATTATTCCTAGTTCTTCCCGTCCTTGTTCACCCCTTGTTACATTTGCTACATTACTCCTAGTTCTTCCCTTTCTTTTTCACCCCTTGCTGCATGTGTTACATTACTCCTAGTTATTCCCTTCCTTTTTCACCCCTTGCTGCATTTGTTACATTACTCCTAGTTCTTCCCTTCCTTTTTCACCCCTTGCTACATTTGTTACATTACTCCTAGATCTTCCCTTTCTTTTTCACCCCTTGCTACATTTGTTACATTACTCCTAGATCTTCCCTTTCTTTTTCACCCCTTGCTACATTTGTTACATTACTCCTAGATCTTCCCTTTCTTTTTCACCCCTTGCTGCATGTGTTACATTACTCCTAGTTCTTCCCTTCCTTTTTCACCCCTTGCTGCATGTGTTACATTACTCCTAGTTCTTCCCTTCCTTTTTCACCCCTTGCTACATTTGTTACATTACTCCTAGTTCTTCCCTTCCTTTTTCACCCCTTGCTGCATGTGTTACATTACTCCTAGTTCTTCCCTTCCTTTTTCCCCCCTTGCTACATTTGCTACATTACTCCTAGTTCTTCCCTTCCTTTTTCACCCCTTGCTGCATGTGTTACATTACTCCTAGTTCTTCCCTTCCTTTTTCAACCCCTTGCTGCATGTGTTACATTACTCCTAGTTCTTCCCTTTCTTTTTCACCCCTTGCTACATTTGTTACATTACTCCTAGATCTTCCCTTTCTTTTTCACCCCTTGCTGCATGTGTTACATTACTCCTAGTTCTTCCCTTCCTTTTTCACCCCTTGCTACATTTGTTACATTACTCCTAGTTCTTCCCTTCCTTTTTCACCCCTTGCTGCATGTGTTACATTACTCCTAGATCTTCCCTTTCTTTTTCACCCCTTGCTAAATTTGTTACATTACTCCTAGTTCTTCCCTTCCTTTTTCCCCCCTTGCTACATTTGCTACATTACTCCTAGTTCTTCCCTTCCTTTTTCACCCCTTGCTACATTTGTTACATTACTCCTAGTTCTTCCCTTCCTTTTTCACCCCTTGCTGCATGTGTTACATTACTCCTAGTTCTTCCCTTCCTTTTTCCCCCCTTGCTACATTTGTTACATTACTCCTAGTTCTTCCCTTCCTTTTTCCCCCCTTGCTACATTTGCTACATTACTCCTAGTTCTTCCCTTCCTTTTTCACCCCTTGCTACATTTGTTACATTACTCCTAGTTCTTCCCTTCCTTTTTCACCCCTTGCTGCATGTGTTACATTACTCCTAGTTCTTCCCTTCCTTTTTCACCCCTTGCTACATTTGTTACATTACTCCTAGTTCTTCCCTTCCTTTTTCACCCCTTGCTGCATGTGTTACATTACTCCTAGTTCTTCCCTTCCTTTTTCACCCCTTGCTGCATGTGTTACATTACTCCTAGTTCTCCCCTTCCCTTTTCACTCCTTGCTACATTTGTTACATTACTCCTAGATCTTCCTTCTCTTTTCATCCCTTAGTCACCTTATAGTCCCTAGGTCTTACGTTACTCTTCATCTTTATCCACACTTATTTCATTGTTCCTGGGTCTCCCTTTCCGTTTAAAACCCTTTATCACACTTACTTCATTGTTCCTGGGTCTCCCTTTCCGTTTAAACCCTTTATCACACTTACTTCATTGTTCCTGGGTCTCCCTTTCCGTTTAAACCCTTTATCACACTTACTTCATTGTTCCTGGGTCTCCCTTTCCGTTTAAACCCTTTATCACACTTACTTCATTGTTCCTGGGTCTCCCTTTCCGTTTAAACCCTTTATCACACTTACATCATTGTTCCTGGGTCTCCCTTTCCGTTTAAACCCTTTATCACACTTACATCATTGTTCCTGGGTCTCCCTTTCCGTTTAAACCCTTTATCACACTTACATCATTGTTCCTGGGTCTCCCTTTCCGTTTAAACCCTTTATCACACTTACATCATTGTTCCGGGGTCTCCCTTTCCGTTTAAACCCTTTATCACACTTGCATCATTGTTCCTGGGTCTCTCTTTCCGTTTAAACCCTTTATCACACTTACATCATTGCGCCTGAGGATTCCCTTTCGTCTTCATCCCTTAACAACCCTTAATGCATTGTGCCCGAGTCTTCCCTCCTGTCTTCACCGTTCGCTACCTTACTTAACTGTCCATAGTTCTCCCATTTTGACCCTGTAACACACTTGCTTCATTATCCTTGGAGCTCTGCTTCCTTTTCAGCTGTCACAAAACATACTCTTCATTGCTCCTGTGTCTCCAAGTCATTTTGTGTCCTACTACACTTCTTTTGTCCCAGGGTCTTCCCTTGCCTTTTCATCCCTCACCATACTTACTTCCTTGCTGTTGGGCTTGCCCTTCGTCTTCACCTATTGCCACCCTTTCTTCACTTTCCTTGTGTCTCCCCTTCATCTTAAGCCCTTGCCACACTTACTTCGTTGAGTTTGGGTCTTCCCTTCCCTTTTCAACCCTCACCACACTTACTTCGTTGAGTTTGGGTCTTCCCTTCCCTTTTCAACCCTCACCACACTTACTTCGTTGAGTTTGGGTCTTCCCTTCCCTTTTCAACCCTCACCACACTTACTTCGTTGAGTTTGGGTCTTCCCTTCCCTTTTCAACCCTCACCATACTTACTTCGTTGAGTTTGGGTCTTCCCTTCCCTTTTCAACCCTCACCATACTTACTTCATCTTCCTTGGAATTTCCTTTTCCTTTTCACCCTTCACCAAGCTTACTTCACTGACACTGGGTCTTCTCTTTTCTTTCCATCCCTCACTGCACTTACGTCAAAGACACTGGATCTCCACTTCCTTTTTCAGCCCTTTCAATACACACTTCTTCGTCCCCAGGACTTCCCTTCCCTTTTCACCCCTCGCCACACATAGTTTACAGTTCCTGTTACCTCCCTTCCACATTCACTCTACCACACCAACGTCGTTGTTCCTGGGTATTTCTGAAAACGCATAAAGTTGTTCGGAAAATCCTTAAGAAATTATGTATTAAAAGATAGAGAACTTCCTATCCATGCTGATTGTTCCTTGGTCTTTCTTTCCTCACCACATTGCTGCATGATCCCAAGATTCCGTTACTCATTTACCCAACCAGACGTCTCACGATCTCAATTTTCCGCCGTGCTTTTCTTTTTGTTTTTGAGTTCAGAACTATGACCTGCCAATGAATTATATGTTCACTGGCGTCCGTTCTTTCATTGGTCTGCTTGCAAGACCGTGCAAAAACCACTGAGCCCATTTTAACCAGCCTTCGTCCAAATTTAATGTGGATGAAGGACGAATCCGTTGAATGTTGTGTCGAAACGGGGTGCAGATCTGTGGTGGAGATCCGTGATGAAGATTCGGATAAGACGGTGGATCCAGGATCGTTTACAAAGTGCATCGAAAAAAACTATCGAACCGATTTTCACGAAACTTGATGGAAAGATGGCGTGTGGCCCAAAGGAGAAATCATCAGATTTGGGGATTTGGGTGGAGTGTTTAAAACTATGAACATCTAGAAGCTGTGTTTGTGCCTTTTTTTTAAAGTTGCATTTACCTTTTAACAATTAAAACACAGTTACAGCCTACAATTTCAGCATTCACTTGTGTTTTCATCGTAACGTAGCATGTGACATATCTATGAAGGCATCGTTTCATATGACTTTATGACACTTAATTTTAACAGAAAGCCCCAAAACGAATAAACAGAAAGACAAATGGAAAAACTGAAACTAAACAAAGAAAATAAAGGAATACTCACAAAGTGAATTCATCCTGTATTAGCTTTTTCTTTTAATTGTTGATGGTGCCGTGACAGGCATTCAAAAGGACTATTACTTTTTTTTCCAGAGTTACTTATTCTCGTTGTATGTTAGACTGAAGAGATGAATTCTAGTCTGATGGTCTCTGGTCATCAATCACTTTTTTGTGGTATACCAAACCCCTATCCTCTCCTCCCCCATAGTCCAAACCCACATGTCCAGTCCCATTTCCAAGCTTCTGAAGACAAAAAGAGGAATAAGGGATCAGTTGGCTTCGGTCAGGAGAGACTAAAAGACCTCATTCTTCAGCCTGCATACTAAGTGCCAAACCCTTGGCGATCTTAAGCTTCCTTCATCATTTGTGGTTCAGGGGAAATGGCAGGCATTACTGGGCCCTCCTCAGAAACATATTTAGATATAATCAAAACACGCATCAAATGCTGAATACTAAGCAAGCATCATCAATGCAGTACCATCAACACTGCTTTTTTGTACGTGCCTTCTTCCTCTTGCTTTGCGGTATCTTGGTTTCCCTCAGTACCCTCTTCGCTGTCCTCTGTCTTATTCCATCCATCTCATTCCTGAACTCCTTTCTCCCTCCCTTCCTTTTCCCACTTACATTTGCTTGTATGTACCTCAGGGCCGTCTGAGTTGATTCGTCCACACAGTTCTCTCGACTGAAGAGAAGTCTTCCCCTGCAGCTAGAGTTTGTCGTACTCCTCTTCTTCGAATGCACCCCCTCCCCTTTCTGCCAACCTTCGCATTTCTTTACATCCCACCCCATTGTTCTCTTCCTTCCCCACCTTATGTTCTTGCTCATTAGCATTAGTAGAGGTCCAGGCCGGACGAGGTTGCTGCTGCCATGTGAGGACACGAGGAACTGGTGATTGTGTTACTGCACTGGGCCACACCACCATTCATCATTTTTCACCCCTTTCCATACTTTGCCTCTCTTCATTGTTTGCTCTCTTGGACATGGTTTGAGTACTGTGCCGGGGCGACCACCCACAACTGACAGGATTCCCAAGTGGCGAATAGGAAAATGCCCCCCCCCCCCCCCCCAGATAATAGGCTTTGCATGAAACATAGGAGTCTGGAACCAGACTGGTGGCATGAAGGTGATGGGGTATCCTTTGGCACAGTTACCTTTGAAAAATGACCAAGGTATACCTAG
>CM065717.1:63507010-63509510 GCA_033310375.1 Conus canariensis
AAGCGATGCGTAAAATGCAAAGAGGTTGTGAGTGAAGAGCATTGTGTGAAGAAGAGGCAAGACAGCGAGTATAAAGACAGCAACATGGCATTGTGTGGAAGGAGAAGGCAAGGACAGCGAGTATAAAGACAGCAACATGGCATTGTGTGGAAGGAGAAAGCAAGGACAGCGAGTATAAAGACAGCAACATGGCATTGTGTGGAAGGAGAAGGCAAGGACAGCGAGTATAAAGACAGCAACATGACATTGTGTGGAAGAAGGAAAGGACAGCGAGTATAAAGAAAGCAACATGACATTGTGTGGAAGAAGCAAGGACAGCGAGTATAAAGAGAGCAACATGACATTGTGTGGAAGAAGGAAGGACAGCGAGTATAAAGAGAGCAACATGGCATTGTGTGGAAGAAGGCAAGGACAGCGAGTATAAGAGAGCAACATGGCATTGTGTGGAAGAAGGCAAGGACAGCGAGTATAAAGAGAGCAACATGGCATTGTGTGGAAGAAGCAAGGACAGCGAGTATAAAGAGAGCAACATGGCATTGTGTGGAAGAAGGCAAGGACAGCGAGTATAAAGAGAGCAACATGACATTGTGTGGAAGAAGGCAAGAACAGCGAGTATAAAGAGAGCAACATGGCATTGTGTGGAAGGAGAAGGAAGGACAGCGAGTATAAAGAGAGCAACATGACATTGTGTGGAAGAAGGCAAGGACAGCGAGTATAAAGACAGCAACATGGCATTGTGTGGAAGAAGGCAAGGACAGCGAGTATAAGAGAGCAACATGGCATTGTGTGGAAGGAGAAGGCAAGGACAGCGAGTCTAAAGAGAGCAACATGGCATTGTGTGGAAGGAGAAGGCAAGGACAGCGAGTATAAAGAGAGCAACATGGCATTGTGTGGAAGGAGAAGGCAAGGACAGCGAGTATAAAGACAGCAACATGACATTGTATGGAAGAAGAAGGGAAGACAGCGAGTATAAAGAGAGCAACATGGCATTGTGTGGAAGGAGAAGGAAAGGACAGCGAGTATAAAGACAGCAACATGGCATTGTGTGGAAGAAGAAGAAGGGAAGGACAGCGAGTATAAAGACAGCAACATGGCATGTGTGGAAGGAGAAGGCAAGACAGCGAGTATAAAGAGAGCAACATGGCAGGTGAGACAGTCCAGATTTCAACGGAGACAGTCCTCTGATAAAAGAATGTAAACATAGGATATATCAAGTGAAAAGAGAGAGGTGTGGGGGAGGGGGTTGAAGGGGGGGTGGGGGGGGGGGGCTACGGATTTCGAAGAGAGAAAACAGGCGCTGGACTATCTAATACCTTGTGAATTAGAAAAGGGAAGTGTGAAAGGGGGAATGGGAGACAGGAAAAAGGGGTCGGGGGGAGGGGCAGAATAGAAGTGAGGGAATTATTGACATATAACAGGTGCGGACCAACCTGTTCTTGGTGATAAGGGGCTGGTTGTGATATACATATATCCAGAAACAAACTCAAGCGTCTATGTAGAGAAGCAGTGGTCTCTCTTTGCCCCTGCCCCCCCCCCCCCCCCCCCCAAAAAAAAAAAAAAAAAAAAAAAAAAAAGAAGTTGGACACGGGTCAGACAGGGCAAACACTTGTCACCTTTGCTCTTCGTTATATATTCCAACGATCTGCTGACATACTGCTAATAACATTTCGGGCTTGACCATGTTAGGATGGGAAGCAGAAGACATTGTGTGGGGAGTGGAAGGTGAAGTCCTGGTTTACCCTATTATGCTGATGATACATTGATTTGAGCTGGATCAGGAGATAGTCTTCAGACTATGTGGGGAGGGGAAGGTAAAGTCGTGGTTTACCCTATTATGCTGATGATACATTGATTTGAGCTGGATCAGGAGATAGACTGCAGAGGAAGACAGGGCCACAAACGAGTACAACTGTGATTAACGGATCAATATTTAAAAGTTAAAGTAGCTGTGTTTTCTGAAGGGTAAAAATCCAAACCATTCTACATGTTCTGTGTAGAGGCAAAATATCGAGGTAATGTTTGGCTGCCAATATTTGGACATACACTTTAAGGACAATAACAAGTTCTGTATAGCATAGAAATAATTGTAAAATGGAGTTTCAACAGCCGTGTCGGACCTTTGAAGTTATTTCGATAGTAAAAATAAAAAATAAAAATAATGATGATGATAATAATAATAATGATAATACCAGCTGGCGTGGCAAGGTTGTTAGCGTCAAAGATTCCCAGCTAGGAGGTCGTGGGTTCAATTTCCTTCAAAGCCATTTATTTGTGAGCTTTTTCTGCGCCGATCGGCTCCTCCCCAGGGTTGGGTTTGCTGTGGACACAATTGCGAAGACCGGGTCCACACAGTTGATTTTCATCCACTTAATGGATGCGTCTCTGAGAGTGTTGCTGAAATTGCCCGACCAACACCACAGGCGTCTCTATCTCTCGGGCCTTGTTGACGCCGGGATATGTTATAAAAGTAAGTGCAGAGTACAGCCCTATCATACAATCT
>CM065717.1:63514510-63527010 GCA_033310375.1 Conus canariensis
AAGAGACCACTCGGGAGAGCTCAGACCCCGCTAACGTCCAGCGAATCCTGGATCCGTCCTTTGAGTCAGTTCGTGAATGAAAACTATTTTCTTTCCGTCCGGGAAGTAATAGTTGGTATGACTGAAAGACTTATTCCGAGTAAACGTATTGGTTTTATTACACAGAACATGTAAAATATGAAATTCAAGCGTTTGTATTGCCAGAAAATTTTGATGTTCCTTAAGAATATATTACGTGGTTGATCGTAACAATTCGTAACAGTAATTTTGCAGAGTTCGTCTTCAGTGGGGAAAAAGAAAACTTGTCCGTCTGTCGTAGGATCACACTCTGCAACCAGCGTTTGATCCACATGTCCATCACGGATCTGTGCCAGTTTAGTGGGTTTGTCCTTGGGCTAAATACCATATTCTACCTCGTTTCTTCAAAATCGGTAACGCAGACTTTGTATAGTACAACGTGTAATAACATCGCTGAACAATTCTGAAGTTGCCGTATGATCAAACTCTGCACCACAGATCTGCACCAACATTCCATGGGGTCGTTTCCAGGTCACAGTCCATGGATTGACAGCCTTTGATTAAAACAGGCTTAATGGTATGTGCGCAGTCCTTCTGACAGACAGACAAACAACCAACCAGCTGACACCTCTACCAACCAACCAACCAACCAACGAAAGGAGCACAGGGAAGCGGATGAAAAAAGAACCATCTTGGCGGAGAAAGAAATCCTCACACGCATGCTCAACGCACGCACGCACGCACGCACGCACGCACACACACACACACACACACACACACACACACACACACACACACACACACACACACACACACACACACAAGCACGCACACACACTTTGGTTTTAAAAACGGTCATGTGCAAAAAAATGTCACCAATATTGAGCTTCACAGTTGAAAAGAAGAAGATGTCTGATTGTTCGTTTATCCAATTATTTCTTTATTTGCACGTTTACTCAGACCTACGTATTCATTCTTCTTTCTGATAGGAGCACACACACATGCACACACACACGCACACACACACACACACACACACACACACACACACACACACACACACACACACACACACACACATACACACACACACACACACACAACCAAATTTCTCATGATGAGATAATAAAGTGTTTCTTATCTTCTTATCTTATCTTATCTTATCTTATCTTACACACACACACACACACACACACACACACACACACACAGCGAGAGAGAGAGAGAGAGAGAGAGAGAGAGAGAGAGAGAGAAGAGAGAGAGAGAGAGAGAGAGAAGGCGGGGCTGAGGGGAATAGAGATGAGGGTGGAGACGAGCTTAGTAAAAGTGGAAAATAAGTGTGTAATTCGGATTAACGGCATGAACCCGCTGGGCGGGACAGACTGATTACTATGCAAATTTACTACCAGGGGATAAACCTGAGCGGGGACCACAACCGTCACACCGGGAAACGGTACATGGCATACATGGTCTCCCTGACATCGATCAGCTTGTGCTGAGGTAAAAACTACAAGACTATTTTTTCTTATGGTTACTGAACACCAAATTGGCCTAATATACAATTGCCTTTGTGCATATGGCATGCTTCGTCCATGCATCACTGTTTCTTTCTTTCTTTCTTCTCTTCTCTTCTCTCTGTCTGTCTCTCTGTCTCTGTCTGTCTGTTTCTCTGTCTGTCTCTCTGTCTGTCTCTCGTTTCTGTATCTCCGTCTCTGTCTGTCTCTCTGTCTGTCTCTCTGTTCTTCTGTCTGTTTATCTGTCTGTCTCTCTGTCTCTGTCTCTGTCTCTGTCTCTGTCTCTCTGTCTCTCTTCTCTTCTCTCTCTCTGTGCGTGTGTGTGTGTGTGTGTGTGTGTGTGTGTGTGTGTGTGTGTGTGTGTGTGTGTGTGTTGTGTGGTGTTTCAGGAAAAGAAAGGAGCGTAGACGATCCCGTTCAATAACACTTCGTTTCAAAAACACTGTACGATCGACAAGCGCGTGCACGCCGTTGTGTGTGTGTGTGTGTGTGTGTGTGTGTGTGTGTGTGTGTGTGTGTGTGTGTGTGTGTTGTGTGTGGTGTGTGGTGTGTGCGTGCGTGCGTGCGTGTGCGTGTGTGGTGTGTGTTGTGTGTGTGTGTGTGTGTGTGAGAGAGAGAGAGAGAGAGAGAGAGAGAGAGAGAAGAGAGAAGAGAGAGACAGAGAGACAGAGAAACAAAGAGACAGAGAGATGAGTGTGTGTGTATGAGCGTTGTTGTGTGTGTTACTGAGTGCGTTGTGTGTGTGAGTGAGTGCGCAGTGTGTGTGTGTGTGTGTGTGTGTGTGTGTGTGTGTGTGTGTGTGTGTGTGTGTGTTAGCGCACGCGTAGGTGTGTGCTTTTTTCACTTTGTGTTGTACCAAATTGTGCTCAAAACTGTCCAGATAGCAGTTAACGCATCTGATGCACATTGCAACAGACACAAGAACCAGACAGTCAAGGACTGAAGGAAGTATCCTCTTTTCTCAGCATGGAAAACACCATATACACAAATATAAACGATAACAATGAATACTTTGGAGCGAAACACTTTACAGACTGTATATCAAAAGATAAAAAAAGGAACAAGTTCCAATGAGTATTCCATGAATATGGGATACAAATGTGTTCAAAAAATTTCATTTATAATATGTTGTCGGAAACTGTTGTTGCTGCCTTTGGTTATATAGAATTGTGATTCTACCTTTTTTGAGGGGAAAGACGGAGAACTTTTACTGTAAGACGGCAAAATAAAAACAACACTCTAACATACACAGTCGAAAAACTGACCCGTTTAACTGTATGGAAAGAAAAGCAAAACAGTGACAAGCTTGAAAAGAAAGAGAGATGAACACACCTCGCAGTTTCCGGTCAAAGAAGTGTTTGATCATCATCTCCAAGTTCTATAAATTCGCCCAGTAAAAATGGCATTTTCCCTCAATTTGAACTAAATTCCTTTGATTCAATAGTTGGAAAGCATCAACATATTTCAAAGTAGCATAAAATCAGGACATCGAAGTTAACTGTACGAATTTTGGTGAACTCTTTGCGGAACCAATGTTACAATGATAGAATACATATTGTACAAAGACCTGTTTTGTGCAAAGTATGGATCAATAAAGGAATACATTGTACTGTTTTGCTTGAAAAATAGGAACAATTAAAGGAATATTTTCAGGATATTTTAGCGCAAAAATGAAGTTCACTGCCAATGCTGGCTATATTCTGCCTTTTTCGCGAATGTTATTCATGCCGTCCTCTCCTTCCCTTCTGCCCAATTTGATTTTAAACATGTTGCCGCTAGCGGCAATGGAATGATGTCATTGAGGTTAAGGACATATTATCCATGGTAAAGTCTTGTTTTATATTTCTATGAAACAAATCTTCATTGCTTTTTAAAAGTGACTGTGTTCTTGACTATATACACATTTTTTTCAACGCTGTTAATATTGTACAAACTAATTCTACTATAGATTGTTTGAGAATACCAAACAGAAGCATAACCACTTCGGGCTGAACAGCTCTTAATGCCATAAGGGAAAAAGAAAGGAAATCCATTTTCGTTGTTTGGCATGTGTTATACGAAAACATTTTTTTAAAGAAATTTTAAGTGCTTGTAATTTCAGTTTCAGAGCAAAAAGGAATCTTTCTACATCGAAAAACAACAAACAAATGGCAACAGCAACAAGAACGACAACAAAACAAATAGGATATAGCTTTATATCATGAAGTAACGATTTTAATTTTGTACAGCCGTTCATGATTTAGTCACAAATATTTCCAAAGCTGGACCGTCCGCTTTTCAACAGCAAAAAGTCGCTGAACAACAATGTCAATAAAAAGACGAACATGCTAATAATCAAACAAAAAGATTTTCTCATCAGGACTGTCCCGAGTTTTCACCAAGATGATAATATATATATATATATATATATATATATATATATATATATATACTCACCTAAGTTCTTACATTGTTCTATACAAAGGAGAAAAAATGAATAAATAAATATATACATAAATAAATAACAATTATAATAAATATGTAGATAAATAAATGAAAACAAAAGAAACAGAGTGAAAAAAATTTTTGAACCCGTAAATAATTAACCAAAATAGCTTAATCCATTGTATTGTCAGTTGATTTCAAAGTAAAAGCAGCCCGCACACTTCTACCTGCAAGACAGCTGCAACAATAACAAAACCCAAATAATTTGCCAGGGCTGTGCTTCAAATAATGAACTGAGCCTTAACTCGGATGGGGAGCCAGTAAACAAACTTTCGTCTCTCTCTCTCTCTCTCTCTCTCTCTCTCTCTCTCTCTCACACACACACACACACACACACACACAGACGCACACATATGCACATGCCCGCCAAACGCACGCGCGTGCACACACGCACGCACGCACGAACACAGACACACACTCACAACACCCCCCCTCCACCCCCACACTAACACACACACACACACACACACACACACACACACACACACACACACACACAAACACACGCGGACGCAAGCCCGCTGCACGTATGCACGCACGTACGGACACACGCTCGTACGCACTCACGCTTGTGTACACACAAACACACACATACACATGCGCGCGCACGGACGCGCGCACACACACAGACACACGCGTACACACACATATACATACCCGCCAAACACACACACACACACACAGACACAGACACAGAACACAGACACACACACACACACACAAACACACAAACACAAAACACACACACGCGCACGTAGGCACGCACGCTCGCACTCTCGCACGCGCTCGCGCACGCACACACACACACCGCAGGCTTCAATGGATGTGGGAGACAATCGGGGATGACCATAGACCTAGAGCCAAAGGAGCTGATTCAGTGTCATTCGATGCAAGCCGACTGCATGGTGTCAGCATTTAGCAAAAGCAAAAGTCATTCCAATCACGGGAAAAAATCCCCACTGACATATACATTGTATATTCAACAATGTATTTCATCTTGATTTACACATTGCATTCCCAATACGGATAAACCCAGGTCGTGTTGAGCGCGCCATCCATGCCGCTTATGAAAAACAGATGATAAAAATCATAAAAACGAATTAATGAAAAAAATCAGAACGACCAAAAATACATAATTAAGGCCATATTGGTAAAAAAGCAGTGTAGAAAGGATAGTTTGTGTCCATTTCAGAAGTTGATATATCACTGCTGAGTTCTCAGAGGCACGTAAGGAACAGAGATACTGTATCGTAAGTGGGAAGGGAAAGAAAGCAACAATAGCAATGACAAAGAAAAATGCTACAACAACAAACAACATCACGAATTACAATGCAAACGTCGCCGTCTTTATCAGCAACGATGAATGTGAATTTAATGATAACATTGATGACAAGAGAGAGAGAGAGAGAGAGAGAGAGAGAGAGAGAGAGAGAGAGAGAGAGAGAGAGAGAGAGAGAGAGAGAGAGGATCATGTTTCATACGATACGTTCACAGATACGCAGAAATTTCTCTCCTTCTGTTGCTACACTTTGGGATTCTTTCCCTTTCCCTCTGACACAGAGATTCCCTTATCTTTCTTTGAGACCCTGCCTCCAACTCCTTCGTTCCAGCATGTCTTTTCTGATGCTCACACTGCGGTGGACACACAGATTCCATGAGCTTCGCTATTCGTAATAGTTCACTAACACTTCTTAGGTACATTCGTATGTGTACGACAGTGTCTATACATGCGCGCTAGTAAGCATGTTTTTACGTGTGAAACTATGTGCCCATTTACATATCTGTCCTTATTACAATCTCCCACCTCGTGATATGTTTTATTTCGGATTTGTCTTGTAGGCGCTTGGTAGCCTATTTTAATTTAAATGCTCTAAAGATGAATACCATATTCATGTTTGAGAAAAAAAAAAGCATATAAACAAGAAAAAAAAAAAAGCAACAACCGAATACATCATAAGTAAAAACACTAAAAAGGTATGACATATTCTTGTGTAGCCTATTTGAATTTAAGTGCTCTAAAGATGAATACCACATTCATGTTTAACGTTTGAGAAAAAAAAAGCATATAAACAAGAAAACAAACAGTAACGAATACATCATAAGTAAACACTAAAAAAGCTACAACATGTTCTTCTATTGTTGCTGATGCTATGACCCCTATAACAACAACCGCTACTACTGCTACTGCTGCTTTTACCACTACTTCCACCACTACTACCACTCCTGCTCCTACGAAAAAGGAAAAATGGACAAAAAGACCCATGGAGACAAAAAGACCCCATGGAGACAAAAAGACCCCATGAAGACAAAAAGACCCATGGAGACAAAAAGACCCATGGAGACAAAAAGACCCATGTTCAGATAGAGAGAGACAAGCAAAGGATACCGACAGAGACAAGAACATGCTACGGAGACAAGGACAGGCTACAGACAGACAACGACAGGTTACAGGGACAGAGAGAGGCAAGGACAGGATATAGACAGACAGAGACAAGGACAGGATATAGACAGAGACAAACAGGTTGCAGACAGAGACAAGGACAGGATATAGACAGAGACAAGGACAGGATATAGACAAAGACAAGGACAGAATATAGACAGGGACAAGGAAAGGTTGCAGAGACAAGGACAGGACATAGACAGAGACAAGGACAGGATATAGACAGAGACAAGGACAGGATACAGATAGACAGAGACAAGGACAGGATATAGACAGATAGAGACAAGGACAGGATATAGACAGAGACAAGGACAGGATATAGAAAGACAGAGACAAGGACAGGATATAGACAGAGACAAGGACAGGATACAGATAGACAGAGACAAGGACAGGATATAGACAGATAGAGACAAGGACAGGATACAGACAGACAGAGACAAGGACAGGATATAGAAAGACAGAGACAAGGACAGGATATAGACATACAGACAAGGACAGGATATAGACAGACAAGGACAGGATATAGACAGACAAGGACAGGATATAGACAGAGACCAGGACAGGATATAGATAGAGACAAGGACAGGATATAGATAGACAGAGACAAGGACAGGATACAGAAAGACAGAGACAAGGACAGGATATAGACAGATAGAGACAAGGACAGGATATAGACAGATAGAGACAAGGACAGGTTGCAGACAGACAGAGACCAGGACAGGATATAGACAGATAGAGACAAGGACAGGATATAGACAGAAGCGGCAGAGAGGTGTTCAAGCTGGATCTGGTCAAGGAGGAACAAAAGTGAACTTCATAAGGCTTAATTTCCCTACAAATATCAGGTGTCCCTGTGGCTCAGTGGTTAAAGCGCGAGTCATTAAGTGGAAAATGAGCATGTCCAGAGGGTCATGGGTTCGAATCCCAGCCATGGCTCGTCCCAAGATGGGAAAAAAAGGGGCAGCAGAGGGACATCCGGAGTCATGAACCGGGTGTGGCCCAACCCCCCTAGAGTGTCAGGAGATAAGGGCCGAAACACTTGCTTGAAGGGGGCTTCTCTTCTGAGGACTCTCTGCTGCCACGCTCTCCACGAGTTTCTTTCTACTAGACAGATAGAGACAAGGACAGGTTGCAGACAGACAGAGGCAAGGACAGGCTGACAGAGACAGAACGAGAGGAGTGGCTACACAGAGACAAAGAAATGAAACACACTACAAAAAGAGACAAAGACATGCCACATACAGAGACAAGCCAAGGACAAGCTGTAGACAGACAGAGACGAGGACAGTCTACAGACAGAGACAAGGACAGGCTACAGACAGACAGATACAAGGACAGACTACAGAAGACAAGGAGAGAGTACCGACATGCATAGGTAAGTGCAGGCTAGAGCCAGAGACAAGAACAAGCTACAAACAGACGCTAGGACATGCTACAAACAGACGCAAGGACATGCTACACACAGAGACAAGGACAGGCTACAAATAGAGACAGGGACAGGCTGCAGATAGAGAAAAGGGCAGGCTGCAAACAAAGACAAGGACATGCTGCAGATGATGACAAGGACAGGCTACAGATGGAGACAAGGACAGACTGCAAACAAAGACAAGGACGTGCTACAGATAGAGACAAGGACAGAGATCAAGGCTTTGAACCCCCCCCCCCCCCCCCCCCCCCATCTACAATCAGATCCTGACAACCGTTCACCCCACACAACAGTCGTCCCATCAAGCCTTGCTGCCACAACAGCAACAGTGAGCTGAAGGAGACAGGGCGACCCTGTCGAAATATTCTCCAAGTAAGTTTTTAATTCTGAGTCTGTAACTACTTTTCTAATGTCGAATCCAGAATCCTATATTCCTATTTGAGACAAGGACAGGCTACAGTTAGAGACAAAGACAGAATGCAGACAGAGATATAACATGCTAAAGACAAGGAAAGGACGGGCTAAAGACAACGAAAGTACAGAATGCAGATTGAGAAAGGACAGGCTGTAGACAGAGACAAAGACAGACTGCAAACAGAGAAAGGACAGACTGCAGACAGTGAAAAGACAGGCTGCAGACAGTGAAAAGACATGCTGCAGACAGAGAAAGGACAGCTACTGACAGAGAAAGGACAGGCTGCAGATAGTGAAAAGACATGCTGCAGACAGAGAAAGGACAGGCTGCAGACAGTGAAAAGACAGGCTGCAGACAAAGGACATGCTACAGATAGAGAAAGGAAAGGCTACAGACAACACAACCATCAAGATCCCTTTCTAGCTCTACGGGAGTTAAGAAACACCCCTACAGAGACAGTAACCATCACAATCATCAAGATCCCTTCCTAGCTCTACTGGAGTTGAGAAACATTCCTACACAGATTGAAAACAGTTTACCTGCTCAAACACTTTTCGGGAGAAGAACGAGAACTCAAGTGCCGACTTCGAAGACGTTACTCAAACCTTCAATCGTATCAGTCAAGAAAGACTTAAGTACCAGAAAACCGAAGCAAGCGCATTATTATAATAAAAGTGCAGTAGAGCTGACAGATCTGATTCCGGGACAGACTGTGAAGTTCCAACCGTCTGGATCCAAACAGTGGGTTAGCGCCAAAGTAGATCGACAAGTGAACATCCGGTCATACAAAATTCGTACGGAGGATGGACGTCAATTCCAAAGGAATCGTCAATTACGAGCACAGCAGTGAGCGAGCTTCAGCAGCCAACCAATTCTGATGGACTGATTCCGGGAATGAAACATTCAGGAAAGTAACTGCAAAACAACACACCTTCAAAACAGACGCTAGAAGACACACGTCAGTGGAGCAGCCTGACCCAGATTTGCCATGGTCGCTAGAGTCAGAGAACAGCAAGATGAGAAAGACGAATGATGAAGATGATTCACGAGCAGAACGGACTGACGTCGGGACTTCAGCAAAGCCACCTGCCCACGGTACATCAGACCAGCCGCCAGACACCATGTCGACACGGACAGGACAACCTGAGCTAGTCAGTTCCCTTTACCGGACTAGGTCTGACAGAGCAAGAAACCAGATTTCCTGAGTTACAAATGAACCTTATCGGATAAACAGAAACATTTGAAACATGGACATCATGTCAAAATTTGTTCTTCCCTAATCATCATCATCATCATGATTAGGGAAGAACAATGTTTGATTATTTTTTGTTTCTCTAAAGAAAAGGGGATGTGACGTTAGTTTTACAGATGACGTATACGCAACTGACGTGATAGTTTCAGAAGTGTCTTTTTACGTCAAAAATAACATCTCGAGTCAGTTATAAATCAGAAAGCAAGCAGTAAAGGTGTTGAGGCATTACCCTGTCTTCCGACTCGAATGAACGGAGAACGAAACACAGGGCGTGGATGGCAGAGAAGGGAAGAGGGAAAAGAGGACTGACGGGGGGAGGGGAGGGGGAGGGGGGGGGGGGGGACTTCAGGTCGTCTCATTTGAAAAAAAAAATCGGATCGTCAAGACCAAAAACTAGCCAGGCAGTCCAATGTGATGACCTCATTCTACCAGGCTCATTGTTCGCAGCCGAGTTGCCCGTGCCCGGAGGTGCTTGCCTCCCCTCCCCTCTCTGCCCCCTGTCCCCTTCCTCCTTTCACCTCCCTGCCCCGACCATTGTCGCTGTCCACGCCTGTTCGTGACGCAAAGAGGGACCTAATTATGCCCTTTTTCTGCCACACAGTTGGGAAGGGAAAAATTACAAAGGACCGAAATGTAAAAAGCACAGTGTCGTGTTTCATCATCATCATCATCATCATCAATCATCAAACGATTATATCATCATCAACAGAAGTAGTAATGAGGGCTAGCTATGGCAGCAGCAACAACATTGGTAAGAAGAAAGAAATCTAAAGGAGACTTGAAGCTGTACATACACTGTTATTTGCCGTTCGCTTCCGCAGCCTCTTATACAGCAGCGAAAGAAAGGTAGAAAAAACCAACAACACATACACATAATAACGACAGAAAAAAAAGTGCATCAGGTACCCAAGCACAGGAGAAATGTGAATAAAGTAACACCATCAGAAGAGATGTACAAACACTAACATGAACAGAACAAATGTGCACCTGTTACAACAGAATAAGTGTGAACACAGTAACATTAACAGAAGAAATGTGTACACACAGAACACACACTAACAACAACAGAAGAAATGTGCCGTAACAACAACAAAAGTACAAATGTGCGTGTGTGTGTGTGTGTGTGTGTGTGTGTGTGTGTGTGTGTGTGTGTGTGTGTGTGTGTTGGTGTTGGTGTTGGTGTTTTTTTTTTTTTTTGCTGTCCCAACCTCTGCGCCACCTCAGAGGCAGTGCACCCACGCCGCTCATTCCGACACCCCGCCCACAGCCACAGCCCGGTCGGCCCCGCCGCAGCCCCGGCACCGGCAATCCATAGGGAGCAGTCAATGTCAAGTCGTCAAGAGGCAACCCATCGGAGGAGACACTGCACTGCTGCCGAGTCACTTCGGTGGTGTTCAGTGGCGCCTGTTCTGATCTAACATACGCAGGACACCACCTACTAAGCCCTCTACTGACGACAATAATTGCTTAGTCGCGGAGCCGGCGTGAGTGAGCTCTCCCTCCGGAGGGCGCCACCACGTCCGTCCAACGACAGCCCCCATGGACTCGCCGATACCGGCGACCCCGACGGAACCAAACCAAGACCACAGACGTGAAGAGGACATCGACAATGAGGTCACCATGAGAGCAGGGCATGAAGGGCCACAGAATTTGAGACATTTTATTATTATTTTTTTTATGCTGATCGATGAGAATGAGCATGATTAAGATGATGCTACGGATTTCCATTTCGGTCTGAGACTACATGACAGAGCTGTACTCTACGCTTCCTTTCATAATATATCCCGGCGTCAACCAGGCCCGAGAGATACAGGCACCTGCAGTGTTGGTCAGGAAATTTGAGCAACACTCTCAGAAACGCATCCATTAAGTGGATGAAACTCGACTGTGTGGTCCCAGTCTTCCCAACTGAGTCCGCAGCAAACTCAACTCTGGGTAGGAGCCGGTTGGGGCAGAAAAACCCACATGACTCTGATGGGATTCAAACCCACGACCTCCCAGCCGGGAGTCCGCGACGCTAACCACTTCGCCACGGCGGCTGGTTAAAAGTAGAAATGTTTGCACAGTAACAACTACGGAAGAAATGTCCATACAGTAACAACAGAAGAAATGTCCACACAGTAACAACAAAAGAAATATGCACACAGTGACAACAATATGAAATATGCACACAGTAACAGAAGAAGAAATGTGCACACAGTAACAACAGAAGAAATATGCACACAGTAACAACAGAAGAAATGTGCACACAGTAACAACAGAAGAAATGTGCATACAGTAACAACAGAAGAAATGTGCACACAGTGACAACAGAAGAAATGTGCACACAGTAACAACAGAAGAAATGTGCACACAGTGACAACAGAAGAAATGTGCACACAGTGACAACAGAAAAATGTGCATACAGTGACAACAATATGAAATATGCACACAGTGACAACAGAAGAAATGTGCACACAGTAACAACAGAATGAATGTGCACACAGTAAACAACAGAAAAAATGTGCACACGTAACAACAGATTAAATGTACGCATCGTAACAACGGCAGAAGAAATGTACACGCAATAGCAACGACAGAACAAATGTACACAGACTGAAAAACCGAAGAAATAATGAACACAGTAACAGCAGAACAAGAACTATACACAATAAATTTGCATTACACACAACAACAGAAGAAACGCAAACACACTAACAACAGAATTAAAATGTGCACTTTGTAATAACAAGAAGAAATTGTCCATAGTAGCAACAGAAGAAATGTGCACATAATAACAACAGAATTAAAATTGTCATTGTAACAACAACAGAAGAAATGTGTCCGTAGTAACAACGGAAGAAATGTGCACATAATAACAACAGAATTAAAATATGTCGTTGTAACAACAACAGAAGAAATGTGTCCGTAGTAACAACGGAAGAAATGTGCACATAATAACAACAGAATTA
>CM065717.1:63532010-63534510 GCA_033310375.1 Conus canariensis
TAATTAAGGGCTCAGGACGGAGGTTGTGTCCTAAACGATGGATTAGTAAATTGGTCGTTGCGGAAGCCTGTTTCCGACTATCATGGAGAATACCGTTACCACCGTGCCCTCCGCTCTCCCTCCTCAAAGGGAAACAATTCAATACAAGTTGACTCTGCACCTATGTCAAAAACATCGACACTTCTTTCCATTTACAGGCTGACTGAAATTATTTGACTTCAGAGCAAGGCAGTTAAAAGAAAGGCGTTGAAAGGAATCAGATCGGTCGGAGTACGGCAATAATGTGTGTGTGTGTGTGTGGTGTGTGTGTGTGCGTGCGTGCGTCGTGCGTGCGTGCGTGCGTGCGTGCGTGCGTGCGTGCGTGCGTGCGTGTGTGTGTGTGTGTTGTGTGTGTGTGTTGTGTGTGTGTGTGTTTTAGAATAATGAAGAAAAGCAGTCGTTAATCAGCAGGGTCACATTCTGATTTGAATCCTGACACAGTGTCAAGGAGGATGCTGACAGGCAGAAAATGGCTCTGACTCATAACTATGAACAGGGAAATGACTCGTTATCAGTGTAGTGCATCCACTGGCGGAGCACCTCATGGCTAGCTGACTCTGATATGACAAGGGATGAACGACCATGCATGTGGGTGTGTATGCGGTATAGTAGAGGGAAGAGCGACCATGCATGTGGGTGTGTATGCGGTATAGCAGAGTGAAGAGCGACCATGCATGTGGGTGTGTATGCGGTATAGCAGAGTGAAGAGCTACCATGCATGTGGGTGTGTATGCGGTATAGCAGAGGGAAGAGCGACCATGCATGTGGGTGTGTATGCGGTATAGCAGAGGGAAGAGCGACCATGCATGTGGGTGTGTATGCGGTATAGTAGAGGCAAGAGCGACCATGCATGTGGGTGTGTATGCGGTATAGTAGAGGGATGAACGATCATGCACGTGGGTGTGTATGCGGTATAGTAGAGTGAAGAGCGACCATGCATGTGGGTGTGTATGCGGTATAGTACAGGGAAGAGCGACCATGCATGTGGGTGTGTATGCGGTATAGTAGAGTGAAGAGCGACCATGCATGTGGGTGTGTATGCGGTATAGTACAGGGAAGAGCGACCATGCATGTGGGTGTGTATGCGGTATAGTAGAGAGCCGGAGTGAGGGCCATGGCAATAACGCGAATGAACCAACACAGAAGATAAGACAGCAAACAGACTGACCACAGCACACACAGTGAAAAAAAAAGAACAAGACAAGGAAAGCCTGCTGACCACACACACACACACACACACACACACACACACACACACACACACACACACACACACACACATGAACGCACGCACACAAGCATGCACGCACACAAGCATGCGCGCGCACGCATACACACACATACACACAAAAACCATTAGCCACACACACACATGCGTGCGTTCATGCATGCATGCATGCATGCATGCAGAGAGAGAGAGAGAGAGAGAGAGAGAGAGAGAGAGAGAGAGAGAGAGAGAGAGAGAGAGAGAGAGAGAGGAGCCGACACAGTCTTTTTAAGGTGTCAATCGGCCTTCGATCTGCAAGTAAACAGAGGAGTGCCAGAATGTGGGAGTAGGCCTACCCGATGCACGGAGCACAGTTTGTGAAACAAAATGGACCACTTTGTGTCCATTTCACGTTCTTTGCATGAGGTATGGACTAACTAACTTGGCCTCAGTGTGCAGATCGTTCCCACTGGCAGAAATGGGAAAAGCGCGGTTTTCATGCACTTTAAGTGCCAACGATTTAGTCTAGAACATATTTTCCAAAACTGATATAAGGGCGGGTACTTGCCTACAGACAACCCACCCCACCCTCCCTCTCTGTTCCTCCCCTCTCCCCCAACACACACACACACACACACACACACACACACACACACACACACACACACACACACACACACACACACACACACATGCACACTTGTACAGAAACTTACATTTGCGCAAGCGCGTTTTGCTATTTTACACACAAAAATACGAACAAGAACTTCGAGAGGTCAATACTTGTAGCTTGCTTGTTTGTTTAACAACTGTTAATTAAATGGTACATTTTCTGATAATATTGAATAGCACACACAAAAATACGAACAACTATTAAAATGTAAAACAGCTGTTCCATATTTTCGAACCTGGAATTAAATCGGAACAAACCAAATTTCATAGTGCTGTCATTCGCTCATCATGGAATAATCTTAATTTGTGTGCATTAAAACACGTTCGGTTCTTCCTAAAACGTTACATCGAAATTGTTCCTAATACATCTTTTTTTACTACACGGCAATCACATTTTTACTTACATTCTTGTACACATAAACATTGACGTTACTGCCTTTATTACTTATTTAATTTTTCACATTCTCGTACTTACTTATTCACTCACGCATGCTTACTTATTTTCTTTACATTTGTTCCTGATATCAAGTTAAGGCTCGTGCTATCTTACAGATGTATTGTCTTCCTTTCTCTTGCCTTCCC
>CM065717.1:63539510-63542010 GCA_033310375.1 Conus canariensis
GGACACAAAGAGAGGCGATTGGTTTTTGAAAGAGTGGTAGTCAAGAAGTGGTATGTAAGCAGTGCGTGTATATGCGTGCGCGGAGTTTAAGAGTGGAATAGGAGGTGGGGACAAGAGGGGAAGGAGACCGGGGGTGGTGAGGGGGAAAGTAGGGGGATTACAGGGGAAGGGAGGAGAGAGATGGGGAGCTATTTCGGTTGCTGTCTCATTACGATTGAAATAACTAAAACAGAGAAGCGACACGTGCGGCACTGACTGGCTTATTGTGACAGCTTTCGGTTCCGTTCTATGTGATTGGGTTATCCCAGTTTTCCTCTACATTTCTCTCACTTACATTAATTTCATTTTCTCAGATATGAATTTACATTTTTACTACGCAAGCACATGACTTTAAAACCAGAACCTCAACCTGTCATCTTATTGATTTCAAAGCGATAAATGGCGTCCTTGTTAAGCTTTTCTGATTGCCCGCTCTACACGCCAAAGCTGAAGACTGGAGTAAACGCGGTAATTCATATTCATGCTGCATAAGACATGAATGAACACAGGAACCTCTCTCTGCATTCAGCTGACTCTACAGCAATGGAATGCACCCCTTTCGGGGCCTCTAATTGCAGGACCTACATGCCAAAGATGAAAGAACAGAGAATAGGCAAAGTCCTCTCTCATTATGTACGTATGAATCAGTGATAGGCCTCTACGAGTTTCTGAAAACTGAAAAACGTATTTTACTACCTAGATATAAGGCGAGGAGTATAATTGTCAGTATATATTTTCGTCTTCTGAACTAAATGAGAGGCGATATAATCTGTAGTTCAGATTGAAAGAAAGAGAGGCGGAGGGAGGGTAGAGAGCGGGCAAAGGAGAGAGAGAGAGAGAGAGAGAGAGAGAGAGAGAGAGAGAGAGAGAGAGAGAGAGACAGACAGACAGACAGACAGACAGACAGACAGACAGACAGACAGACAGACAGAGACAGAGACAGAACGGACAACATAAACAGGCGTGAGGACTCGCAGCTGCTATTCCCTTGCCGTTGTTATCAATCGCACAGCTGATGAATTAAAATCAAACCCTACCCCTCCTCTCCTCCCCCGCCCCCGACAAAGAAGCGATCTTTTAATTCTGATCCATTTTAATTAATGACCACACATACTAATCCAGTTAAGCAAGGTGTGTAAGCGCAGTCAACATTGATTATGGAATAACTCTCATGGAGTGATCGTTTGAAATAATACTCGGCAGTTTCTATGAGACATCGATACAATAAACTATAGTGATTGCTCGTCACAATGATGACTAAGATCACCATTATCAATCAATAATAACTATATCATATTCTGAACAGCCCTTTTAAACAAATGATCACACACACACACACACACACACACACACACACACACACACACACACACACGCACACACGCACGCACGCACGCACGCACGCACGCACGCACCACACACACACACACACACACACACACACACACAAAAACACTCGCGCTCGCTCGCACGCATGCACGCACGCAAGCACGCCCAGGCGCGCGCACACACATATGCACACAAGCGCAAACGCACGTGCACACATATATACGCACGAACACACACACACACACACACCGCACACACACACACACACACACACACACACACACACACACACACACACACCACCACGCACGCACGCACGCACACACACACACACACACACACACACACACACACACACGCACACACACACACACACACACACACACACCACACACACACACACGCACACACACACACCTCTGTAGTAGTGGCGCAGACATCGATATGTGGGCAGCTAAGGTCTGACCGCAATAAATCCAGCACAGTGTGTCTCGTTGCTCAGCGAATGTGGTGTTGCGCATATGCACTAGTTCGCACGCTGTGACACCTCCTTGATTAAACTGAAAGTGAAATTAATAGATCAATGCATCACGAGTCATTGGTGACACTGACCTGTGACATGTCCGGTGACAGTTGGTCAGTGTGACAAACATGAAACGTCTCTCCACCCCAGCGGTATGGTTCTGTTGATATGCATATAAACTCCTCCACATTCCAAGGGGATTTTTGTTCTTGCAGCTTCACAAAAGAAGTGTGACTACAGTTCAGTCCAATTGATCTCCAAAGACAGACAGAATGGTCATTGTGCATACTCCACTGAAGCATTGTATGCAACACGTGCATCTCTGACAACAACCCCTTTGTGAGAGTTCCTGAGTTCGCCGTCGGTTTTGTTTACTTTTGTGTGTGTGTGTGTGTGTGTGTGTGTGTGTGTGTGTGTGTGTGTGTGTGTGTGTGTGTGTGTGTGTTTTCAGTTTACCCCCCCCCCCCCATCCCTCTGTATCCATTTCAAACTTTGAAGGGACTGTATTTCAGGAACCACACCTGAGCGGCAGTGCCGTGCTCAAAGTGACAGATGCCATCAACTGATGACGACACTGGCTGTCGTAGGTCAGGAGCTCATTCCGCTTCT
>CM065717.1:63547010-63554510 GCA_033310375.1 Conus canariensis
ACTCCGTTCTCTCTTCCCTTATCTTTTTCTTTCTATCATCCTTTTCCCCCCGTGTCTTTCTCACCCATTCATGTGCCTGTGTTCGTGGAAGTCTTTCGACTCTTCTCTGTGTGCCAATTCATTACACGCTAGCTATCATCGCAATGTAATCCAGCACCTACCTATACAGTTACAATTCAATCGTTGAAATTATTACCAGATTATCATTCTGCTATGTTATTTGCCAGTACAACCATTTCATGGGTTTGTGGCATTGAAATGAGTTGTTTCTGTTCTTTTTGTTTACGATTCAAAACACATTCACTGCTGTCAGCTAGGCGGAATGGCTGGCCCAATCAGCACGGCTAACCGCTTTGAGGACATCAGTTTTTTAAAAAATCAATATGGTGTAAATCGTTGTATACACTTTGTGTATTTTTTTGTTTTTCTTTTCCCTGATCGGCATGATTTCTTTCTTCTCCCTGTGTGTGTGTGTGTGTGTGTGTGTGTGTGTGTGTGTGTGTGTGTGTGTGTGTGTGTTCCATGTAGCACAATGTATATGCACAAAACATTGACCAACCAGGAGGGACTGTCATGTGTGAAAGAGTGAGAGGTGAAGCGATTCCAATCGTCACTTGGGACTGGCTGGTTGATTGATCGGATGGTTCGTACAGTGTTAGACCACATTGAAGACAGTGTCATGTTGATCTGTTCATCGTATTATTTGATCATTCAGCTCACTATGCTCAGTTCTTAAATTAAAGAGGCTCACTTTCTTCTTTTATTATGGGTTGGCTGTGTACTTGCATGCGTATTGTTTCCAAAGGAAACTGATTGAGTGATCGACTGATCGACTGATTCGTTGATGGGTGGATCGATCGATCGATCAACGAAGTCATTGTCTGACTGTTGTCAACAGCTTTAAGTGGAGCAGCACTGACCTCATGCTCTGATTGGATGCGGAAGGCAGGGGTCTGACCATCCTTTTCCCTTGCACCTCCCACTCCTTGTCCTCTCAGTGCAGACACTGATGGCCAGGCCCTCCCTCCACCCCACCCCTGTCTCCCTCCATTGTCCCGTCGTCTTTGGCCACTCCCTGACCTGACCAGTGCAGACCACAGTCACTGGCCCCTCCTCTCCCTGCATCTTCCATCCCTTACCCTTCCCTCCTTGTGCTGTCCCCTCTTGCCCACACAGGTCAACGTGGAAGAGATTGTCCAGTCGTTGGCCAGGCATTCTTCTTCCTCGTGGGCTTTTGTCTCAAGTGTCCACCCCCCCCCCCCCCCCCCGTCCATTTGCTGACCATTGCACACGCTTGTAATTGGTTAAGGGGCTGTTGGATCTCACTTTTTCGACACCCCTTCTATTCTCTCCTTTCTGTTGAGAGCGCGGTGTTAGCGCTGACTTGTCCACTCATCTTGTGGCCTTTTTCTCTGCTCCTTTGTCCACTCAGTGTCCGAGGTTCAGCCTTTGGCTTGTCTCCCTCACCCCTCCTCTCCCTCCCCGCCCCCTCTGTCCGTGACCACAGAGCACAGGGAGTTATGAGAAGCCAGGAGGACTGTCACTGCCGTCTGGAGGGGAGGCGGGGTGAAGACACTCCTCAGACTGGCCGGACGTGCTGCTGTTTGTTAAGTCCTCGGCCGACATTGGCATGGTAAAGAACCCCACAATCCTCCCTCCCTCCTTTCTACACCCCCACCCCACCTCTCCCACCACCTCCCTCCCCACGCCCTCTCCTGACCAGTGCAGCAGTCGTGGGCTATTGATCCAGAAGAAGGCTTGCGGTCTTTTTCCTGCTGGAACGGAAGTTGCGGAGAGAGCTTTTGTGTGACAGCCACTGGGCTTGGTCACGTGTCACTGTCTGTCCAGTATTGACCCAGTGTCCGCCAGGGCCTCCGGGCTGGGAGGGGGAAGGGAGGGGAAGGGAGGGAGGCCGCCCACCCTGACAGACGTTGGGTGTATTGATGAAGAGGGGTTTTAGCCGTCTTCGTCTCGGTTAGGTTGGGGAAATTGGAAAGAACTCTTACTGCCACTGCTGGGCCTAATTGGGAATCAGGTGACCTTGAGTGCTGGTGATTGTGTTTACGGCTATTTTACAAATGCTAGTTGACCCTCCCCCCCACCCCTCCCCCCCTCTCTCTCTCTCTCTCTCTCTCTCTCTCTCTCTCTCTCTCTCCTCTCTCTCTCTCTCTCAAGTTTGCTTAATCTCTGTTCATCTAATTATTGAATTCATTGTTTGATTTTTCTTTTCTGATCCTTTAATTCATTGATTGATTTTTCTTTCAGTCATTTGCTCCTTCTTTCCCTCCTTCATTCCTTCATTTCTTCCTGCATTCAGTACGGGCCTGGATGGTCGTCCAGAGGATAAGGCGTCAGACTCTTTCTCCAAGGTCTGGGGTTCGATTCTTAACCAAGACAAACCGGTTGGGAAAGATGTTCTGTTCGGAATTAACATAGTTACGATCTCCGGTCCTCTCCCAATTCTTCGGATGAGACTTTTAACGGAGGTCTTACGCGTGAACGTAAAAAAAAAACAGAGAGAGAGAGAGAGAGAGAGAGAGAGAGAGAGAGAGGAGCGAGAGAGCGAGAGAGAGAGAGAGAGAGAGAGAGAGAGAGAAATCTTGCACGAATCCAATTCCATTCCACCTTTCATAGAAGAGACCACGGTGTGCCGGCCAAACGAAAGACATCAAAACAAAGCACACGAACACTTGTGTCGCTTTTAGACATCATCCCCAAAGACAGAACGTGGCTACCTTTAATAGTGGGGATAGAAACAGTGCCACACACTCAAATCACATAGTACCGTGGTTCACCACCATAGTGAGTGACACCAGTGACCGCAGTTTCCACACCCATAGTGACCGCTGGAGTTTCCCCTATGACGCTGAGTTCCCACCCATAGTGACCGCTGGAGTTTCCACACCCATAGTGCCGCTGGAGTTCCACGCTGGAGTTTCCACACCCATAGTGACCGCTGGAGTTTCCACCCCATAGTGACCGCTGGAGTTTCCACCCCATAGTGACCGCTGAGTTTCACCCCATAGTGACGTGATTCCACACCCATAGTGACCGCTGGAGTTTCCACGCCCATAGTGACCGCTGGAGTTTCCACACCCATAGTGACCGCTGGAGTTTCCACACCCCATAGTGACCGCTGGAGTTTCCACGCCCATAGTGACCGCTGGAGTTTCCACACCCATAGTGACCGCTGGAGTTTCCACACCCATAGTGACCGCTGGAGTTTCCACGCCCATAGTGACCGCTGGAGTTTCCACACCCATAGTGACCGCTGGAGTTTCCACACCCATAGTGACCGCTGGAGTTTCCACACCCATAGTGACCGCTGGAGTTTCCACGCCCATAGTGACCGCTGGAGTTTCCACGCCCATAGTGACCGCTGGAGTTTCCACACCCATAGTGACCGCTGGAGTTTCCACGCCCATAGTGACCGCTGGAGTTTCCACGCCCATAGTGACCGCTGGAGTTTCCACACCCATAGTGACCGCTGGAGTTTCCACGCCGGAACGAAGAAAGAAAGAGACGAAAGATTTTCCGAAGCTGTCGCCCACCGTTTGTCTGCTGGTCAAGGCAATCCGTTGCGGTGTGCTCTGGTCTGGCATGGTGGACCTTCAGTCTCCCGCCACTGTTCAATCAATGTTGAGGAAGGCAGCCTTTGGTGACGCTTGGAGTCCGTCTGTGACAAGGCAACCAGTGGCTATCTAAAAAAAAAAAAGCGAACAATTTAAGCAAACAAACAAACGCACGAACAAAACCCACGGCAAATAAACAAAGCTATCATCGATGAAAACAAAACAATTAAAAACGAAACAAAACGAAACAAAGCCGAGCGAACGAAACAAAATCTCAGCGCATACAGCTGTTCTTAATTGCAAGAACTGTTAGCTCATGTAAGAAGATCATGAATTCAAGGCAAACCTTGATTTGTAATATCAGACGAACGACAGTCTCACGGGATGTTGTGAATTTTTTAAAATTTCTTTAGCTGTGATATGGCGTAATTTAGAGAGAGAGAGAGAGAGAGAGAGAGAGAGAGAGAGAGAGAGAGAGAGAGAGAGAGAGAGAGAGAGGAACATCGGTAGGTCTGCTGGGTTAAATAGGATCTGAAATCGATTTCTGTCAAAACTCTATTCAAAATTTTAACCTAATTATTTCACGAATGATGTGAGCTTTGAGTATTAATGCTGCATTAAATGAAAGGTTAACATTTAAAACCGTTTCCACTGGATCTGGTGGAGGAGGAACAAAGGTGAATTTCTTCAGGTTTGAATTATCCCACTGAAAGCAGGTGTCCCATGGCGCTGTGGATAAGACACCCGTCTAAGAAAGCAACGCCGTGAGACTCTCACCCATCCAGAAGTTGCTGGTTTGAATTCCAGGGCTGCCAGGAAAACAACTCTGACAGCACAAGGGCACCTGGATGCGACCCAGCCCCCTCAGAGTGTAAGGAGCTTGGGGTCAAAACACTTGTCTGAAGGGGTGTTCTGCTCTGAAGACCTGCTATTAAGCTGTCCCTGGAGTTCCTTTGGTGGCGTCAGTGCAGCAGTAAGGCAGGCTTTCTTGTGAAAGGCAGGCTTTCTTTCTGCATTGTGGTGTCAGTGCAGCGGTAAGGCAGGCTTTCTTTCTGCATTGTGGTGTCAGTGCAGCGGTAAGGCAGGCTTTCTTTCTGCATTGTGGTGTCAGTGCAGCGGTAAGGCAGGCTTTCTTTCTGCATTGTGGTGTCAGTGCAGCGGTAAGGCAGGCTTTCTTTCTGCATTCGGTCATTCACCAGAGGTGGATACAAAAGGGCAAACTGTGATAATTAAATATCCTTCGAGTCCCGTTTTCAGCTTACTGAGCAGTTGTCTACCCTCCGTCTCTCCCTCTGTTCTCTCGTTCTTTCTCCCTTCCTCGGTATTTACATTTCCTTACTCTGCGTTTGTCGTTTGACTGTTGGTAAGTGGAATCTCTGGTACATGTGTCTTGTCTTAGTGTGATAAAAAGAACCACAATTTCTTGCAGCTACTGTAAATAGTCTTTACTCCTCTGAGTGGTAATTTTCAGCCCCATCATCAATTGCCCTCCGTTCATTGAGGTCAGCCCCATCATCAATCGCCCTCTTTCCATTGAGGTCAGCCCCATCATCAATTGCCCTCTGTCCATTGAGGTCAGCCCCATCATCAATCGCCCTCTGTCCATTGAGGTCAGCCCCATCATCAATCGCCCTCTTTCCATTGAGGTCAGCCCTATCATCAATCGCCCTCTGTCCATTGAGGTCAGCCCCATCATCAATGGTCCTCTTTCCATTGAGGTCAGCCCCATCATCAATCGCCCTCTTTCCATTGAGGTCAGCCCCATCATCAATCGCCCTCTTTCCATTGAGGTCAGCCCTATCATCAATCGCCCTCTTTCCATTGAGGTCAGCCCCATCATCAATCGCCCTCTTTCCATTGAGGTCAGCCCCATCATCAATCGCCCTCTATCCATTGAGGTCAGCCCGAGGTACTTCGCCCTTTTTTTTTAAAATTTATTTAATCCTGTGATTATTCCTTCTCTATTTACATCAGCAACTGATAATGTCCCCCTTTTTCCAGTCACGTCAGCCTGTGACCTTTCGTCCTGCTTTCATCCAGAATAGCCTGTAACGAGCCATCCATTTTCTGCTTACATAAGCCTGTGATAATTTACCGCCCCCCCCCCCCCCCTTTTTTTTTTTTTTTAAATTAGCCTGTTACATTCGTTCCCGTTATTTCTACAGCAGCCTGTGGTGATTAACAGCCTTTGCACTTATGTCACCCTGTATGTAATGATTTTTCCCCTTTTCCATTTACGTCACCGTGGGGAAGATTTTCGGAAATACCGTATTTAGCTGTCATAATTGTTTTCGATTAATAAATAAAGCGGCAAATTAGCTCTCTTGTGTGTGTGTGTGTGGTGTGTGTGTGGTGTGTGTGTGTGTGTGTGTGTGTGTGTGTGTGACAGTGTCTCTCTCTAGCAGTAAATTTACGCTAGTCTATAGTAACTCGTCCCCTTTACATTGACCTCAGCCTGTGACAATGTCCCCCTTTACATTGACCTCAGCCTGTGACAATGTCCCCCTTGACATTGACCTCAGCCTGTGACAATGTCCCCCTTTACATTGACCTCAGCCTGTGACAATGTCCCCCTTTACATTGACCTCAGCCTGTGACAATGTCCCCCTTTACATTGACCTCAGCCTGTGACAATGTCCCCCTTTACATTGACCTCAGCCTGTGACAATGTCCCCCTTTACATTGACCTCAGCCTGTGACAATGTCCCCCTTTACATTGACCTCAGCCTGTGACAATGTCCCCCTTTACATTGACCTCAGCCTGTGACAATGTCCCCCTTTACATTGACCTCAGCCTGTGACAATGTCCCCCTTTACATTGACCTCAGCCTGTGACAATGTCCCCCTTTACATTGACCTCAGCCTGTGACAATGTCCCCCTTTACATTGACCTCAGCCTGTGACAATGTCCCCCTTTACATTGACCTCAGCCTGTGACAATGTCCCCCTTTACATTGACCTCAGCCTGTGACAATGTCCCCCTTTACATTGACCTCAGCCTGTGACAATGTCCCCCTTTACATTGACCTCAGCCTGTGACAATGTCCCCCTTTACATTGACCTCAGCCTGTGACAATGTCCCCCTTTACATTGACCTCAGCCTGTGACAATGTCCCCCTTTACATTGACCTCAGCCTGTGACAATGTCCCCCCTTTACATTGACCTCAGCCTGTGACAATGTCCCCCTTTACATTGACCTCAGCCTGTGACAATGTCCCCTTTACATTGACCTCAGCCTGTGACAATGTCCCCCTTTACATTGACCTCAGCCTGTGACAATGTCCCCCTTTACATTGACCTCAGCCTGTGACAATGTCCCCCTTTACATTGACCTCAGCCTGTGACAATGTCCCCCTTTACATTGACCTCAGCCTGTGACAATGTCCCCCTTTACATTGACCTCAGCCTGTGACAATGTCCCCCTTTACATTGACCTCAGCCTGTGACAATGTCCCCCTTGACATTGACCTCAGCCTGTGACAGTGTCCCCCTTTACATTGACCTCAGCCTGTGACAATGTCCCCCTTTACATTGACCTCAGCCTGTGACAATGTCCCCCTTTCATTCCCATCAGCCTGTCATCAGTCTCCCCTTTTCCATGCACAACTGCCAGCCCATAGTAAATGCCCCCCCCCCCCGCCCCCCGCCGCCCCTCCAGCCACTGAAAATCGCTCCTTTTCCATCACATCACCCACTTTCCATTCACAGCATCCTTTAGTGATACGCCCCTTTCTATTTGCGTCATCCTGTGATAATTCGTTTTCTTACAACATTGCGTCACCGTTGGGAGATTTGAGACGATAAAAGAGCTATTCTGCTTATTTTTCAGTTCATGAAAGATACATGGAATGACTTAGTTCTGTCTGTCTGTCTGTCTGTCTGTCTGTCTGTCTGCCTGTCTGTCTCTCTCTCTGCCTGTCGCTCTCT
>CM065717.1:63559510-63569510 GCA_033310375.1 Conus canariensis
ACTGTCAGAGACATGCAGTACCATACAACAGACTGTCAGAGTCATGCAGTACTATACAACAGACTGTCAGAGAAATGCAGTACCATACAACAGACTGTCAGAGAAATGCAGTACTATACAACAGACTGTCAGAGACATGCAGTACCATACAACAGACTGTCAGAAAAATGCAGTACTATACAACAGACTGTCAGAGAAATGCAGTACTATACAACAGACTGTCAGAAAAATGCAGTACTATACAACAGACTGTCAGAAAAATGCAGTACTAGACAACAGACTGTCAGAGAAATGCAGTACAATACAACAGACTGTCAGAGAAATGCAGTACCATACAACAGACTGTCAGAGTCATGCAGTACTATACAACAGACTGTCAGTGAAATGCAGTACCATACAACAGACTGTCAGAAAAATGCAGTACTATACAACAGAATGTCAGAGACAAGCAGTACCATACAACAGACTGTCAGAGAAATGCAGTACTATACAACAGACTGTCAGAGAAATGCAGTACCATACAACAGACTGTCAGAGAAATGCAGTACCACACAACAGACTGTCAGAGAAATGCAGTACCATACAACAGACTGTCAGAGACATGCAGTAGCATACAACAGACTGTCAGAGAAATGCAGTACCATACAACAGACTGTCAGAGAAATGCAGTACCACACAACAGACTGTCAGAGACATGCAGTACCATACAACACAGCCTAAGCTAAAGGAACACACAATCACTCAGCACAATGGCTGATAATGCTATGACTTTCTAGAAGACGACATATGTTTTCTCGGTGATACAAAAGACAGCAACAACAACGACAACGACGACGACAAACAACAACAACAACAACAACAACAACAACAACAACAACAACAACAACAACAAACAACAACAACAACAACCTGCTGAAACCGCAATTCATTACGGTGATATCTGAGGATGATGAAGAGGAGGAGGACGATGTTACAACTATTACTACTGGTGGTGGAGCTGCTGTTGCTGTTATACACACTGCTGCTGTTATTAATACTACCACTACTACTGCTGCTGCTGCTGCTAGAACTAATGCTGCTGCCGCTACTGCTACTGCTGCTGCTGCTGCTATGATGATGATGACGAGGCTAGCATTGATGACGATGATTCATGAAGGTGCCATAAGTGATGATCAGATTTCTGTCAGTGGATGACCGGTCCCTTTCCTGCAAGCACTAACCATGCCAGTCGTTGCTAAACTTCGGTGGTCGGAGGAGAACCGGTGTTTTCAACGCGGTGTGGCCTTTGGCCATATACTGCTGACCGTTGACCCTCTCTCGACACAGTGATCACTCTGTCCGTGTAGATGTACCTCAGCACTAACATCTATTAACAACAACTGGGCAGATCTGACGCCAGCCACGACCGACAGAACTACATGATAACATGAGAAACAAAAAATAAGAAGAAGAAAAAGAAGAAAAGTAAGAAAAGTACCAGCAGTAATCTGACTCAGTGGAAAGAAAGGAAGGGGATGAGGCGCGGGGGTCGGGATTCTCACAACTAATATGAATCGTCGATTTTTTTTTCTCTTCTTTTCCGAAACACTGAATGAGTTCTTGCTCCGAAAATACCCAATCAGACCCAGGACCATTTGTCTTGGGCAGCGTGGGGTGACTTAGGGAGCCACTGGTGGTCGAGGGCAGGAGATCAAAAAGAAGCAGCAGAGGCAGCAGCTGGAAGTGGGTAAAGCCATCAGGGACTAGCACACACCAAGGGTGGAGACGGGATGGGGGTAGAGGTGGGGGATGGGGGTAGGGGGAGCATTCCAGAGAGGACGGACCAGATCGATATTTCTTAATGACCTAGCCAGGGTCATTTTTCACCTATACTCGGCCCGTGGAGCAAACAGGAGGCGGCTAAAACCTAATCCATTGCAAACACCACGGTCACAGCCAAGCTAATTACATTATTGCTACCGTGAAGGAACCGAGGGTAGTCCTCTCCAGACAGAAAGTCCGCACTGCCCATTTATTTTCCCTGACTCCTTCACCCCTCCCCACCTACCATATCCTCCCCCTACTTCCCTTCCCTTCTCCATCACCCCCCCCCCTCTCCCCAATCCCTGCCCCTGCCATCTCAACTTGCTTTCCTTTTCGCTCGTTCCTGCTCCTCGTCTTCCACACTGTGCCCAAACGAGGTGTAGGTGCGCAGTGTGGACCCCTCACGTCCCTTCTTCCCCTCACATTATGTTCTCCCTTGCGTGCGTTTGGACCAAACTTTGCACCTACTAATGTGAATAGATCTTTACAGTCCATGTTTTCAATTCAACTTCAGTCTTTGCACCTACTAATGTGAATAGATCTTTACAGTCCACGTTTTCAATTCAACTTCAGTCTTTGCACCTACTAATGTGAATAGATCTTTACAGTCCATGTTTTCAATTCAACTTCAGTCTTTGCACCTACTAATGTGAATAGATCTTTACAGTCCATGTTTTCAATTCAACTTCAGTCTTTGCACCTACTAATGTGAATAGATCTTTACAGTCCATGTTTTCAATTCAACTTCAGTCTTTGCACCTACTAATGTGAATAGATCTTTACAGTCCATGTTTTCAATTCAACTTCAGTCTGATAATCATCAAGTCGGCATTTCAGGGCTGTCGCCATTTACCCTTTTAAAAACGAAACAAAAACAAAAACAAAAACAGCAAACACACACACACACACACACACACATACACACGCACACACACACACACACACACACACACACACACACACACACACAGAGAGTGAGAGAGAGAGAGAGAGAGAGAGAGAGAGAGAGAGAGAGAGAGAGAGAGAAAGCAGACTGTATGCAAGCATCTAGGAGAGAATGTAAATTCAGTTCAGCAAAATTGCACTTTTTTACCACCACCACCACCACTGTCCCTCCCCGATAATTTCCTGCATTTCATCTATTGCTGGGTTTCAGGGCACACACGGATCCTTCCTTCTTCCTCTGATTGTCGTTTGACCACCTCCCAGCTGCTAGACACTAACCTCCACGACAGTCACACACAAACAGCAGGTAGACAAGCCCACCTTCCAGCTGCTAGACACTAGCCCCCACGACAGTCACACACAAACAGCAGGTAGACAAGCCCACCTTCCAGCTGCTAGACACTAGCCCCCACGACAGTCACACACAAACAGCAGGTAGACAAGCCCACCTTCCAGCTGCTAGACACTAGCCCCCACGACAGTCACACACAAACAGCAAGTAGACAAGCCCACCTTCCAGCTGCTAGACACTAGCCCCCACGACAGTCACACACAAACAGCTGGTAGACAAGCCCACCTTCCAGCTGCTAGATACTAGCCCCCACGACAGTCACACACAAACAGCAAGTAGACAAGCCCACCTTCCAGCTGCTAGACACTAGCCCCCACGACAGTCACACACAAACAGCAGGTAGACAAGCCCACCTTCCAGCTGCTAGACACTAGCCCCCACGACAGTCACACACAAACAGCAGGTAGACAAGCCCACCTTCCAGCTGCTAGACACTAACCCCCACGACAGTCACACACAAACAGCTGGTAGACAAGCCCACCTCCCAGCTGCTAGACATTAACCCCCACGACAGTCACACACAAACAGCAAGTAGACAAGCCCACCTTCCAGCTGCTAGACACTAACCCCCACACACAGTCACACACAAACAGCAGGTAGACAAGACCGTTTCTGTCCCCAACTGTATGGATTTTTGCTCTGTTTTGTTGATCTTATTTGATCGTCATGTTCATCTAGAACTCAAACTCTTCCGGTTTCAGTACAGGAAAAATGTCTGGCCGGCGCTGTTGGAGGGTAGGGGCTTTAGCCTGACGTGTGGCAGGATGATGAGGTGCTGGCCTATCGACCCGTCTTGCGTAGGCCGTCGGTCAAGGAGAGGGCGTCATCTTGGTAGCCAGCAGTCCCGAGGGGATCCAACGGTCGCCTTTCAATATCATGAGTGAGCGCCGCCTTCCTGCTTCCCTCGGGGCAACCCGTAGTAGGATAGAGGGATGTTTATTCAGGGAAGACGCGGCCAAAGTTCACAATGTTTAGTAGTCCTGGGGTACAGTGCTATTACAGAGTTCTGTGCATCATCTGCTGGATAGGTCAAAGTTCACTCTTTTCTCTGAGTAGACGCTGAAACAGTGCTACTCTGTAACTGTTCTACACGCAACATTAGCCGATCAATTTTGAGGATCGATCGTTATGGATCGTTGGGATTATGACGTCGTAATAGCATAATCTGCCTCTTCTGTCAGGCTTTGTCATCTCTATCCTGGGACCACTATCGCGACAAAGTGATGTGTATTTAAGGCGGGCGGAATCAAATTGGTCAAAATGAAGACTGGGCTGCCGGATCGTAGCACACCACCAATATCATGCGGAAAGCGGATCACAGTTCCCTATATGCCTTCTGAATATCACTCCTGGCACATCCAGCGTTTAACAGAGCATCATACTGCGTGTACTATGCATTAGTCAGACCGTGCAACCTTTGGCTTTACTACACAGATAATGCTTTGTGTGTCACGTGCAAAATATGGTTAAAGTTTCCATATCTTGTCGACCGAATGAAGCAATGAATTGTTGGACATTCAATATGTCCAGGGCAATGAATTGTTAGACATTCAATATGTCCAAGGCAATGAATTGTTAGACATTCAATATGTCCAGGGCACGGCATGGTAAAAGGGGAAGCCCATTCCTTTTCTTCCACCACTTTAACCTTCCCTGAACTGAATCAGGTACCCATTCACCGTTGGATGAATAGAGATGGCTTCCAAGCCGAGAAAATCTGACCCCTCATGTTGTTCAAACTCACGACCGTGAGCTCCGCAGGCAAATGCAGTTGACTACAGGCCTGTCTTCACTGTGGGACCCTCGTCTTTGCTAACTTGGCTAAAGTAAGACTGCCCAACTGGCTTGGCACGTAACTGTCAGCGAACAGTGATATGACAGATAGGTAAGCTTGATCACCCCCCTCCCCACATCCTCCCCCATCCTCTTCATTATCCATCTTTCCTTGCCTCTCGCCGTTCATCCTCAGTCTCCGTCTGCTCTATCTCCCAGGCCCACAATACTGTCTTCTTAAAAACCAGCAATGCGCGAGGAACTAGTGTTGGCAATTAATGAGGTCACCCATAAGAGAATATCCCGCAACACAAACGAGTCTTTCCAATCATGTCTCATAGAGTTTAGTCTTAATTTCTGCTTCATGGTACTTAGGACGGCACTAACTGATACAGTAAGGAAATTCATCAAGTGATTTCAGTATTCTGTGAGGGTTTTCTTATTTATGTATAACAGGCGCAAATAATATACATGCTCCATGTAAGTCAAGATAACGTGTGTCTCCCATGGTTTGGCTCAGTGGAGCAAGTTTCCGATATTAATGGTAACGTAACTGACTCAGTTAGCTGCAAAACCCTTGTTGTTCTATTTTCTCTTTCTGTTCGGTTTGTATATTTTTTTCTTTTTGTTTAATCTTCTTATCATATTTGTTTTTTTTATCTCTTTGAGTAGAAAGAGGATTGAAATTCAGCACAAGAACCAGGAAGGCAAGGGCATTAATTAACAGCAGCAACGACAAGCAAACAAACAAACAAGAAAAGAACAGTGTCCTCCGTGTCCAAGACAGGGACCAATCAGCGAAGGTCGCCCACGCAATGATCTTTCCGCGTGACTCCCACGCCCTGCGTGTTTCTCCATTGGTCAGTCTCCCCAGGCCTGTGGTCTGTGGTGGTCAGCGAGGAGAGGCAGTGAAGGCCAGCGTCTGCTGGTATTGATCAGCGTCTTCCCTCAGACCCGCAGCCTTACTGCAAGCGACAGTTCAGTGGATTCCTGTGCTCAGCCGCCGAAGGGAGTGCGCGCAGGCCTGTCATTAACGGCTGAGGAGGTGGGAAGGGAAAGAGAAAGGGGGCGGGGAAAGTCCAGCTGCAAGGAGGTCCAGGTCAGTATTGATCTCTCTGGCTAGTCTTGGCCTTCGCTTGACCTTTACTCGAAGCCGCTGGTTGATTCGCTGATCACTCATGTAAGTAATTCATGGGGAAATACTCTTCGGCCCGCTAGATAGTACCCTTTGTTCCAGACAGACTTTGTGAAAGATGTCTTCAATCTCATTTCATCACAGTGAAAGATGTCTTCAGTCTCATTTCATCACAGTCATCACCGACACCAACACACACACACACCGTCTATTTCATATCAGATCTGTCCCCTATAAGCGCTACATATAAACAGTAAACAAGTGTGGGTATTTTTTGTTCCCATAAGAAAACCTAACACAGAATAACTTTTATTCAAGACTGGCACAGCCTTTTTAAACTTGAATAAAGTCAGACAAATACATAGACGAACAATCTAATAGTGGGGGAAAAAACAAGCGCAGGCCAACAACTGAACTGTCTTCATAGTAATGACTTGGCAAAGATTTAGACTTAAGGAGGGGGGGGGGGGGGGGGGGGGTTGAAAATGGGAGAAACTGGGAACATGAAATTAAGAAAATACGTTACAGATATGAAAACTCTTCACTAGCTGCATAAGGGAACCATCGCAATCCCCTTTGAAGGCAAATATATTTGTATTGCCTGCTCCGAGGCCTTTCGTCCGCTGGGTCGACTCATCAGGGAGACACAGCTGGTTGTGTCTGCGCTCCTGGCGTCAAATAGAGACACACCACAGTCCATAATACTGTGGTGTTCTCACCACCAAGGGTGCAAAAAAGAATCCAATAGCACCCCCAAAGCAGCCAGCGAAGAGTAGTAAATGAAACCAAACGAAAGTGTGGGGAGGAAAAAAGTTGCTGAAAAACTAAAGACATTATGCAAATAGTATAAAATGTAGGGGACAATCTTTGAGCCTACGCTTGAGGATCCACCCAAAGATGGAAGGGAGATCAAAAGACAAACACACAGACGGACAGAAACAAATACAAATAACCTCAATTTAATCAAAACAAAATCGGAAATGAAATGAGGCAGGGAACAGTAAATGATAAACAGTAGTAAACAAGTGGGGTATTTTTTGTTCCCATAAGAAAACCTAACACAGAGTAACTTTTATTCAAGACTGGCACAGCCTTTTAAACTTGAATAAAGTCAGACAAATACATAGACGAACAATCTAATAGTGGGGGAAAAACAAGCGCAGGCCAACAACTGAACTGTCTTCATAGTAATGACTTGGCAAAGATTTAGACTTAAGGAGGGGGGGAGGGGGGGGGGGGGGTTGGTTGAAGATGGAGAAACTGGGAACATGAAATTAAGGAAATATATTACAGATATGAAAACTCTTCACTAGCTGCATAAGGGAACCATCGCAATCCCCTTTGAAGGCAGATATATTTGTATTGCCTGCTCCGAGGCCTTTCGTCCGCTGGGTCGGAACTCATCAGGGAGACACGGCTGGTTGTGTCCGCGCTCCTGGCGTCAAATAGAGACACACCACAGTCCATAAAACAACATATAAAGTCTGAATCCATGGCAAAGAACCATTTGTTCAGTATATCCTTATTGTGAACATTCGAACCGTTGTTTTCTTCACTGGAAAAACAAACAAACAAACAAACAAACAAACAAACAAACAAACAAACTACATGCACACATACAAAACTCAGATTCAGACATGCAAGAAAAAGTTGGACAACTCGTGTTCCTGGCATCTGAGCGTCCACAAGCTTTTGACCAGTCGTGTTACCCCTCCCCAGCTCAAGGGTAACTTGCTCTTTCTGATTTTGGGATGACTTAATGAAAAATTGGAAAGATTAGTGTTGTTTGAAGATAAGAAATTTCTACTTTTAGTTGGAAAACAATATGTTGATGCCATGCTGGCTTCTAAATCTAAATACACACAGATATAAATTAATGTGTGTGTGTGTGTGTGTGTGTGTGTGTGTGTGTGTGTGTGTGTGTGTGTGTGGTGTGTGTGCGTGCGTTGGCGTGCGTGGTGTGTGTGTGTGTGTGTGTGTGTGTGTGTGTGTGTGTACACAAAGAGAGAGAGAGAGAGAGAGAGAGAGAGAGAGAGAGAGAGAGAGAGAGAGAGAGAGAGAGAGAAAGAACAATTTTCAAACGAGCTTTTATGTCGGCCTCGGGGATCGAACCCACAATCTTCAAGTACGTGCTCGGTGCTCTATCCAACGGTGTTAACCAAGCACCCTGTTTATAGGAGCCCGTAAATGAAGTTTCGTGACAACGGGTCTCTTCTTTCACTCTGTGTGTCCGTTTCCTTTGACCCATGTCCATCCTTTCTGACCAATGCATCGAGGGCAGTTGGTGTGGTGGACACTGTTCTGGCCGGTCACGGTAACCCGAGTGCTCTCCGTTCTGCCAGAGAGGCTGTTTCAGTCGCCGGAAACACGTAGGGTTACAGCCCTTGACTGTTAGCATGCTGTCTTCCATCTCTCAGTCGCTCTTCACCTTTGATGTCAAGACGACCTCTATGATATCTCTTCACCTTTGGTGTCAAGGCGACCTCTATGATATCTCTTCACCTTTGATGTCAAGGCGACCTCTGTGATATCTCTTCACCTTTGATGTCAAGGCGACCTCTGTGATATCTCTTCACCTTTGATGTCAAGGCGACCTCTATGATATCTCTTCACCTTTGATGTCAAGACGACCTCTATGATATCTCTTCACCTTTGATGTCAAGACGACCTCTACGATATGTCAGCTAGCATGTGTGGTGGATTAAACAAACTCCACCCTAAAACCTGATGGGGATTTACCCTCCCCCCCCCCCCCGTCCCCCCGCGTGAAAGCGTGCAGCGTGTGTGCTTTACACCGTTACATACCTTTTCAGAGGAGAGGCGTGTGATAAGGGGTGGCTGACAGAACAGATCACGTCTTGCAGTTTGCACTCTTTGTCAGATTTGTTCAATCGCCCCCCACTCCCCCATCCCCCGCCCCCTGAGCACCCCCTCTATTGTTTTCTTTTTAAATGAATTAGCACTTAAACCTGCCCGTAGAGCTGGTTCCATAGCAGCTTTTCCATTTGTAAAATGTCATCTCAGTCCAATTTGGTAGACAGCAGCTACGACCAACGAGGATAACAGGGGGGATAGAATGGTATGTGTGTGTGTGTGTGTGTGTGTGTGTGTGTGTGTGTGTGTGTGTGTGTGTGTGTGTGTGCGTGCGCGCGCGCGTGCGTGCGTGCGTGTGTGTGTGTGTGTGCAGAATGTTATTTTATCTGGCTCGTACTTTTGGTCCCTCTTTGTCACTTTGTTCTATCATCATATTCAGCAACTGTGGCCTCCCTTCCAGTGCTCTTAAGAGCTTCATCATCCACACACTTTCCCCCTTTCGGCTGGTCCATATCCAGTAAAGCTTAACGGGTATCCGACCGCTGCAATGCATGGTCAACTCTACTCCCGTTGGTTAGTGTCCAGCCACAGTGCTCTCAGCCTTAAGAGCACTTCTTCCGAAAAACAAACAGAACCCAAGAGGATGTAGCCATGACCAACACAGAAATTTCCCTTCATCCACATCCGCCTTCTTGGCCCTTCTTTCACAGTCTCTTTAAGAATCCCCTGGGGTCAGCCTTCATATCAAGCACTGGTGCGCACTGGAGCCCTCTTTGCTTGGATGTTTGCCGATAGGATAAAACTCCTCCATCTCCGCCCTCCATCCAACCCTTTCACCCTTCTATACTAAGCGTGCTGACCGGCCTATACTACGGCTAGCCCCTCCCATCCACCCCTCACTACAACGTCTTGCCTCGTTTGCCAGGGTGTCCGGACACAGCATTGGCTGCACCCTTGACCAGCACGGGCACTCCCCTTTCTCTGGCCATCTGCCGGTGACCACTCCTCCCCCTGCATCGCTGTGCACTCGTGGCCGCTGAGCCACGCCCTGGCTGCTGCTGGCTGGCCAGCTTAATGGCCAGAGGACCGACGACCGCCAGAGAGATGCACTGTCCGAAGCTCCTTGTTAGTGACCCTGCCCCCTTCCTGTTCCCTTACCCGTCTGACGCCCTGGGCAA
>CM065717.1:63574510-63589510 GCA_033310375.1 Conus canariensis
GTGAGCAGCCTTTAGCTACGCCTGGCGAAGATCAGATAGTAGACAGTGACTAGTGAATGGTCGACCATGAGTCTGGAAGAGGCTTTCACTTTACGCGGCGATGATTGGATGATAGGCAGTGAGTCTGGAGGATCTTGATGACGACCAGACGGAAGATAGTGACTATCGGACGGTAGACAGCGAGTCAGGAGGAACAGAGGCTTTAGCTAGGCACTGTGATAATCGGGTGGTGGACAGCCTGTCCGGAGGAGTGGAGGCTTTAGGCACATGTGGTGACGATCAAATGGTAGACAATGACTATCGGAGGATACATAGCGAGTCCGGAGGAGTGGAGGCTTTAGGCACACGTGGTGACGATCAAATGGTAGACCATGACTATCGGAGGATACATAGCGAGTCCGGAGGAGAGGAGGCTTTAACTTCACAGTGACGATCAAATGGTAGACCATGACTATCGGAGGATACATAGCGAGTCCGGAGGGGAGGAGGTTTTAACTTCACACAGTGACGATCAAATGGTAGACCATGACTATCGGAGGATACTTAGCGAGTCCGGAGGGGAGGAGGCTTTAACTTCACAGTGACGATCAAAAGGTAGACAATGACATCGGAAAGTGGAGAGCAGGTCTGGAGGAAGCATAGACTTTAATAGACAAAGTGACAATCGGATGGTAGACAGCGAGTCTGGAGGAAAGGGGGCTTTAGCCAGAAGCAGTGACTATCTGATGGTAGTCAGCCAATCTGCGGTAGCTTTAGCTGAACGTGGTGACGATCGGATGATAGACAGTGACTACCGGTGGGAAGACAGCGAGTCTGGAGGAAGCTTTAGCTGTAAGGTGGCGGCAATCGGATGGTAGACCAGAACGTAAAAAAAACTTATATCTCATGAGACGAAAGTCTGTAAGTAAATTCCTGCGACGCAAACCTGACTGTTTTTGTCTGTCTATCTGCCTGCATGGACGTTTGTCGATCTGCCTACCTGTCTGTGTTCTCTCTGTGTGTATGTGAGTTCGCTTGCGCGCACGCGAGCGCGTCTCTGCGTTGCCTGGTTCCCTTTTTCAAATTGTCTGCAATGAAATTATTTCATCAATAAATCAAACACGAGCACAATGCGTTCGACAAATATTTGTATTTTGTTTTGCAGCACACACACACACACACACACACACGCACGCACGCACGCACGCACGCACGCACGCACGCACGCACGCACGCACGCACACACACACACACACACACACACACAGAAAGGGGGTGCGTTTCTTGTCGAAAGACCGGGAAGTGTCGTGTGTGTGTGTGTGTGCGTGTGTGTGTGGAGAAAGGGGGGGGGTTGTAAGATCGTAGAATGAGGAAAGACGGATAGGATAAGAGGCAGAGGAGAGGAGGGATGGGGGGAGGGGTAAGGTAGGGGCCTTGGACCTATTCCCTGACCAGCCACTTAAGCAGGACTGGGAACGGACGACTGAGGCAAACCAGGACGATCCTTGACGTACGCGACTCGACAGATTCAATTTTGGTTACGTTTGCTCGTCTGAACATCCCCTCCACCCCCACCTTCCGCCCTGAAAATGGCTCGCCGTCCCCCCCTTCCCCCCCTTCCCCCCCCCCCCCCCCCCCCCCCCCCCCCCGAGGCAATAAAGTGCCTCCCACGTCATTTTCTGACCGTTACGAGCCAGCGCCTAAAGAGGTGTCCTTCACTTGTACGCGACTGGACAGATTCAATTTTTTGTCGTCTGTGGGTCTCAGGCAGAGAGCCGCGAGAGTTGTCTCCGCCTGAGCAGCGCCATCTGGAGGCCTGAGTTGGTCACTGTCGGCTTGGATCATCGTTGCGGGGTCACGTTGTTTCTGCTTGGCTGGCTTCTTTGTTGTCAGGCCCCCCGTGTCTGATGTCAAAGAGGAGGAGAGACCGGCGAGGCGTGGAGGGGGGCAGGGGGAGAGGGGGGGAGGGGGAGGGGAGAGATGGACGGACAGTGAGAGAGGTGGAGGGGAGAGGAGAGGAGCAGCAAATGGAGCTGGGGGGTGGGGGGGGGGGGTGGGGGGGTGGAGGTGCAGGGACACTGGGAGACGAGAGTGGATAATGAGGGCGGAATGCATAGAGAGAGAGAGAGAGAGAGAGAGAGAGAGAGAGAGAGAGAGAGAGAGAGAGAGATCTTTAATACTCAAGGCTGAAGACTGATTGATTTATAAGAGTCAAGGGTGAGGAGTTTATTCCATGGCCTTGTTCGTCCAACCTGTCCTTGTCACACATTTGCATATCATCTCAAGCTGTCACATCAGCGCCAAGAGGCATATAAAGTCCTTATTGCAGTGACACACTCACGTCTGAAGTGAAGGGGAAGATTGTATAACAACACACACACACACACACACACACACACACACACACACACACACACACACACACACACACACACACACACACGCTGGCTGACTCCCATAAAGAAAAAGAAACAACAAGGTGAAAAAGGAAAAGATTAGTCAACATACGAGTCGACAAGTGTTATTGTACAAAACTAGAAAGTTGTAATCTGGAACAAAACATGTACAAGGGCCATCTCCATTGTTTGTCTGGGAGTCCTCACTGGGGTCAGAACTCATGAAAACGTCAGATGGTTCCAACAGATCGTCTTTCTTTTATCAATTTTTGTCTGACATTCTAATCGTGTTTGCATCGAATGTCGCTTATTATCTATTATCTATGTATCTATGTATCTATGTATCATGTATCTATCTATCTATCTATCTATCTATCTATCTATCTATCTATCTATCTATCTGTCTATCTATCTATCTATCTATCTGTCTATCTATCTATCTATCTATCTATCTGTCTATCTATCTATCTATCTATCTTCTATCTATCTATCTATCTATCTATCTATCATCTATCTTCTATCTATTATCTATGTCATGTGCAGTGGAAGTGGTACCGGTGAAGCAGACAGGAGAGTCTGGAAAATGGCGTAGCGGGGAGGAGTTGGAGGAGGGGGTAAGAAAGTTGAAGGGGGATTGTGTGCTGTCGGGGAGGGATGAAGTTCGGTGATGGCGGAAATGGAGAAGCCAAACCGGAAGCTAGAGAGGAAAGAGTGAAGGGAAGTTGACGCATGTCTTTTTGTGACAGACCCTGCAGCCCTTTGTGTGTGATACTTTCCTGCCTGCTTTGGTTCAAATCTCCACTGTTGGGAACAGCCTTGTTAGTGTTTCTATGTGCCGAGAGGACCCAGAAAGTGGCCCTTCAAGCCCTTCAACTGGTGTAATAGGTGCCAGTCTGAAGACGTTCTGCACACTGCAGTCAGGTGGACAGCAGGACTAACGGGGAGCCTGGCTTCCTCCCAGCTGAGAGGTCTGGAATTCGTCCGCCAACACAAAAGCTTTAGGTTACTTCAGGTTTAACGTCCACACTCGCTGGAGGTGGTACGGCGGATGGGGATTACCGTCCAGGACAGTGGGAAGATGAAACCAAACACGCCCTGCATCGACAGCACTACACTACACGTTCAGGCGGGTAGTGGAAACCGTAGTCTTTACACTGGGCGCCAATCAGACTCGAACCTTCAATATGTGACTGCATACTTGGTGTTCTACTGCAGCCAACAGGGTTTGTTTTAATACCCTGTGTCTGATTCTATGGAACAAATATGCGTTGGACGTCACAAGGGATTAAAGTCCTAGTAAAAGATATCAATACTGAAATGATGGTAATTCATCATATGTGACAGAACATTTCCCAGTCATACAGCCAAGAACGCAGCTTATGCAGGAAAAATACGTCACCCAACATGGCCAAAAGGAAAGACTGCTGGATTTGTCAGGGAAACAAAAGGTTTAGAAGCAAACCGCTTACAACATTAGATGAAACGCAGGTGTCTTTTAGTCTTTGTTTGTTTACAACTGCAATGTTCAGATAATGAATGAAAGAAAAACAAAACAAATATCTGTTTCCAATAAAATTTTAACCCGAGTATTCAAGTCTAACGCATGGCTCCAGCATGTTTGCAGTGTCAATACGCTGGAGTGCCGATGCTCGTGCTTTCCACGTCACTTCAGCCACACCTTCAGAATTGACAGAATATTGCCAGCCTCTGGATGGTCGTCTTCCAATGAGGGCAGAGGAGAGCCAGGCGGGCCACCATGTGTCAGCTACATCACCATCATGTCAGCATCAGCTTTCACCATTAGCCTGCGCCTGACCGACACAAAAGAAACCGTTTTAAATGGACAAGTACCATAGAATCTACCCCCACTACTTATACCTTTGGTACCACAATATCTACCCCCACGACATCAGCCATGGAGCAATAACTTCTACCCCCACTCCATTCACCGTGATACACCGACACCTAACATCACCCCATCTAGTATGGTACTATAATATCTACCCCCCACCCTATCTACAATGCTACTATAATATCTACCCCATCCCATCCATTATGGTACTATAATCCCCACCCCATCTAGTATGGTACTATAATATCTACCCCACCCCATCTACTATGGTGCCATAACATCTACCCCACCCCAACTAGTGTGGTACCGTAATATCTACCCCGCCCCATCTACTATGGTGCAATAATATATACCCCACGTCATCTACTATGGTACTATAATATCTACCCCCACCCTATCTAGTATGGTACCATAATATCTACCCCCACCCTATCTACTATGGTGCTATAATATCTAGCCCACACCATCTACTATGGTACTATAATATCTACCCCCACCCCATCTACTATGGTACTAAAATATCTACACACACCCCATCTATTATAGCACCATGATATCTATCCCCACCCCATCTACTATGGTATTATAATATCTACCCCCACCCCAGGTACTGTTGTACCATAATATCTACCCACCCCATCTACTATGGTACTATAATATCTACCCCACCACATCTACTATGGTACCATAATCTTTACCCCCACCCCATCTACTGTGGTACCATAATATCTACCCCCACTCCATCTATTATGGTACCATAATATCTACCCCCACTCCATCTATTATGGTACCATAATATCTACCCCCACTCCGTCTACTATGGTACCATAATATCTACCCCCACTCCATCTATTATGGTACCATAATATCTACCCCCACTCCATCTATTATGGTACCATAATATCTACCCCCACTCCATCTATTATGGTACCATAATATCTACCCCCACTCCATCTATTATGGTACCATAATATCTACCCCACTCCGTCTACTATGGTACTATAATATCTACCCCCACTCCATCTATTATGGTACCATAATATCTACCCCACTCCGTCTACTATGGTACCATAATATCTACCCCACTCCATCTATTATGGTACCATAATATCTACCCCACTCCGTCTACTATGGTACTATAATATCTACCCCCCGTATACGCCAGGTACTATGGTACCATAATGTCTACTCCACCCCATCTACTATGGTACTATAATATCTTCCCCACCCCATCTACTATGGTACTATAATATCTTCCCCACCCCATCTACTATGGTACTATAATATCTTCCCCACCCCATCTACTATGGTACTATAATATCTTCCCACCCCATCTACTATGGTACTATAATATCTTCCCCACCCCATCTACTATGGTACTATAATATCTTATCCCACCCCAGGTACTATGGTACCATAATATCTACCTCCATCCCAAGTACTATGGCACTATAATATCTACCCCACCCCATCTGCTATGGTACTATAATATCTACCCCCACCTCATGTAATATGATGCCATAATATCTACCCCACGCCATCTATGGTAGTAGCATAACATCTAAACACGTCATTTAAGGTGGTGTCATAACATCCAACCACACGCCATTTAAGGTGGTGTCATAATATCTAACCACACGTTGTTTAAGGTGGTGTCATGACATGTAACCACACACCATCTACTGTGGTACATATCATCAACCCCCATACCATCTACTGTGGTACATATCATCAACCCCCATACCAACTACTGTGGTACATATCATCAACCCCCATACCATCTACTGTGGTACATATCATCAACCCCCATACCATCTACTGTGGTACATATCATCAACCCCCATACCATCTACTGTGGTACCATATCATCAACCCCATACCATCTACTGTGGTACCATATCATCAACCCCCATACCATCTACTGTGGTACCATATCATCAACCCCCATACCATCTACTGTGGTACCATATCATCAACCCCCATACCATCTACTGTGGTACCATATCATCAACCCCCATACTATCTACTGTGGTGCATAACATCAACCCCATATACCATCTACTGTGGTACATAACATCAACCCCTATACCATCTACAACGGTACCATATCATCAACCCCCATACCATCGACTATGGTATCATATCATCAACCTCCATACCATCTACTGTGGTACATAACATCAACCCCCATACCATCTACAACGGTACCATAAATCAACTCACACAACATCCACGCTGATACAACTATGTGTATTCCAATGCTAACTTCTTCGCTACTGGGTCCCTGTATCTACTGACAGCCAGTAGACTAAAAACTCTGCGTTTGAACAACTTAAATAAAACAAGACACAGAATAGTAGAGTGCAGCATGTCAATACTCCGTTAAACAGGAAGAAAACAAATAAACATAGTTAGTTCCTTTGCTGCAGCAGAGGTGAGAGAAATTCCTAAATATTGCATTTTCAGCAAACAAAGTAGGCAGCACCAAACTTCTAACTGAACGGGGACCGCCTTCAGTCAATGAATGGAAGGAAGGGTTTGAGCGGCGTGGGGGTGGGGGTGGGGGGGGAGGGTCAATGGGTTGAGGGGTAGAATAGAAACTGAAGAAATGTACTTATGATTATTGTGAGAAAGAACGAAATACATGATTTCTGGGGAGTAAGTTTCGTGCTTTCCTTTCCTTTCCCCTACCCCCTTACTTCCATTCTGCCCCCCGCCTAACAACCCTCTGACCATCCTTCACACAGAATCCCGCGCTGTTAGACATCAGTGGTGTGCTAAACCATGCCGAACAGAGCAGACTGCGTGAGGAGCTGGTTAGCATGCCTTCCTTGCAGGCGTTCACTGACTGCCTCCAGAGACAGATCAGCTGGACGTCCTGTCTCCCCACTGGTCCAGCTGAAGACGTGAATAACGATGGTTTTATTGTTCCTCATTCTCCTAGCCCTCTCGTATGGCTTGTCCTCAGTGGCCATCATCCAGCCGGTGCAGCATTTTCCATGTGTGTTTATGTCAACAACATTGAAACAGAAGAACACGAAGAGAAAAAAACAGCCACTTATTTGGTTAAAAAAGTATTATTTATTATTACTTATTTGACCTTTAAAAAAAAGGCTTTGTGATCTGTTTCATAAAGCGGTTCAACACCCAAATTAGCTGAAGATGTATTTACCCCACTCAGTAAATGAATGGATTCCTTCGCTTCCCGTGAACAGACGTATTAACAAATGTAATCAGTCTCTAATTCTACGGTGTGTAGATATCTTCCACAAATTGTTACTGATAGTTGTTGTTATTGTTGTTGCTGTTGCTGCTGCTGTTGTTGTTGTTGTTGTTGTTGTTGTCAATGATGTTGTTATCTTTTATTTTTCAAAAGAGTTAGTGCCTGTTTTCCAATATACACAGAACTGAAAGCCACAACAGGAAAATAGTATGCCAATGGTCGACGCTGCATCTTCTTTTGCCTGTTCTGTACGACTGTTCTCCCAGTGCTATGTTGCTCCGAAATTACATATAAATTGATTTTTTAGATTAGTTCTATTCTACCATGCACTGGCTTTCTTATTTGTTCTTGACCAGCTTTTCTGGTTCTGGTAGGAACAGTATTTATGGTTTTCGGTCAAACGTTTTTTTCAAAATTGTTTTTATTGCTGCATTATTACACTAATAAAGGATTGTAAAATATCTTCTCTGTTTTTGAAATTGATGTAACCATCTCTCTCTCTCTCTCTCTCTCTCTCTCTCTCTCTCTTACACACACACACACATACACACGTACACGCACGCGCGCGCACACACAAACACACACACAAACACACACGCGCGCCTGCGCGCGTGCACACACACACACACACATACGCGCGCGCACGGGCGCATGCGCGCACGGAGCACGCACACCAAACACACACGCCACACACACACACACACACACACACACACACACACACACACACACACACACACGCAACACACACACACACACACACACACACACACACACCACACACGCACGCACGCACGCACGCGCGCGCGCGCGTCATTTACACACACACACACACACACACACACACACACACACACACACACACATACACCGACGCACGCACGCACGGAGCACGCGCGCGTGCCCCTGTCCCTTTCACTCTTCTTCAGCTATAGCCACGTACAACACAGTGGACACAAGATTGACTGTGCGAAGTCATCTCACTAGGCTAATCGTGTCCAGACACGGATGATCTGGGAGTCTTTATTCTGATCAGAACTAATGAAAACGAAGGGTGTAGCCATCAGCTGGTCCCTAGTTGATACATTCGGTCTGTCAGACCTGTCCTCTCTGCTCCCATATCCACAGAGACATGTTTTGCCGCGCTGTGAAATTTGCAGTAGTAGGAGGGGAAAGAATAGAAATAGGGAAGGACTTGAAACAGACTTGATTGAAACAGCCATGGATGAACTGTGGACTGGGACAGGGACAAACTTGCAAGACAAAATGCAAGAGAGGAAGCAGTGAACAGTTTCAAGCATGTCCTCGTGGCAGGACTACTACTCGGTTTGGAGGTGTTGTGTATGTTTAACATGAAGTAAATTTACTCTCCTAAGTCACTGGGGGGAGGGTGGGGGGAGAGGGGGGGGCAATACAAACAGCGCAACCTCCTTCAGGAAGATCTGCGCTAGGAACTTCCTCTTTCTATCATTCTCTTTGACTTTTTCATTTTCTTTACTTCTTAATTTTTGTTTGTTTTTCTTTATTGTCAACTACTGTTTTTCTGCCTTTATGGATGTTTCTGCCGTCTGAGTTGTGGAAGCTCTTGGTATTTTGTAGTGGTCACAATCTATAACATGGCAGTAGCTTCGTTGTGATCTGGTAACTTGGTAGTGAAACATTATACACACTGTCCAGGTTGATTCTTGTGTAATCTGTAGTGTCTCTTTTGCACACATACAACTTTTTTGTTTGTGTGTATGTTGTTGTTGTTGGTGGTGGTGTCGACGATGATAATGATTTAAATGTTTTTTGTTATTTTTTTCTCGTTTAAAGAAAAATAACAAGCGCAGTTCAGTGGATTGCCTGAGGGTCTCAGCTTGGCCTGGTCCTAAATGCCTTATGAAGGCCAATAGTTGGCCTGGTCCTAACTGCCTTATGAACATCAATAGTTGGCCTGGTCCTAACTGCCTTATGAAGATCAGTAGTTGGCCTGGTCCTAACTGCCTTAAGAAGATCAATAGTTGGCCTGGTCCTAACTGCCTTATGAAGGCCAATAGTTTACCAGCCGTCTTTAACTGTTATTTCTTTTGTTTTTGTTTGTTGTATCTTTCAGGATGTATTTTTGTCGTAATGTGACCATTTTCCCGCGAGAGTTCGACAGACCTGACAAGGACCAGTGCGCCCATCTGATCATAAACACGATAAACTTGCCGTACACCCTATTTCCCTGGAGGTGAGAGATTTTTACGGCTTGAAAACCCTACCTACCAGCAAGCCATAAATCGATAGCTGAGGGGAGGTTAATCAAGGCGACTGGAGAGGGTTAGCTCCGTCTTCCAAGACGCTGTGCTGCAGACATAGTGTCCGTCTAACGGGTCACTGTCTGTACCAACATTGAGCTCTGGAACTTTCACCTTTAATCTTACCTTCCAGCTCTTCTGGGATTATGTCCTCGTGAGTCATGTCCCCCAAAGTAGATGTGGGAAGACGTTGAAGCTGAAAGTAACTTTCCAAAAGAGAAGGAGACGAAGAACAAAGAGGAAGGACTTCCAAGGGATGGTGCATAAAGCCGATGAAGATGTGGACTGGAAACGAGACAGACACAGAGGAAGCTAAGCAGGAAGCAGTGAACACTTCTTTCCGGGCACGTCTTTGTGGCAGGACTGCACAGTCTTGTTTGTAGGTCACATTATGTATGTATCTCTCCTTTTTCCGTCCAGACTGTTCCTTTTGAAAGCAGCCTAATTAGTGTCTCCCCCTGCCTGCCTTTTGAGCAACAGGGACTCCTCAAGTCTGTTGGATATGCCAATGAAAAACCAGTCCAGACTGCGTGTCTTTGTGGAGTGGAATACTGGCATGACCAACGTTTAAATCGCCTGGTCGTCCTTCGGAACAGTACGAGTTTCTCCGTCTCCTGCTGATTAAAAAAAAACACACACACACACATGTAAACCTGTGTGCGCCAGTGCACATGTGCATCAACTTACACACGTTCATACATGTGTACTCTCTCACACTTTTTCTCCCCCTCCTACTTTCCACCCTTCTTAACTTTGTCTTTTTACCCCCCCCCCCCCCTTCTCTTTCCCCACGTTCGCTGCACTCCCCCTTGCCCTCTCTGGCTCCAGCCCCTGTCCTCCTCTCTCTCTCTCTCTCTCCGAAAAAGCCAGCAAAAAAAAGTTAAGAGGAAACACACACACACACACACACACACACACACACACACACACACACACACACACACACACACACACACACACACATTTTCCCTATGCAATAATCATATCTTAAACTCTTGTACACACCCATGCAAGTACCGGCATACACACGTACGTTCATATCAAACTTAACATGCAGTCAACTCCTTCCCACTCTTCCCACCCCTTCCCTTTTCCCCCATCCTTTCCCATCGTCTAATATCACTTTTAGTGAACAGATGTTAAACAGAACAAAAACAACAACAACAACAACAACAACAACAACAACACACACACACACACACACACACACACACACACACACACACACACACACACACACACACACACACACACACATCACCATCACCATCACCATCGATACTAGCACCAACATCAACACCACCACTTCTAATATCATCATCATCATCATCATCATCATCATCATCATCAACAACAACAACAACAATAACAAAACGCTAAGATTTTACGTCATCTCATTCGTGGATCTATGTTATAACATGAAGCCGGCTTACGAACTGACGGTGTCCAGACATAAGGGGGCTGGGAGTTTTCACTGGGATCAGAACTAATGAAAACGTAGGGTGTAGACATTAGCCCGGCCTCACGTTCATTCACTCTGTGTTACACCTATCAACTCGCTGTTAGACCTATCAGCTCGTTGTTAGACCTATCAGCTCGCTGTTAGACCTATCAGCTCGCTGTTACACCTATCAGCTCGCTGTTACACCTATCAGCTCGCTGTTACACCTATCAGCTCGCTGTTAAACATATCAGCTCGCTGTTAGACCTATCAGCTCGCTGTTAAACATATCAGCTCGCTGTTAAACATATCAGCTCGCTGTTAAACATATCAGCTCGCTGTTAGACCTATCAGCTCGCTGTTAAACATATCAGCTCGCTGTTAAACCTATCAGCTCGCTGCTAGACCTATCAGCTCGCTGTTAGACCTATCAGCTCGAGAGATTTTTTTTCTCTCACAAAATGGAGTTTGCATTGGTAGTAGGGGGAAGTGGATGGAACCGATGTGACTTTGGGAGATGGCACGCCGGACTATCAATGGTAAAGGACGTACACTGAAACTGACACTGGGCTGATGCCATAGCGAACAGTGTCAAGCGTGTCTGTGTGGCAGAACTGCACGGTCTTCCATGCCAGTGATCAGGCGTTTATGTCCTTTCATGTTTCATTCCAAACTGTCATTATTCAAAGCAGGTTCATCAGCGTGTTCTCCAACAAGTCATCTTTAAGGAAATGGACTTCCTATGTCTGATTTACCTGGCCCCTGTCTGAAGAAGACGGTCTTACAGTGGGGGCTTAAAAGGCAGTGGAGCTGCCTCCAAAAGAAATATGCCGAGTTCCATGAATGAGCGGTTGATGATTTTCTGGGTGTGTCTTGGCCTTAGAGTGGAGACTGTTCAACATTGTACGACCAACATTCAACATTGTACGACCAACATGTATCTTACTCATTGTCAGACAAATTGACTGTAATACAGCAGACAAAGGACTGGAGCCAGTTGCAGTGGTCCAGTGGCTCGTGTCGCATACTGCGGATTGGGAAGTTTTGGGTTCGAGTCACATCCGAGGGATTTGTTTGTGGAAATGGTGGGCCCTGGCAGGCGCGTACCCAGCATTGAGTGAGCTATGGGCACCAATGGGAAAACTGGACCTGTACAGTTGAGTTTCTTTCACCTCATGCAAATGTTTGTGCGGCTGTAGCTCAAAATTCCCTGACCGGCACTGCAGATATGTATCTCCCAGGACTGGTTAACACCAAGGTACGTTGGGATAGGAAACGTTGAGTACGGCCCTGTCATGTGGTATCCAATCAGAATGGAACTGCACAGCATCATCATGATTATCCTCGTTCTCACTGACATCATAAAGGAAAGTCTCCAAGTCTACGGACCTTCGCGTCCTGCTCTCGTGATGACCTCTGTTTTATTTTTCTGTCCATATCCATTCCCCTTGGCACATTGTTGGACGTTGTACACTGGCGGAAAGGATTCTCGCTCCTGTTAACTCCGCCACTAAGATGTTATTGTCGTCAGTAGCAGCCTTGGTAGGTGGTGTACTGTGTTTATAGGATCAGGCTAAGTACCACTGGACACCGCTTAAATGAGTCATCATCTGTAGTGCAGTGTCTCCTCCGGTGGGTTGGCTTATGCTGATTGCTTTCTTTAAGCGGGCAGTACTGAGGCTGCGACGAGGAAAGACCTGGTTGTGGCTCTGAATAGAGGGGTTGGACATTTTATTAGAGCTGTCAGCGAGACTGAAAAAAGCACGCCAGAAAAGAGGATGTTAAAAATGGTTAACAATGGAGGTTATGATCTTAAAATAGATGTATTGAAACTTTTTAAAAATTCCTCTAGCATAATTGTAAGATTTGAATATGTATTTCATTACATTTGTATATTTGGGAAATGCTTGCTTCTCCTGTAAAGGGTTGATTTCTATCTGTGCTGCTTGTGAACACACATAAACAACAACAACAAAAGCCATCCACATTGTACTGGTATGGCCAATGCTGGACACAGAGACAGAGGAAACAGAATAACTCTGGGCACCGACAAGGACGCAAAAAGTCAATTGCAGATATGAGAAAAAAAAATAAAAAAGCAAACAAACAAACCAGAAGACAGAGGAGGACAGAGATTTTTTCTTGGTTTACATTCTGTTACGTGTCGGCACGCTTCAGTTTGGTCTGATTCTATTCAAAGCGCAATGACAGCCGTTCTGGCCCGTCAAGAAAAGGTCTGACACAGGTCATTGTCTGTAGAACATCCTGTCGCCCTCGTTCTTGTGGCTTGGAGAAGTAGGCTCAACTGCCCTGGAAGTCAAATGTCACATGTGTGTCTTCTAATATGGGTTTCTCTTCTCTTTTAACCTATTCTGTGAATTAGCGGTTTAATCGTGTAAGAAATAAGAAGAGTACTCGATTTCAGAATCAAAACGCAGAGAGAGAGAGAGAGAGAGAGAGAGAGGAGAAGAGAGAGAGAGAGAGAGAGAGAGAGAGAGAGAGAGAGAGAGAGAGGAAGGACTAACAATCCCACAACTCATACGCTTTCAGCAGGAAAAATCCTCTTCTGTCAACTTAAGAACTGGCGGATTCCCAGCCACTAGTGTAGGAAGCCAGACTCACTGAGCTAATCTTGTCCAGACATAAGTGATCTGGGAGTCTTCGCTGGGATCAGAACTAATGAAAACATAGGAGCTAGCCATCAGCTCCTCTCGCCTTTATTAATTCCGTCTGTCAGACGATCCGCCTTTTTTTCCCTTTCCCTTTTCCTTTCTTTTTTTTTCGTTATTTTTTTTTTAACTGGCTATAATTCTGTGCTGCTATGCGAGCATGAAATGTTCATGTCAGTAGGGTATGGTTTTGATGCTCGTGTGTGTTTGGGGTGCGCGCGTTATTGTGACAGCATGCGCTATGAGTAAGCCCGCACGTGCAAGCATGCGTATATGTATGTATGATATGCATGACGAAAAAAAAAAAAAGTAACTGACCCCGGCGAAATTTGTTTTAGAAAGAAAAAGTAGGTTTTAAAAATAAAAGAAAGATAGATGGTATCTGAAAGAAAGGACATGAAATAAAAAAGGAAACAAAATGATTCAAAGCAAGAAAGAAAAGCAGGGACAGAGAAAAAGAAACGAAGGATAGAACAAAAAGAGTGACAGAGGTCTGAATGAAAAACAAAATATCCTAGAGCTCTGCATATCCTAGAGCTCTGCATATCCTAGAGCTCTGCATATCCTAGAGCTCTGCATATCCTAGAGCTCTGCATATTCGATTGAAACAGAAAGAGGATTAAAAAGCAAAAAGTCCGAAGACACGAATTGAAAACTAGCGAATACACAGATGCAAACACACATCACATTATCCAGCCCTCTACCAACCTGTCTACCTTTCTCCTTACTCATGTACAAACATGCACACATGCATGCATACATACATATCTAATCGTGTTATAAATCAATAATCAATAACTAAATCAAATAATCCATCCAATGGATCGTTCAGTGAAGACTTTTCATTAACGCAGGGTCGAACAACTGTTTCACATGTAGAGTGATAATGCAGACACGTTCACATTGAGTACAGTGTATCCAGCCGCCAGATTAGCTTCATGACTCCCACCGTCACATCCAGCCCTCCCCTCTCACTCCCCCAGAATGATCATGACCATACAACGCCACTCACATCCCCCTCCGTCTTTTCTCTCGGCCCCTGAGGGGTAAAGAATCAAGCTAATTAAAACATCGATTTGTAGCCGAGCACGTGAAAAAATGTGGCCTTAATTTGGTAAATATCTTGACCCTCGCAGGCGGGAACAGACGCGCTCACGC
>CM065717.1:63594510-63602010 GCA_033310375.1 Conus canariensis
TAGATGTGGAGAGGACATGGACACTGAGTTCACCACGCCAGGACAGGGTAGAAAGAATTTCAGACTTTTTTCATTATGATTGATGAGGATGAGGACAATAGATAGGATGCTTTAGCGTTTCATTCTGGTCTGAGACTTCGTGTCGAGGCTGTGCTCTACGCTTCCTTGAATGATTTATTCCGGATTCGACCAAACCCCAGATACAGACACATGTGGTGTGGGTCAGAAATTGGAGCAACACTCCCACATACGCATCCACTGGACTGTGTAGTTCCAGCCTTTTTGTTTGGGCTTATACATAACACACTCGACTCTCGGAAGGAGCTGGCTGAGCCGAACATTCCTGCAAATGAATGCCTTTGATGTGACTCGACCGCAAGACCTTGCGCCCCGCAGTTCACTACACTCAAAGACGATGTTCGGAAATCTGCAAGGGAGATAATGTGTGTTAGAGTTCGCGTTCAGAGAGAGTGACCCCGCCGTTTTCATAGGACAGATACCGATGATGGGCACCCCCGAAACAATTTGATCCTTTCCTTCAGGTTAAAGGGTCAGTTACAAAAAGAAAATGTCAAAACATGGACGTGAAACGATGCGCATTGAATGCAGACCGTCGGTGTCCCGATCGCTATCCTGGCGTGTACTTCAGTTCAGACATTTGACTCTCTAGATCTGTTTGCTTGACCCGTAAACTGACAAAACCTAACTCTATTTGCAATGGAAAGACAGGAGTTACCTTCCCCTGACCTTCTTTCCCAGCACAGGTCTATTGTTGTTCCAAAGCAGTTGACAGTTTTGTTTGTTTGTTTCATTGGGTTTCCAGGGTCTTGTCGATTTCCTGTTTATTTCTGTTTCTGTTACCTTACAGTATCAAAACAGCTTGCAAAATGAATGAATATAGGAGTACCTCTTAGCACTCTGTCGTCTGTAGGAAAAATACGGATGGAAAAAAATGATACTGTCTGTAAAATTGGAGAGAGAGAGGAGAGAGAGAGAGAGAGAGAGAGAGAGAGAGAGAGAGAGAGAGAGAGAATTAGGTTTCATCATCCTGCCTGTGCAAACTGTCAATGGCAGTCGTGATTTTTATTTCATTCTTGTATTTCCCGAGCCATACATTGGAAGGTAAAGGTTACGCTATTTTAATAACAGCGTCTATACTCAATATAGCACAATCCATTTTGGGAAAGTACATTCTTTTTAAAAACAGTCTCGTGTTTCATCAGAGCGTACCTTAGGTCCAAGAGAAAATAGGAAAACACCGCTTCAGTACTGTTTTGGAGGAGGATTGTTCTATTACTTAACTGGTTCAACGTGCAAAAATGACATAGGACAGAAAAGAGGATATTACTCAATTAAATAAATGGAAATACTGAAAATTCTGTTTTAAACCACGAAAATTCACACAAAAATAAAACAGAAGCGGCATCTGTCGAGCTATGCCGATGTGTTTGAGGAAAAAGAAAAAAAGAAGAAAGAAGAAAACATATCCATTGATTGTACATTCCTGCTTGACGTAATCATCAGTGTTGTGGCGTTTTCTACTTTCGAGCTAAAAAAAGGAGGAATAACAAACTTCACTCCGTGGATATTAGAAACGAAAGCCGTAAACATGGCTCTTTCTTTCTTTGATGTTGTTTGACAGACGCGAGACGGATCCGATATCTGTAAAATTTTAACAAGACTAATTTATTTTCTATTGCATCTTTCTTGCTTTTTTCCCCCTCCAGGATTGTTTTTATCAGAACAAAAGGCCTGCCTTGTTCTCATACTCTTTTTGTCGATTAACATACCTGTCTCCCATCACGCTATGTTTTTGCCTTCGTGGACATGAATAATGATAACGTTTGCGTAACGTAAAGCAAAGACAGAGCAGCCTAAAGTGCCCCTTATTGACAATGTGGTTCATGGTCACTGTGGTTCATGGTCACTGTGGTTCATGGTCACTGTAGTTCATGGTCACTATGGTTCATGGTCACTGTAGTTCATGGTCACTGTAGTTCATGGTCACTATGGTTTATGGTAAGTGCGGCTTATGGTCAGTATAATTAATGGTCAGTGTGGTCACAGACAATTTGGTTCATAGTCAATGTGGTTCATGGTCGGTGTGGTTACGACCAATTTAGTTCACAGTTGTTGTTAATGGTTAATGTGGTTGATAGTCAATAGATCATGGCCAATGTGGTTACGGACATGTGGTTTATGGTCAATGTGGTTCATGGTTAATGTGATTCACGGTTAATGTGGTCATGATCGATGTGATTTATTGTCAGTGTGGTTCATGGTCGATGTGGGTTCATAGACAATGTGGTTCAAGGTTAATGTTGTTCATCTCAGCTTTGTCTATGTTTAATAGGCTGTGATACACCCGACAATATAACTAAAGCTCTTCGGAGCACATAGACATATCTTCTTGCACTAGAGGAATGAATAGCAAGCATAGTAACACAAGCTCTAAAGTCGGAATATGAATAGCAGCATAGAACACAAGCTCTTAGGGATGAATAGCAGCATAGAACACCAAGCTAAACACTTAGAGATGAATGCAGCAGGAACACACTCTTTGGTGATCAGCAAACACAAGCTCTTAGAGATGAATAGCAGCATGGAACACAAGCTCTTAGAGATGAATAGCAGCATAGAACACAAGCTCTTAGGGATGAATAGCAGCATAGAACACAAGCTCTTAGGGATGAATAGCAGCGTGGAACACAAGCTCTTAGGGATGAATAGCAGCATAGAACACAAGCTCTTAGGATGAATAGCAGCATAGAACACAAGCTCTTTCATGTAATAGTTTACAGTAGCTTGGTAAACCAGCTTTTCTCTTTACGAATTCATAGTAGCTTGATAAACTAGATTTTCCATGTAATGATTCACGGTAGCTTAATAAACCAGATTTTCCAATTAAGAATTCGTGGTAGCTTGGTAAATGGCTCGGTAAATCAGTTTTCCATTTAGAAATTCGTAGCAGTATGGTAACATCGCTTTGCCATTTACAATTACATGAAAATATGGTAAATCTAGCTCTGCCATTTACGATACATAGCAGTATGGTAAATTAGTCTGCCATTTAGGATACATAGCAGTATGGTAAATTAGTGCTGCCATTTAGGACCACATGATAGAATTAAAATGATAAATTCCCATTTAGGACCACACGCTACACTGTGATATAGCTTGTCTGGTTGGGACTATAATATCATATGCAGTTTGGTCAAGGAGTTTTGTCATATTGAGATTACATAGTTGCACAATACATAGATATTTATCTTGTGGGAATATACAACATTTTAAAGTAGCTTCGCCACTCAGGACTTCCTAGCAGCATGGTAAACGAGCTTTACCATGAAGGACTTGAAATCAGCATGGCTGGTAAACAATCTGTCCCGATGAAGACTTCATAGAAGCTAGAAAATCACTCTGCGAACACAGTTCATCAAACTGTCTTTATTGAGGTTAGACATGCGTCCGTTGAAGCAGATGAGCCCACGCATGCACGCACACACGCACACGAACGCACACACGCACGCACGCACGCGCGCACACACACACACACACACACACACACACACACACACACACACACACACACACACACACACACACACACACACACACACACACGCAAGCAGCGGAAATGAAGGGAAACGAAAGATGGCCGGACCGGTGAGTGGAGAATGTACACAGGCTACATCTGTTGAAGAAATCATCGCCTGGCTGCTCAGGGATTGATTTGAAGCAGGCGAGACAAGCGAAGGCTAAGTAATACTTCCTTCAACAGAAGAGACTGATTTGAGCACTGTCGGTCGTCATTTAGCTCTGACATGGCAGCTGCTTAGTAAACTGATTCGTTGGCTGGTAGATTGATTGGTTGCGTTTAGTCGATTGTCTGATTGACATTGTTTGGCTGGCTTATTAATTATTAGTCCACTGAATGGTTAATGGACTGGCTGGTATGTGAATTGGCTGGTTCATTGATTAGTTGATTGGTTGAATTTCTGGACTGGTTGAGGTTTGGATGGTTGGTTTGTCATTCATAGATGAACTGTGAACATTTGTTTTCATTGGCTCTTGGTTGTCGACCAAGATCGTGTTACCATTCCTAATTTCAAAACAAAATCAACCAGCAGATGACATTCCCTCCGGACTCCCTAGGATGAGAAGGAAAGGGATTTTTTTAAAAAAAACAGACGCGTGTGTGTGTGTGTGTGTGTGTGTGTGTGTGTGTGTGTGTGTATGTGTGTGTGTGTGTGTGTGTGTGTGTGTGTGTGTGTGTGTGTGTGTGTGTGTGTGTGTTGAGAGTACGAGTTTGTGTGAGTCTGTGGAGTGGGGTGTAGTGTGGGGCTGCATGTTTAGTCAGCCTGCACCAACTAAATAATTGTGCGCACCTAACTAAAGTTGTCCGAGTGACCAAGAACTGATAATTGAATGAATAGCAAATAGTGAGGAGAGGGGGGGGGGGGGGGGGGGGAAACATTCAATTACCGCCAGACGCTAACACCAAGCCACAACAAGGAGGTCGGGGCAGAGAAATCTGCATGGCAGTCCAAGACCTAAAACTGAAACTTTAAGTGGGGGAGCAAAAGTTTGTTCCCTTCCGCAGTTCCTACCTCCCCCTACACCTCACGCCCATTCCGCCCCCGCCTCTTCCCCGCGTCCCTCTCCTTTTCCACTCCCGACCCTCCCCCGTCCCTCCTTCCTTCCACCCCCGCCTACAGACCCCTACACCACCCACCACCACCCTACCCCCGACACACACAAATCGGTTTGTCTTAATTCTGTCTCCGCCCCTTTGCTCAGATGCACCTTAACTCACGCACGGACACAGACACACACAGACACACACACACACACACACACACACACATCACACATCACGTCACACATAACAACAATGCCAGACCAGTAAAAAAAAAAGAAAAAAAAAAGAAAAAGAAAAACATCGCTGCGAGATTTAGACAGTGGGCAGTCCAGAAGAAGAAGAAGAAGACATTCTGGTGGTTTTTCTTCTAACGTTCTCGACGTCGAGTTTGTACGACTGTGGGAGTCCGAGTTTGGAGGGGGTGGTGTTTGGGCGTTGAGACAAGGACAGCAGAGGACAACGGAGGGGCGGGGTGGCAGGAGTGGGGAGGAATCGCGGAGAGCCGGTGGAAAAGAGAGGGAGGAGGTGTGGTGGGGGTATGGGGATGGAAGGAGGGGGGGGGGGGCAGGAGGGGAGGGTGGACGTGGTGGGCGACTGATCCCTGTCCGCCGGACAAATCCAATAAAAGATGACCTTGGCCGCGCCCTCTGGCGGCGTCATTACGTGAACTCTCGTCAGTAATCGACTGAAGTAATGCAATTGCCAGACTGCCCCACACCCACCGTCCCTGGAGGGCCGGGCAAATTTCCTCCACATTAGTCCAGACGTGCCTTCCACGCCCGCTTCTCTGGACACTGGACAGACAGGGGGAGAGAAAGGGAGGTGGGAAGGACGGGAAGGGGGGAGGGGGGAGAAAGAGGAGAAGAAGAGGGCTAGATGAGAGAGGAAAAGAGAGCGTGAAGAAGGGGTGGAGGAGGAGGGAGGGGGGGGAGGGGGGGGACAGGAGGGAGTGGGGGATGGGGTGTGAGGCGGGGTGGTGGCGCTGGAAGGGGGGGGGGGGGGGGGGGAGGGGAGGCAGAAAGAACCAATGTGAGGACAGGGTCTTTTCTTTTTCTCGTTTTTTATTTCTTTTCTTTTCTTTTCTTTTCTTCTTCTTCTTCTTTCCTCCTTAGGGAGGGATGGTGACAGGGAGGGGATGGGGACCGATGAGGAGGATGGAGAGGAGAGGGGGGGGGGGGGCTGTTGGACCCTACTGTAAAGGATCTGGAGAGTGACGTGAGTGGCTATGGGGAAAATGGCGGGGAGGGGAATACAGCTGGAAAGGGGCGGTGGGTGGGTGGACGGGAATGGGTGGGTGGGTGGGCAGGGTCGGATGTGCGGCGAGGGAATAGCGGGGTTAGAGTGTTGACGTGGTAGGCGAGACGACTAGAAGCAACCTGGGAGAAAGTGCGGAGTGTCTATTTTGTCAGGTTTACAGGTGGTCTATTTTGTCAGGGTTTACAGGGGTGGTCTATTTTGTCAGGGTTTACAGGGGTGGTCTATTTTGTCAGGGTTTACAGGGGTGGCCTATTTTGTCAGGGTTTACAGGGGTGGTCTATTTTGTCAGGGTTTACAGGGGTGGCCTATTTTGTCAGGGTTACAGGGGTGGTCTATTTTGTCAGGGTTTACAGGGGTGGTCTATTTTGTCAGGGTTTACAGGGGTGGTCTATTTTGTCAGGGCTTTACAGGGGTGGTCTATTTTGTCAGGGCTTTACAGGGGTGGCCTATTTTGCAGAGTTTACAGGGTGGTCTATTTTGTCAGGGTTTACAGGGGTGGTCTATTTTGTCAGGGTTTACAGGGTGGGTCTATTTTGTCAGGGTTTACAGGGGTGGTCTATTTTGTCAGGGTTTACAGGGGTGGTCTATTTTGTCAGGGTTTACAGGGGTGGTCTATTTTGTCAGGGTTTACAGGGGTGGTCTATTTTGTCAGGGTTTACAGGGGTGGTCTATTTTGTCAAAGTTTACAGGGGTGAAGAGATACATGAGAAGCGAACTGAAGGCTTCCAATCCGACCTCCAACCCCATCGATCCCTATTCTTCCTCCCCCCCACCCCTCCCTATCCCCCACCATCCCCCGACTACCGCCCTTGACTCTTCCTCATCCCCCCCCCCCCTTTCTCCGCTACTCCTTTTCATCGCATGTCCAAACAGCGTCAAAATGCCAGACTAAATCAAAAGTGACAGGAAGTAGTGAACAGAGGTGGAACAGGAAGTAGTGAACAGAGGTGGAACAGGAAGTAGTGAACAGAGGTGGAACAGGAAGTAGTGAACAGAGGTGGAACAGGAAGTAGTGAACAGAGGTGGAACAGGAAGTAGTGAACAGAGGTGGAACATTTAGAAACCTGCATCATACGTTGAAGGTTTTTTTTTCACACCATGAATTAAACTAAACGAGTTTGTTTAGAAACCTGCATCATACGTTTAAGGCTTTTTTTTTTTTTAAGCCATGCATTAAACTAAACTCGTTTGTTTAGAAACCTGCATAATATGTTTAAGGGTTGTTCTTTTTTCACGCCATGCGTTAAACTAAACTAGTTTGTTTAAAAACCTGCATCATACGTTTAAGGATTATTGTTTTTTTTGTGTGTTTTTTTTTCACGCCATGCATTAAATTAAACTGGTTTGTTTTTCTCTTTAACTCGACGTACGATCGTTACCATTCTTACCGTTCGTGTGATGGGCTCTTCTTGTCATTTACTTTCGACTTAAAGATGTGATGTTTTATTTTCGATTCAACTTCATGGTTGGCAGGGAGAAAAGGAGAAGGAAAAGACGAGAGAGAGAGAGAGAGAGAGAGAGAGAGAGAGAGAGAGAGAGAGAGAGAGAGAGAGAGAGAGGAGAAAGAGAGAGAGAGATGTAGATATCATAATCATTCAGAT
>CM065717.1:63614510-63639510 GCA_033310375.1 Conus canariensis
TTCACTGCCATCACTGCCATCCACCATTTCACTGCATCCACCATTTCACTGCCATCACTGCCATCCACCATTTCACTGCCATTCACTGCCATCCACCATTTCACCACTGCCATCACTGCCATCCACCATTCACCATTTCACTGCCATTACTGCCATCTACCATTTCACTGCCATCACTGCCATCCACTATTGCAATGCGATCACTGCCATCCACCATTGCACTGACATCACTGTCATCCAAAATTTCACTGCCATCACTGCCATCCAATATTGCACTGCCATTACTGTCATCCAACATTTCACTGCAATCACTGTCATCCACCATTTCACTGCTATCACTGTCATCCAACATTTCATTGCCATCACTGCCATCCATTATTGCACTGCCATCACTGCCATCCACCATTGCACTGCCATCACTGTCATCCAACATTTCACTGCCATCACTGCCATCCACCATTGCACTGCCATCCACCATTGCACTGCCATCCACCATTGCATTGCCTTCACTGCCATCCACCATTTCACTGCCATCCACCATTGCACTGCCATCCACCATTTCACTGCCATCCACCATTTCACTGCCATTTCACTGTCATCCACCATTTCACTGCCATCCACCATTGCACTGCCATCCACCATTGCACTGCCATCCACCATTGCATTGCCTTCACTGCTATCCACCATTTCACTGCCATCCACCATTGCACTGCCATCCACCATTTCACTGTCATCCACCATTGCACTGCCATCCACCATTGCACTGCCATCCACCATTTCACTGCCATCCACCATTTCACTGCCATCCACCATTGCACTGCCTTCACTGCCATCCACCATTGCACTGCCATCACTGCCATCCACCATCATGCATTGTCTGTTACTTTCATTCTCTGTTGCATCTGTTCCTGGTCATCTTAGTTCCGCGTACCTCTGTTCTTCATACCTGTATTCCTATACCTGTGGTCCCTGTGTCTTTGGTCCAAGCACCTGCATTCTCCGTACCCTAGACTGATATACCTTTGGTCCTATACCTGTCTTTCCTCTACCGTTCATTCGTGTATTTTTGGTCCCTGCATCGTTGATCTCTGTACCTGCGTCCCGCCTACCCGTGATTCATGTAGCGTAAGCTCCTGTATCCTTGTTACCTGCATTCCTAGGTTCCTGTGGGCTGTAACTATACGATCTGTAACTTGGTCTTTGTACCTTTGCTACCATTACCTGTACTCCCTATAACGTTGATTCCTGTACCTCTGTCACTAAAACCCTTACTCCCTATAACGTTGGTCTTTGTACCTTTGTTACCATAACCTGTGGTCCGTACAGCATTGGTCTTGTACCTTTGTCAACAGTACCTGTGGTCCCTACAGCATTGGTCCTTGTTCCTTTGTCACCAGTACCTGTGGTCCCTACAGCATTGATCCCTGTACCTTTGTTACCAGTACCTGTGGTCCCTACAGCATTGGTCCCGGTACCTTTGTTTAGATACCTGAAATTTTTGTCACCGTTACATGTGCTCCCCATAGCATTGGTCCCTGTGCCTTTGTTATCAGTACCCGTGTTCCCTATAGCATTGGTTCCTATGCCTGTTACCAGTACCTGTGTCATTATAGCACTGGTCCCTATGCCTGTTGCCAGTACCTGTGTCATTATAGCACTGGTCCCTATGCCTGTTACCAGTGCCTGTGTCATTATAGCATTAGTCCCTCTCCCTGTTACCAGTACCTGTGGTCATTATAGCACTGGTCCCTATGCCTGTTACCAGTACCTGTGTCATTATAGCATGGTCCCTATGCCTGTTACCAGTACCTGTGTCATTATAGCACTGGTCCCTATGCTGTTGCCAGTACCTGTGTCATTATAGCACTGGTCCCTATGCCTGTTACCAGTACCTGTGTCATTATAGCATTAGTCCCTCTCCCTGTTACCAGTACCTGTGGTCATTATAGCACTGGTCCCTATGCCTGTTGCCAGTACCTGTGGTCATTATAGCATTGAGCCCTGTGCCTGCTACTAGTTACTGTGGTCCATACAGCATTGGTTCCTGTGCCTGTTACCAGTATACTGGGTCCCCATAGCATTGATCCTTGTGCCTGTTACCAGCTACTGTGGTCCATATAGCGTTGGTCCCTGTGCCCTTGTTACCAGTACCTGTGGTCATTATAGCATTGGTCCATGTGCCTGTTACCAGTACCTGTGGTCCCTATAGCACTGGTCCCTGTGCCTGTTACCAGTACCTGTGATCCCTATAGGATTGGTCCCTGTGCCTTTGTTACCAGTATCTGTGGTCATTATAGCATTGGTCCCTGTGTCTTTGTTACCATTACCTGCGGTCCCTATAGCATTGGTCCCTGTGCCTTTATTACCAGTGCGTGTGGTCCCTATAGCATTGGTCCTTGTGCCTTTGTTTCCATTACCTGTGATCCCTACAGGATTGGTCCCTGTGTCTTTGTTACCAGTATCTGTGGTCATTATAGCATTGGTCCCTGTGTCTTTGTTACCAGTACATGTGGTCCCTATAGCATTGTTCACTGTGTATTTGTTACCATTACCTGCGGTCCCTATAGAACTGGTCCCTGTGCCAGTTGCCAGTTACTGTGGTCCTTATAGCATTGGTTCCTCCGCCTTTGTTACCAGTACCTGTGGTCCCTATAGATTGGTTCCTGTGTCTTTGTTACCATTACATGCGGTAATTATAGCATTGGTCCCTGTGCCTTTGTTATCAGTGCCTGTGTCATTATAGCATTGGTCCCTATGCCTGTTACCAGTAACTGTGGTCATTATAGTATTGGTCCCTATGCCTGTTACCAGTACCTGTGGTCATTATAGCATTGGTCCCTATGCCTGTTACCAGTGCCTGTGTCATTATAGCATTGGTCCCTGTGCCTGTTACCAGTACCTGTGGTCATTATAGTATTGGTCCCTATGCCTGTTGCCAGTACCTGTGGTCATTATAGTATTGGTCCCTATGCCTGTTACCAGTGCCTGTGTCATTATAGCATTGGTCCCTGTGCCTGTTACCAGTACCTGTGGTCATTATAGTATTGGTTCCTATGCCTGTTGCCAGTACCTGTGGTCATTATAGCATTGGTCCCTGTGCCTGTTACCAGTATCTGTGGTCATTATAGCATTGGTCTCTGTGCCCTTGTTACCAGTACCTGTGGTCCCTATAGCATTGGTTCTGTGCCTGTTACCAGTACCTGTGGTCATTATAGCATTGATCCTTGTGCCTTTTTTTTTACCATTACCTGTGGTCCATATAGCATTGGTCCTTGTGCCTTTGTTTCCATTACCTGTAATCCCTATAGCATTGGTTCCTGTGCCTGTTACCAGTACCTGTGGTCATTATAACATTGGTCCTTGTGCCTTTTTTTTTTACCATTACCTGTGGTCCTTATATCATTGGTCCCTGTGCCTCTGTTACCAGTATCTGTGGTCATCATAGCATTGGTCCATGTGCCTGTTGCCAGTTACTGTGGTCCATATAGCATTGGCCCCTGTGCCTGTTACCAGTTATTGTGGTCCATATAGCATTGGTCCCTGTGCCTGTTGCCAGTTACTGTGATCCCTATAGCATTGGTCCCTGTGCCTGTTGCCAGTTATTGTGGTCCATATAGCATTGGTCCCTGTGCCTGTTACAAGTTAATGTGATCCCTATAGCATTGGTCCCTGTGCCTGTTGCCAGTCACTGTGGTTCATATAGCATTGGCCCTGTGCCTGTTACCAGTACCTGTGGTCATAATAGCATTGGTCCCTGTGCCTGTTGCCAGTTACTGGGGTCCCTATAGCATTGGTCCCTGTGCCTGTTACCAGTTACTGTGATCCCTATAGCATTGGTCCCTTTGCCTGTTACCAGTTACTGTGATCCCTATAGGATTGGTCCCTGTGACTGTTGCCAATTACTGTGGTCCATATAGCATTGGCCCTGTGCCTGTTACCAGTACCTGTGGTCATTATAGCATTGGTCCCTGTGCCTGTTACCAGTTACTGTGATTCCTATAGCATTGGTCCCTGTGCCTGTTGCCAGTCACTGTGGTCCATATAGCATTGGTCCCTGTGCCTATTACCAGTACCTGTGGTCACTATAGCATTGGTCCCTGTGCCTGTTGCCAGTTACTGTGGTCCCTATAGCATTGGTCCCTGTGCCTGTTACCAGTACCTATGGTCATTATAGCATTGGTTCCTGTGCCATTGTTACCATTACCTGCGCTCCCTATAATTTTGGTTCCTGTGCCATTGTTTTCCATTACCTGTGGTCCCTATAACTTTGGTCCCTGTGCCATTGTTACCAGCATCTGTGGTCCCTATAGCATTGGACCCTATGCCTGTGTTTTCATTACCTGCGGTCCCTATAATTTGGTCCCTGTACCATTCTTACCATTACCTGTAGTCCCTATAACTTTGGTCCCTGTGCCATTGTTACCAGTACCTGTGGTCCTATAGCATTGGACCCTATGCCTTTGTTTTCATTACCTGTGGTCCCTATAATTTGGTCCCTGTAACCATTCTTACCCTTACCTGTGTCCTTGTAACTTTGGTCCCCTGTGCCATTGTTACAATTACCTGTGGTCCCTATAGCATTGGTCCCCGTGCCATTGTTACCATTACCTGTGGTCCCTATAACGTTGGTCCCTGTACCATTTTTACCCATTACCTGTGGTCCCTATAACGTTGGTCCCTGTGCCATTGTTACCATTACCTGTGGTCCCTATAACGTTGGTCCCTGTGCCATTGTTACCATTACCTGTGGTCCTATAACGTTGGTCCCTGTACCATTGTTACCATTACCTGTAGTCCCTATAACGTTGGTCCCTGTGCCATTGTTACCATTACCTGTGGTCCCTATAACGTTGGTTCCTGTGCCATTGTTCGCATTACCTGTGGTCCCTATAACGTTGGTCCCTGTGCCATTGTTACTATTACCTGTGGTCCCTATAACGTTGGTCCCTGTGCCATTGTTACAATTACCTGTGGTCCCTATAACGTTGGTCCCTGTGCCATTGTTACCATTACCTGTGGTCCCTATAACGTTGGTCCCTGTGCCATTGTTACCATTACCTGTGGTCCTATAACGTTGGTCCCTGTGCCATTGTTACCATTACCTGTGGTCCCTATAACGTTGGTCCCTGTGCCATTGTTACCATTACCTGTGGTCCTATAACGTTGATCCCTGTGCCATTGTTACCATTACCTGTGGTCCCTATAACGTTGGTCCCTGTGCCATTGTTACCATTACCTGTGGTCCCTATAACGTTGGTCCCTGTGCCATTGTTACCATTACCTGTGGTCCCTATAACGTTGGTCCTGTGCCATTGTTACCATTACCTGTGGTCCCTATAACTTTGGTCCCTGTGCCATTGTTACAATTACCTGTGGTCCCTATAACGTTGGTCCCTGTACCATTGTTACCATTACCTGTGGTTGCTATAACTTTGGTGCCTGTGCCTTTGTTACCAGTATATCTGGTCCCTATAACGTTGGTCCCTGTGCGATTGTTACCATTACCTGTGGTCCCTATAGCATTGGTCCCCGTTCCATTGTTACCATTACCTGTGATCCCTATAACGTTGGTCCCTGTGCCATTGTTACCATTACCTGTGGTCCCCATAACGTTGGTCCCTGTGCCATTGTTACCATTACCTGTGGTCCCTATAACATTGGTCCCTGTGCCATTGTTACCATTACCTGTGGTCCCTAGAACGTTGGTCCCTGTGCCATTGTTACCATTACCTGTGGTCCCTAGAACGTTGGTCCCTGTGCCATTGTTACCATTACCTGTGGTCTCCGTAACCATGCCTTGTTCTTTCTGCACTTTCGTTAACTGTATCCGTGATCTATGGACTTTATCGTACATTTTCTGCCTATACCTGTGTAACTTCTAATTTCAATACTTCCGTTCCCTGTACATTTAGTTCATATATCTCACTAGCAGAACCTGTGGTCCGTCCGTTTAGGCCCTGTATCCGTGCTACCTTTACTGTGCTGCCTGTTACTATGTTCACTGTACCTGGGGCCCTGTATCTTGAATCCCTGTATCTTTGTCACTGCACCTGGGCCCCTGTATCTTTGTCACTGTACCTGGGGTCCTGTCTCTTGAATCCCTGTATCATTGTCACTGTACCTGGGCCCCTGTATCTCGAATCCCTGTATCTTGAATCCCTGTATCTTTGTCACTGTACCTGGGGCCCCTGTATCTTGAATCCCTGTATCATTATCAGTGTACCTGGGGCCCTGTATCTTGAATTCCTGTATCTTTGTCACTGTACCTGGGGCCCTGTATCTTGAATCCATGTATCTTTATCAGTGTACCTGGGGCCCTGTATCTTTGTCACTGTACCTGGGGCCCCTGTATCTTGAATCCCTGTATCTTTGTAACTGTACCTGGGGCCCTGTATCTTGAATCCCTGTATCTTTATCAGTGTACCTGGGGCCCTGTATCTTGAATCTCTGTATCTTTGTCACTGTACCTGGGGCCCCTGTATCTTGAATCCCTGTATCTTTGTCACTGTACCTGGGGCCTCTGTATCTTGAATCCCTGTATCTTTGTCACTGTACCTGGGGCCCTGTATCTTGAATCCCTGTATCTTTATCAGTGTACCTGGGGCCCTGTATCTTGAATCCCTGTATCTTTGTCACTGTACCTTGGGCCCCTGTATTGTGAATCCCTGTATCTTTGTCACTATACCTTGGGCCCCTGTATCTTGAATCCCTGTATTTTTGTCAGTGTACCTGAGGCCCCTGTATTGTGAATCCCAGTATCTTTGTCACTGTACTTGGGGTCCTGTATCTTGAATCCCAGTATCTTTGTCAGTGTAGCTGGGGCCCCTGTATCTTGAATCCCTGTATCTTTGTCAGTGTAGCTGGGGCCCCTGTATCTTGAATCCCTGTATCTTTGTCACTGTACCTGGGGTCCTGTATCTTGAATCTCTGTATCTTTGTCACTGTACCTGGGGCCCCTGTATCTTGAATCCCTGTATCTTTGTCAGTGTACCTGGGGCCCCTGTATCTTGAATACCTGTATCATTGTCAGTGTACCTGGGGCCCCTGTATCTTGAATCCCTGTTTCTTTATCACTGTACCTAGGGCCCCTGTATCTTGAATACCTGTATCATTGTCAGTGTACCTGGGGCCCCTGTATCTTGAATCCTGTTTCTTTATCACTGTACCTGGGGCCCCTGTATCTTGAATACCTGTATCATTGTCAGTGTACCTGGGGCCCCTGTATCTTGAATCCCTGTTTCTTTATCACTGTACCTGGGGCCCCTGTATCTTGAATACCTGTATCATTGTCAGTGTACCTGGGGCCCCTGTATTGTGAATCCCTGTTTCTTTATCACTGTACCTGGGGCCCCTGTATCTTGAATACCTGTATCATTGTCAGTGTACCTGGGGCCCCTGTATCTTGAATCCCTGTATCTTTATCACTGTACCTGGGGCCCCTGTATCTTGAATACCTGTATCATTGTCAGTGTACCTGGGGCCCCTGTATCTTGAATCCCTGTTTCTTTATCACTGTACCTGGGGCCCCTGTATCTTGAATACCTGTATCATTGTCAGTGTACCTGGGGCCCCTGTATCTTGAATCCCTGTATCTTTATCACTGTACCTGGGGCCCCTGTATCTTGAATCCCTGTATCTTTATCACTGTACCTAGGGCCCCTGTATCTTGAATCCCTGTATCTTTATCACTGTACCTGGGGCCCCTGTATCTTGAATCCCTGTATCTTTATCACTGTACCTGGGGCCCCTGTATCTTGATTTGTATCTTGAATTCCTGTATCTTTGTCACTGTACCTTTTCCCTTGTACGGTAATTCACCGTGGCTTTCTTCCTGGGAATTGTGCTGCTTTTTGTGTTGATGCGTGCATTCCCGTGCATGCACACGTGTGTGTGTGTGTGTGTGTGTGTATGTGTGTGTGTGTGTGTGTGTGTGTGTGTGTGTGTGTGTGTGTGAGTGTGTGTGTGTACGCGCGCGTGCGCGCGTGTGTGTGTGTGCGTGTGTGTATGCGCGCGTGCGCATGCGTGTATGCGCGCGTGTGTGTATGTGTGTGAGTGTGGTGCGCGCGTATATGTGTACATTTGTTTGTGAACCCAAAGAACAAGAAACACACACACACACACACACACACACACACACACACACACACACAACACACACACACACACACACACACACACACACACACACACACACACAGAAAACCAAGCTAAATAAAGAAAGGACAAAACAGTTGCTCAAATAAAGAAAAGGAACAAGTAAATGTTGCCTAAGAAGGGTCAAAACTGAACAAGGTGAGCGAGAGTGAAGCAGTGACAAAGATGAAGAAACAGGAAGAAAGGAGAGAGAAGGAGATGAGAGCAGGAGAGAGAAGAGAGAGGAGAGAGAGAGAGAGAGAGAGAGAGAGAGAGGAGAAGAGAGAGAGAGAGAGAGAGGACTGTGTGAACAGCCTGCAGGAAACATCAAGTGTTCCATGAAGCCGGATGCTTCTTTCCGTGCCGAGCAGCTGCTTCACAGGGGGGAGGGGTTCTAACCCCCCCCCCCCCCCCCCCCCACGCCCTTCCCTCCCCAAATCCTGATTCCTCTGTCTCTGCTTGCCCCGTTCCATCCTCCCCCTTTCACACAGACATTCTTTCAAACCTCCTACCCTCTCTTCTACCCATCCCAGGGAAAACCGTACAATAATTTCTCCTGGAGACGTGTTTCGGATCTTTATCTCCATGCTCCAGGTCCCAGTAAACGCCAGGTTTTATTTTGGCGGTCGTCATGGTTGAAACCGCTAGTGATTAAACATCAAAATGATGACCGGCACAGTCAATATCCAGTGAATTTCTGTTTTATGTTCCTTGAAAGCCACACACAAAATTTAGATTGGAATGAAAACGCCAAACGTATTGTTTCTCTTGTAGCTTTGAAGAGCATTGAAAGGAAGCAACACTCGAAGGTGAGGAAAGCATTTGAAGGGAAACTTGTAAATTGGCTCGGCGAATTTCAGAGTTTCTGAAAGAGTAACTGAATAACAAAGAAATGTACTAACTTGCAACTGACTGAATAACCAACTAAGAGAAAGTCGAAGGATGGTAATGATTCTGTGGAAGAAATGGTGATGACCTTTAGTTTTAAGCGCACTTGATAAGACCTGCTAAAAATAGTGACAACATTCCGCTCTGTCGTGACTTCTGCAGTCATCTCTGTCTCTGTCTCTGTCTCTCTGTCTCTGTCTCTGTCTCTGTCTGTCTGTCTCTTCTCTGTGTCTCTCTCTCTGTCTCTCTGTCTGTCTCTCTCTCTCTCTCTCTCTCTCTCTCTCTCTCTCTCTCTCTCTCTGCGTGTTTTGTACAAATATTTTGACAATTTTGCCATAAGCAGTGTCAGTCTAAACATACTAGGATCTTTCCAAAATTTAGATGATACGTACTGTGCTCTTATGTTGTTCTGTTGTGCCTTGAATGCATAGTGAAATGTATTGTACTGACACTGTACCTGTATGTTTCTTTTAGATCTGATGACCCTGTTTATTTATATGCACTCCTTCATGAGGGGCAGTGGCCTTCACATGAATAAATTATCCGTATCCGTATCCGACTCTGCGCGACCGTTGTTGATCCTCCACTAAGACAGTCACATTCCATCTTCTGGGGTGGTGTCAGAACACATCAGGCGTGTGTTTCAATTTCGTGTCATACCCATTCCCTCGGCACACCATGGCCATCTCTTCTCCCAAAGAACGAATGGGAATTCATGTGCATGTAAGATATTTCATGCATGCAAGATGGACTGGGAATTGATGTGCATGTAAGATCTTTCATGCGTGCAAGATAGAATGGGAATTGATGTGCTTGTAAGATCCTTCATGCATGCAAAATGGACTGGAATTGATGTGCATGTAAGATCTTTCTTGCATGCAAGATGGAATGGGAATTGATGTGCATGTAAGATCCTTCATGCATACAAGATGGAATGGGAATTGATGTGCATGTAAGATCTTTCTTGCATGCAAGATGGAATGGGAATTGATGTGCATGTAAGATCCTTCATGCATACAAGATGGAATGGGAATTGATGTGCATGTAAGATCTTTCTTGCATGCAAGATGGAATGGGAATTGATGTGCGTGTAAGATCTTTCTTGCATGCAAGATGGACTGGGAATTGATGTGCGTATAAGATCTTTCAAGCATGCAAGATGGAATGGGAAATGATGTGCATGTAAGATCTTTCATGCGTGCCTTCACGCACGGGACCTCAGTTTACGGTCTCATCTTGAAGACTGAGAAGGGGCTGACATCTGTACACACGTTAATCCAGATCAGACATTTTTAAAGGCATTTTAAAAAATTGATCAATGATGTGTACATTAACAAATTATTAAACTGAAGCAGCAACAAGCAATAGCTCATAGTGTGCTCAGTGACGAAGAAAATAGAGTAATAAACACATCGGCGGTGTTTCATTTGTCAACATCGGTATGAAAAGGAAAAAGAGAAATGCTAAGTATTGTAAGAGAAAAATTGTAGAAATTTCGAATGAAATGTAAAGAAAAAGAAAGAAAGAAGACAGAACGGAACAGGAAAATCTAACAGTTAAGCAATCAGACAATCTATACAACCAGTATTATGATTCTTTTATGCACTCAGATATAAGGTATACACAAATCTGCAGAGAGAGAGAGAGAGAGAGAGAGAGAGAGAGAGAGGAGAGAGAGAGAGAGAGAGAGGGGTTCATCCAATTTCCCAAGATGCTATAGAACTCAGCCCCGTGTGGCAGTGGGTCTAATGTAAAATGAAATTTGTTATTGAAAAAGGGAGTGTTGACTGGATGTTTTGGTATAAAGATACTAAGATATGTTGCCTGTCGGCTAACCGACCATGAACAGCTGTCTAAGGGTTATCATGGCAATAATGACGTGAACAGTTACAATTACAAAAGTAATAATACCTATAACAACAAGAACAACTACAAGAAGAAGAAGAAGAAGAAGAAGAAGAAGAAGAAGAAGAAGAAGAAGAAGAAGAAGAAATATGATGGTGATGACGATGATGATGATGAATAAGAACAAGAACAAGAACAAGATGAACAAGATGGTGAACAAGAACACGAAGATTAACATGAACAGGAAGATAATCAAGAGCAAGATATGAACAAGAACAAGAAGACGATCAAGAACAAGAAGATGAACAAGAACAAGAAGATGAACAAGAACAAGAACCAGAAGAACAAGAAGATAAACAAGAACAAGAAGATGAACAAGAACGAGAAGATGAACAAGAACAAGAACCAGAAGAAGAACAAGAAGATGAACAAGAACGAGAAGATGAACAAGAACGAGGAGATGAACAAGAACGAGAAGATGAACAAGACTAAGAAGATGAACAAGAACAAGAAGATGAACAAGAACAAGAACAGAAGAAGAAAAAGAGATGAACAAGAACGAAAGATAATGAACGAGAAATAAAAAGAACGAGAAGATGAACAAGAACGTGAAGATGAAACAAGAACGAGAACGAAAACAAGAAGAAGAAGATAAACAAGAAGAAGAAGATAAATAAGAACAAGAAGATAACAAACAAGAACAAGAAGATAAACAAGAACAAGAAACATAAACAAGAACGAGAAGATAACAAGAACGAAGAAGATTAACAAGAATACGAGAAGATGAACAAGAACAAGAAGATGAACAAGAACAAGAAGATGAACAAGAACGAGAAGATGATCAAGAACGAGAAGATGAACAAGAACAAGAAGATGAACAAGAACAAGAAGATGAACAAGAACAGAAGATAAACAAGAACGAGAAGATGAACAAGAACGAGAAGATGAACAAGAACGAGAAGATGAACGATGAACAAGAACAAGAAGATGAACAAGAACGAGAAGATAAACAAGAACAAGAAGATAAACAAGAACGAGAAGATGAACAAGAACGAGAAGATGAACAAGAACAAGAAGATGAACAAGAACAAGAAGATAAACAAGAACAAGAAGATAAACAAGAACGAGAAGATGAACCAGAACGAGAAGATGAACAAGAACGAGAAGATGAATAATAAGAAGATGAACAAGAACAAGAAGATGAATAATAAGAAGATGAACAAGAACAAGAAGATGAATAATAAGAAGATGAACAAGAACGAGAAGATGAACCAGAACAAGAAGATGAACCAGAACTAGAAGATGAACAAGAACGAGAAGATGAACCAGAACTAGAAGATGAACAAGAACGAGAAGATGAACCAGAACAAGAAGATGAACCAGAACTAGAAGATGAACAAGAACGAGAAGATGAACCAGAAGAAGAAGATGAACAAGAACAAGAAGATAAACAAGAAAAAGAACCAGACGAAGAAAAGGCATCTCTTCCAACCTGGCTGTTTGAGAATCGAATCCCGGACCTAGGATTCAGAGTCTGATGCCTTACCCACTGGGACAACCCATTTTTGCTACGTTCTACTGGAGTTTCTCTAGTCTAGTGCTAAAAACAGTAGCGAATTTCAGCCTGTCGGGATTTCTTTATACTGGTGCTGCAAAAAGTGGCGAAATTTCGTCGCATGGGAACTTCCTTTGTCTGGTGCTAAAAATAGTGATAACATTTTGTCCTATAGGGATCTCTTTAGTCTGGTACTGAAAATAGTGGCGACGTTTTGTCATATAGGGACTTCCTTTGTGTGCTGAAAATAGTGGCGACATTTCGTCCTATTTGGATCTCTTTAGTCTGGTACTGAATACAGTGGCGACTTTTCGTCATTTAATGATTTCTCTAGTCTTATGCTAAAAATAATACAGTCGTTTTGTCCTATAGTAATCTCTTTGCCTGGTGCTCAAAATACTGGCCATGTTTTGTCTTATGGGGACTTTTTCAGTCTGTTGCTAAAAATCGTGACGTTGTTTTGTCCTGCAGGAGCTTTTCAGTCTATTGCTACAAATACTGGTGCCGTTTTGTCCCACAATTTCTTCAGTCTGTGGCTGAAAATGGTGGCAAGATTACTTTTGTTTATATTTCTTTTTTAATAGTATTTCCAAATTGTTTCGGAAAATAATGACGACGATTTACCTCGTGGGGGCTTGTTCTAGTGAGTCACTGAAACAGTCGTGACGTGTCTTCCGATCGGAACTTCTTCAAATTGTTGCCTAAAAAATGTTGTTGTTTTTTTCTGTCATATAGGGACTTTTTAATCTGCTGCTGAAAACAGTGGAGACGTTTCATCGTATGGGATTTCTTTGGTCTTTTGCTGACTATAGTGGCAACGTTTCGTCTCATGAGGATGTCATCAGTCTGTTACTAAATATCGGGCAAACGTTTAGTCGCACTGGGATTTCTTTAATCTGCAGCTAAAACACGACACAACGTGATGAAACCTCCACAGGACAGAATGTTGTCACAAATTTTATTTAAAAGCATCGTTCCACAACACTGAAAAAAACAAACAAACGGAAACAGAGCATTGTCAAATTTATACAGCAATCAACGTATTTGGTGTTTTATCTTGTTACAATGTTAATGATGAATAATCAACAAGCAACCAGCCAGCCAGCCAGCCAGCCAACCAACCAGCTGAGGAGCTAATCAAGAAACTGGCTGCCTCGATAACTAACTGGCAGGGTAGCGGGCTTACTGCACTGATCGACTTATTAACTAGCTGAAGAACAATCGGATGGCAGCCGTGCACACAGTGGGTAACACTCAGCTAGTGTGATCTTTACTGTGACATTTGTGTTCACTGCGGCACAGTTTACTTTCCACAGAGGATCGTACTTTTGTCATTTTCTTTTTCTTTTTTTTTCCCCTCTGTTCATACGCCCACAAATCTTGCAACAACCACACTGGATGAACATGTGTTTTTAATGACCAACTTGACATTCTTTACCTAAATGCCAATCGGTCGAATAGCACACTCGTTGTCATTTGATTATGACAGTGTTTCAAGAAAGCTCTCTCTCTCTCTCTCTCTCTCTCTCTCTCTCTCTCTCTCCGTTATTTGTACCCCGTATAAGTGGGCATGTGTGCGCATGCGTGTGTGAGGGTGCCTGTGTGCGTGTATGCGTGGGTGCAAACTTATGTGCTCACGTGTGTGTGTGTGTGTGTGTGTGTGTGTGTGTGGTGTGTGGTGCGTGCGTGCGTGTGTGTGTGTGTGTGTGTGTGTGTGTGTGTGTGTGTGTGTGTGTGTGTGTGTGTGTGTGTGTGCACGCGCGCGCGTGCACACGTATTCTCAATTGATTAGCACTAGTACATTTTTCCCTGTCATAGAAAAGCCTTTGCCATAGCATCGAATGCAAAGTTTTGACTTTCACAGACTCACATAAGCTGTCTTTCTTGGAACATCGGTAGCTGTGCAAAGACACCAACCCTCAAATACGAGTATGAGTACAGGCAACATGGAACTTCTAACAATGAGGACACACGGTCTGGCTCATGCTTTTATTGACCAACATGCAAACATTGTTAGATAAACGTAGAGTACTCAAAAAAATCCATTCTTATGCGTTTAAAAACTTAAAAGCAAGTTCAAACGGATGTAATTATTTACTATTTCCATCGTAAAATAATAATCTTTTTTTTTTTACACACAACTGTTCAATATTTTAAACATTTAACTTAAGGAAAACGTGACTCTGCTTTTAACGCTTATATAACAAGACGGACTGAAATACAGAATACAGACCGCGATGTAGATCTATATTGGCTTATTGATAATAATCAATTTCATGAATTTTTATGTGTGCATGTTAAACTGTTTGTCAGAGATGGTGTACGAGAGATTAGGGATTTCCTTTTAACGCTGCGGTGATTTTTGTACTCCCAGTTCTTATAGAACAGGGAGCACTTTACAATGGAAACGAAGAAATGCTGTCTGCGTCTTCTGTCTGTGTGTCTGTCCATGGTCAAAATGTGTTCCACTCGCTCCAGACAAAACTTCTGCGTAATCTTTCTGAAAATGTGTAGGTATGTTCATTATGGGTCACGGATGATGCCCGGTGTTTTATTTTACCAGAACAGCCGTTACTAACGGCTATAACGGCCAAAAACGAATTTTCTTCTTTATGGAATATCTCAGCTGATCTTTTGGAGGGGATGACGTTCAGTAACGATGACGCGTTAGAAAATTACGTGTTGAGTGACGTCAAATATAGCTTAACCGCTAATAGTAAACATGCTCTGGACATGTACACGCGTATTCAAGATAAACTGGGAGTGCGTTTATATGCTTTGCATCTTGTTTTTTTGCTGTGCGATTTTGCTGGCGCAGTATATATGTGTGAATGTCTGCATGCTAGTGACAGACAATGTACGGGAGAAAAGGAAATTTCTATTATCCATTTTTTACCTGTTCGTGCAAATTACCTGGCGCGATTGCAAGTCACGCGTGTTGTGTGTTTCGTGCGTGCGGTGTGTGTGTGTGTGTGTGTGTGTGTGTGTGTGTGTGTGTGTGTGTCCCTGCGTGCGTGCGTGTGTGTGTGTGTGTGTGTGTGTGTGTGTGTGTTCCTAATTCTTAACTTTTTTGACCGCATAGCTTGAGTTGAATATTTATTAAGTAAAAAAAAACAAAAAAAGCCAACAAACTTTGTAAAACGTGTACAAAGATGATTACAATGAAATGTAACAATAAAGGTGCGATCGTCCTGAACTCATGAAAATGTTCTGATATATCAGTTGAAATGTGAAATATTGTCAAAGGAAAAGTATTCTTAAGTCAAAACTTTGGACATGATCTGGATAGCAAGATTGACACATCTGAATGCAGTATAGTCCTAATTTTTGCGGAAAAAAAACTGCTTAATTTTAAAGAAAGTTAGAACAGCCTATTGAAGAAGAAACGATGATTTAAACTCTCCGATGTGCAGATTTTCCAAATAATATGTGGCATTCAGCAGTTAGCAATTAAAACTTGTAGGTGATAGCCAGTGCATTTGTGGCAACAGTTACTTTGGTGCAACTGGGAATGAGCTTCAAAGAAAACAATTTACCACAAAAAGTGTTAACTCTCCACAGATCTCTTGTCTTCAAAGCATAAACAGAAAGGATGGCAGTACCTAAATTGCTTTACCTAACAAAATAATTTCATTTTTAATCTAGTTGCAAAGTGAGGCGATTGCAGGCGGAAATCTAAACAAATTTGAAAACTAATTTATAGGGCTCTGCCCCAAGAAATGTGGACAAACGAATCACAAGACAAAATACGACGCGTTTCGACCTCGTAGGTCTTCTTCAGTCAAGACACACAACCCTCAGGACAACGAAAATGAATGCGCAATCACTAATATTCATCCAATTCAACGCCAAGTGATTGCTCGTTTATTTTCGTAGTCATGAGTGTTGTGTGTCTTGCCTGAAGAAGACCTAAGAGGTCGAAACGCGTCGTGTTTTGTCTTGTGATTCGCTCGTTTACGTTTTTGGGCGGAGCCTTATACATTTTTTTTTTCAAATTCATTTTCAATGTAGAAAAAAAAAAGGTAACAAAGTGATGTGAATGCTTGCGAGAGAGAGAGAGAGAGAGAGAGAGAGAGAGAGAGAGAGAGAGAGAGAGAGAGAGAGAGAGAGAGAACCCAGGACGATAAATCAGATAAGCATAATTATTTCCTGGAAAAAGATTACACCAGTCAAAGCACACGCACAGGCTGGGAAATGATCACTAAGACCAGACCACAGTATGGAACCGAAGTTTCAATTTTTTGTTATTGGGGCTAGCTACATAAATATAACCAATTTACGTCAAAAGATGTAAAGTTTTCACGGTAGGAGTATTTACTAATTGTGTCACCTTAATTACTCCATAAATTCTTTCCATCTGTCGTTGCGTTTTGATCGGTCAATACTAAAATGAAGCAATAGGATTTCCATAGGGTGACTGATCTCTCTGCTAAAAGTTCGAAATGAAAAAATTTGGTCCCTTTTAAGCCAGTCTCTGACCTAACGACAAGCACAGCATGACAGGAAGAGGCTGAGAAGGGGAAGCCAGTCTAATCAGCATCACAGGAAGAGGCTGAGAAGGGGAAGCCAGTCTAATCAGCATGACAGGAAGAGGCTGGGAGAGGGGAAGCCAGTCTAATCAGCATCACAGGAAGAGGCTGAGAAGGGGAAGCCAGTCTAATCAGCATGACAGGAAGAGGCTGAGAGAGGGGAAGCCAGTCTAATCAGCATGACAGGAAGAGGCTGAGAAGGGGAAGCCAGTCTAATAATCAGCATGACAGGAAGAGGCTGAGAAGGGGAACCCAATCTAACCAATCACATCCACACCAGCTTACTGACTTCTGAAAACTATCTTTAAGAATGTTTTGAAGATGTGCAATAGAAAAAACAAACATACAAACAAGAACAACAAAAAACAGAGCAGAAATCCTCAACGTTTCGGTCGGAGACCGTCCTCGGGACTGATGACATCAAATGAAAGACAAATAAGTACGCATGGGTAATGACGTATAGAAACATATACGTGAACGGATGAATACGTGTGTGTGTGTGTGTGTGTGTGTGTGTGTGTGTGTGTGTGTGTGTGTGTGTGTGTGTGATGGGGAGAAGGAAAAAGAGAGGCAGATGGAGGGAAAGGGCACACAGAAATAGAGATAGAGAAAAGGAAAGGGAGAGTGTGGTAAAGGAGGAGTCTTATGCTTTGAAGGGGCGCTTAAGAGTGTGTATGAGGGGGAAAATGCGGGTGGGAAGGGTGTGGAGGGGGCGAGGGAAGAAACTCATATTAAAATAGGTCCATATGGACTGTTCACATTTGCATGTGTCTACGTGTATGCCTACCTGGGTGGTGGAGATGGTGTTTTTGAGTGTGTATGTTATACTATATCTTATGTTATAAATATTTTATGTATGTAGATGGGGATGTGTAGATATATAAAGATGGTGGGATGGAGAAATGGGTGGGGTGATAGAGAGAGAGAGGGATGGAGGAGAGGTTGGGGGGGGGGGGGGGGGGAAGGAAAGAGTGGGCAATGAGCTGGAATGATTGAAACTAAAAAAGGTCAGTTGTGAAAATGGAGTCCTTCAGAAATCGTGCTGCTAATGGACTTAACTCACACAACTGAACATTGGACTAAGATGGACCCCTCAGCTTCTTTGTTCGAAGTTCTACAAGGACCCCCTGTGGCTGCTGCAACATCCGAGCCGCTCTGGAACCGTTGGAAGTGTGTGACCTCAAAGACACCAGATACGGCATCACAGGATCCCCATGGCCGGCACCACCCCCTGTTATTCCACACCACACCTCACAGACAACCAGCTGAAGGCCGGACCACCATGGCTAGGATTTCCAAACGAACCCTTCACCCTCATCTCAGGCCTACAGTGAAACTTGTCATTGATCAGCTTCCTTGTTATGGGTTCACAGATTTCTAGAACCAAACCCCCTACAGTCTCAAACCTCGAAGCTGAAACTGGATCTGGGTCAGCTCCCCTTCAAAATGGCTGACATGTTGGTAGGCACTGACATGAAGGGACTCATTCCTTGGAACTGAATCATAATTAGATCCACTCCAAAGTTTGTGAGGAACAATACTTCAAAAGAATTGTCTTTATAGAAGTTGACCGCAGGCAACAAAATTCATGCATGAAATACAATGCATGACAGCAAACAAGAAACATCAGGGCAGATTAGTTTGAAAAAAAAACAAAACAAACAAACAAACCCTGCATGACTGGTTTTGATCGCTGGTGGTCAGGCTGGTATGCCAGCTTTGGCAGTATGTTCAGAGTTGTGTTCATTAACACACACACACACACACGCACACGACACACACACACACACACACACACACACACACACACACACACACAGAGGCAGACAATTAGACAGACCAACAGATAGACAGACAGGCAGATAGAAGTAAAGATAAAGACAGGGAAGACAAAGAGACAGAGAGAGATACACAGATAAAGAGACAGAGAGAGAAGGCAATATCTTACTGTCGAAGGTGTAACATGAGCGTGGGTGTTGTTGTTGTTGTTATTGTTGGTGGTGATGTTGCTTTTAACATTATTACCCTTGTCCACGAAAGGAACAGTGAAGTAAATTCAAATCATGAGAGAGAGAGAGAGAGAGAGAGGAGAGAGAGAGAAGAGAGAAGAGGGGGGGGGGGAAGATTGTGTCCGAGGCTAGTTCGGGTGTGGTCGATTCACGCACTTGACGCACGTGGATTCCATTCTATTAAAACTATTAAAAAAAAAACAAAAACAAAGAAACGAACAAACAAACGAACAAAACCAAAAGCAAATACAAAAAGTAAAACAAACAAAGCAACACACACAGCAAACGGAAACAAGCGAGCAGCCCAACAACACAAAAGCTCATTGTGGACATGTACGTATACATGGCGGATGGCCCGCATGTGGCCGGGGTTGGAGTGGTGTGACCTTTCAATCACCTGGAGCTCGGCCTCGCGCAGGTCTGGGTGGGTGCCGCAGTGGGCGTGTCGCTGCCATCACGGAGCGCCAGTGGCGTCGTATCCTCCAGTCCTTGCTCATTTGACAGCCACGGTACCACCATCCTTGGGTAACCCGAAACGCAACTTCGCCTTGGAAGATAAAAAAAAAACAGAAAAGACACACGCACACACATCTTGATAAACAGAAAGGACACAAAGGAGAGAGAGAGAGAGAGAAGAGAGAGAGAGAGAGAGAGGGGGGGGGGGAGAAACAGACAGACAGACAGACAGAAATAGGACCCAAGAGGGAGCGATAAAGAGGGGAAAGCTGATGGGAGATGAAGAAGGAAGGGGCAAAGGGGTTAGACAGATATATATATATATATATATATATATATATATATATAGAGAGAGAGAGAGAGAGAGAGAGAGAGAGAGAGAGAGAGAGAGAGAGACAGAGACAGACAGAGACAGAGAGACAGAGAGAGACAGAGACAGAGATAGAGAGAGAAGAGGCTGTGTGTGTGTGTGTGTGTGTGTGTGTGTGTGTGTGTGTGTGTGTGTGTGTGTGTGTGTGTGTGTGTATGTGAACTGGAGTGTGTGGTCGGTGGATGGGTGGGAGTCTGTCGGTGAGTGGGAAGGCGGACGAAGGTATGAATTTCCAAGGACCAGGACCGCAAACAATGATGTTGATAACTGATATCAACATGTTTGTTTCTCCTTCCCGCATCTGAAACTTTTTTTTTGTCCAGTTATAACGAGCCTTCGTATTCATTTTTTTTTTTTTAGTCTTCTCCCTCTCCTCCTCATCTTCCTCCTCCTCCTCCTCCTCATTCTTCTTCTTGTTCTTCTTGTTCTTTTTCTTGTTCTTGTTCTTCTTGTTCTTCTTCTTCTTCTTCTTCTTCTTCTTCTTCTTCTTCTTCTTCTTCTTCTTCATCCTTCTCGAACTTCTCATCATAACAAAAGCGGTAAAGTAAAGAGATAATGAGTTTAGAGTGGAGCATCGACGTGAGATGATGGGGGTGGGGCGGGGTGGGAGAGAACGGGGCACACGGAACAAGAGGGAGCGAGGTGGTGGGTAGAGGAGGGCAGGGTGAAAGACACCCGAGCTGGAGGAACCGAAAGAAAGAGGAAGACGGAAAGAGAAAGTGGACAGGGAAGATTGCAGGAAGCAAAAAATAAATCTTTCTATTGGGAGGAGCCAAGCACGGAAAGTTTTTTTTTGTTTTTTTTTTTCATCTTGCCCTCAAGTAAGGATAGGAGTGACAAAGAAAAATGTAAACTTAGCTTAAAATGTGTATATTCCAACGAATGCACCAAGTGCTAAAAAATATTTCATACATTCTGAGCTTTAAGAAAAAAAAAAATGATAGTGCAATCTATTTCAAAACGAGCGGACGGAGGCGAGGGAGAACGCGCGCGCGCGCGCGCGTGTGTTTGTGTGTGTGTGTGTGTGTGTGTGTGTGTGTGTGTGTGTGTGTGTGTGTGTGTGTCTGCGTCTGTGTGTCTGTGTGTCTGTGTAATGCCAGCTCAGAAATCCCGAACCTAAATCTACTTGTATTATATTTCAGATATTTATCTATATTTAAATTTAAGAAGGTTTTAAACTGTGTTCACTGCAAAACGTTCCGTACATACTGAACCTATCACTAGTTTGGATATGATGGGACAAGTTTGCCACCGGCAGTCTTTGTTTGAAACAACGTATAAAGCCATGAACACTTCCAGCACCTTGACTCGCCCAACAAAACAGAGTCCGTATTTAAATAAACATAGGCGTAGGCTCAAAGATTGTCCCCTTCATTTTATACTATTTGCATAATGTCTTTAGTTTTTCAGCAACTTTTTTCCCTCCCCACACTTTCGTTTGGTTTCATTTACTACTCTTCGCTGGCTGCTTTTGGGGTGCTATTGGATTCTTTTTTGCACCCTTGGTGGTGAGAACACCACAGTATTATGGACTGTGGTGTGTCTCTATTTGACGCCAGGAGCGCAGACACAACCAGCCGTGTCTCCCTGATGAGTCCGACCCAGCGGACGAAAGGCCTCGGAGCAGGCAATACAAATATATCTGCCTTCAAAAGGGATTGCGATGGTTCCCTTATGCAGCTAGTCAAGAGTTTTCATATCTGTAACATATTTTCATAATTTCATGTTCCCAGTTTCTCCATCTTCAAATCCCCCCTCCTCCCCCCCCCCCCCCCCCCCCCCCCCCCCCCCCCCCCCCCCCCCCCCCCCCCCCCCTTCTTAAGTCCAAATCTTTGCCAAGTCATTACTATGAAGATAGCTCAGTTGTTGGCCTGCGCTTGTTTTTTCCCCCACTATTAGATTGCTCGTCTATGTATTTGTCTGACTTTATTCAAGTTTAAAAGGCTGTGCCAGTCTTGAATAAAAGTTACTCTGTGTTAGGTTTTCTTATGGGAGCAAAAAATACCCAACTTGTTTACTGTTCATAAGCGAACATTAGTTACCAGATTTTACCTCTTGCATCGAGGTCATACAACATATCACATGCTTTACGTGGAAACTTATAATTCTCCATTTGGATCAACTGAAACCAGTAGCGAGTACACGTAATAGCAGAATATATATATATATATATATATATATATATATATATATATATTTGTTAAGATAAAGTTTTAAAACGAAATCTACAAATTTGTTTCAAGCGTTGAGCGCTATCGTCAGGATGATTTTGGGTTGCCCACCGCCGGTGTTATATAGCGTGTGGGCCCCGGTTGCGGATGTTTTCACGTGCTGGTTGGCTGCACGTGTATTTTGAGATATTCAGGTTGTTGTTCTGGGTGTGTTTACTAACAACGATTTCCATTTATGCTTGCAGTTGTTTACTATTTCTGTTTTAGTGTTTAGAGTTGCTAGGTGTGGTTTGCATAGTATTAGCCATTTTTCAGTTAAGCATAAGTTGCATCTTTTTGAAATATTGCTGTATGGTGATGCCCTTTTTATTATTTTTCAGGATATATTGTAGTTTGTTTTTGCGTCTTTAAGTTTCCAGATGTATTTACTCAGTTCTGTTTGGTTTTTGTATTTTTCTTTATTAAATGACTGTTTGTGGTTTGCATATCTGGTTTTGAAGTGGTTTTCAGTAATCCCTATGTACGTTTCTTCATCCTTTTCTGATGTCACAGTGGCTTGGTATACAATATTTTTGTAGAGGCATTTGTTGTTTAGAGGGCACTGCTCTTTTTTGATGCAATTGCAAGATTTCCTTTCTTCACCCTTCTTTGCTGTGTTGGTTTTCATTTTGTTAGATACATCAATTAAATTTTTGAGGTTGGGCATACATGAATACGATAGTTTGACGGTGTTTTTGTTAAATATTTTATACAGTTTGTGTTCTTTTGGGAACGAAGATGTTAAGATTTTAAAGAATTCTTTCCCTATGTTTGTTTTGAGTTTCCCGTCGTATGGTGGGTTGTACCATATGATTTTTCTTTTCCTGTTTTTCTTACTTTTATTTATGTTGTTGTCTGGGTTGTATTGTAGTTTGTAATTGTACCCACTTTTTTGCAGTGCTTCTTGGTATTCTACTGCTGCGTTGTTGAATACTCTTTCATTACATGACAGATTTGATAGTCTCTTGTTTATGCCGTTGGGTATGGTCTTTAATACAGATGGTGGATGGTTGCTTTTAATGTTTACATAAATAGGTGTGTCATTAGGCTTCTTGTATGGTTTATATATGTGGTTGTTGAGGTCAAGTGTTATGTCTAAGTAGTTCACTACCTTTTTGTTTGCTTCGATGGTGATTTTTAAGTTTCTAAGGTAGTGAACTACTTAGACATAACACTTGACCTCAACAACCACATATATAAACCATACAAGAAGCCTAATGACACACCTATTTATGTAAACATTAAAAGCAACCATCCACCATCTGTATTAAAGACCATACCCAACGGCATAAACAAGAGACTATCAAATCTGTCATGTAATGAAAGAGTATTCAACAACGCAGCAGTAGAATACCAAGAAGCACTGCAAAAAAGTGGGTACAATTACAAACTACAATACAACCCAGACAACAACATAAATAAAAGTAAGAAAAACAGGAAAAGAAAAATCATATGGTACAACCCACCATACGACGGGAAACTCAAAACAAACATAGGGAAAGAATTCTTTAAAATCTTAACATCTTCGTTCCAAAAGAACACAAATTGTATAAAATATTTAACAAAAACACCGTCAAACTATCGTATTCATGTATGCCCAACCTCAAAAATTTAATTGATGTATCTAACAAAATGAAAACCAACACAGCAAAGAAGGGTGAAGAAAGGAAATCTTGCAATTGCATCAAAAAAGAGCAGTGCCCTCTAAACAACAAATGCCTCTACAAAAATATTGTATACCAAGCCACTGTGACATCAGAAAAGGATGAAGAAACATACATAGGGATTACTGAAAACCACTTCAAAACCAGATATGCAAACCACAAACAGTCATTTAATAAAGAAAAATACAAAAACCAAACAGAACTGAGTAAATACATCTGGAAACTTAAAGACGCAAAAACAAACTACAATATATCCTGGAAAATAATAAAAAGGGCATCACCATACAGCAATATTTCAAAAAGATGCAACTTATGCTTAACTGAAAAATGGCTAATACTATGCAAACCACACCTAGCAACTCTAAACACTAAAACAGAAATAGTAAACAACTGCAAGCATAAATGGAAATCGTTGTTAGTAAACACACCCAGAACAACAACCTGAATATCTCAAAATACACGTGCAGCCAACCAGCACGTGAAAACATCCGCAACCGGGGCCCACACGCTATATAACACCGGCGGTGGGCAACCCAAAATCATCCTGACGATAGCGCTCAACGCTTGAAACAAATTTGTAGATTTCGTTTTAAAACTTTATCTTAACAAATGTTGCTCCCCAAGGGGTTGAGCACTTATAAAATCGTTTTAGGCGTTTTAACCACATTGATATATATATATATATATATATATATATATATATGTGTGTGTGTGTGTGTGTGTGTGTGTGTGTGTGTGTGTGTGTGTGTGTGTGTGATAGATTTGTTTCACCATAAACAAGGTCATTTAGTAACTTGACTGTTTACTCCTAAAACATAATTCAAAGCAAATGAATCAACTGATTCACAATGGACAACAATGGATACATTGTCTAGCCCTCATATTTCAGAGCCATACTCCACAATTGGCTGTATCTGAGAATCAAATAATTTAACGAATAAATTAAAGGAGTTGTTATTTAACATGTAAAACTTTTCAAAAGATAAATCAAAACATTTTTAGTCGTGCATGCAAGGTCTTTGCATGCAGCAGTAAAGATTAAACGCGTAGAGAAGAATATTCTAAAGTATTCATACACATTAACGGTAGGCATTGTAACACCATTATATAACCGTTATTCTCTCACACTCAAATAGCCACCCTTCCGAAATACTATGATATTGCTTTTAATCACATCAGCTTTATAAGCTGAAGAGACGTAACGGCATGTTATAGACTATTCAGTTGTGTTTGCAAACTTGTAACTATTTCAGCCATTAGAACGACATCGTCAGCGATGGAATTGATCATTCAAATGCATCAAGTAAAAACTTAGCACTATGTCTTCCATTGTTTAACTTT
>CM065717.1:63652010-63662010 GCA_033310375.1 Conus canariensis
TATGAAGCCTTAAAAAGAGATGACTTCTTCACATTTTCAAGTAATTCTAGAGCCCGAATAGGTAAGACAAGACACAAAGATCAATTTTGGGACGGGGGGTGAGTACTGTATATTTGTTGCGAAAGAAATTCAAGCGAAAATCTGGCAGTTAGGTATTCGTGGGAAATTTGACAGTTAGATAAGTGGGTGCTGGGTTCTTCGTGATTTGGTACATGAAAATAGCTTAATCTAAATGACATTCCACGCTGAGTGGGAGGATATCAAGTTGTTGTTTTTTTGTAGTCAGTAATGTGTAGGGAAGAAAATTTAACAAGTATCAGTTTTAAGTGAACATCTGTAAGGCATTCTAATGATTTAATTCCGTTGAGCTGGAAAAAAAAATTCCGATTCAAGGCAGAAACATGATGAAACCAAGGAAAGTTATTATCATTGTGAGACCAAGGAGTTCGTGGAAATCAGTTACCTCTAAAACTTGATCAGGTAATTTCAACCTGGTAATTGATATTCAGTGTTTTGACGTTTTCGTCACATTGAAACATGAATTTGGGTTTTAGGGAATGAAGGGCCATGTAATAAAGTTCTATAAAGTTCTGACTATTCAACAGGTCTTGTTTTTTTTTTTTTTTTTTTTTTTTGGCATGTCCCAGTGGGTCATTGTTCTTGCATTTTACCTTTATTGTGAATATTTGTTTCGTCGGTAAATAGTTCGCATGAGGATGAAATTATCATTAATAGATCGTTAATATAAGAGGAAAACAGAACTGGACCGAGGACTAATCCTTGAAGGATTCCATTGTTTTCTGCAATTTAATAAGGACGCTACAAATTTGATGGATTTATTGAATACGCCATATAAAGATTTTTTTTCAAATGAATATTGTGGTAAATAACATCAAAGGCGTTGGCAAAATCAATAAAAAGTACTCCTATGGAAAGATCAGTGGTAGTGTTTAAATGCTATTGTTCAACTGGGCTTGTTAGTACAGTTTGATAGGGATGATTCTTTCTAAATCTGCTTTTGTTTGGATGAAATAAATAATATTAAAAAACAAACAAACAGGACTTGATATTTCGCTTAGATGCCTTTCGAGAGGCTTAGATAGAGTACATAAAATAGATACTGGTCTATTGTTTGACGGACCATTTGGATCACCTGATTTAAAAACTGGCGGTACTTTGATTTCCTCAAAAGCTTGTGGACGGTACCATTTTTCGATGCAAAAGTTGTGAATGTATTTGATATGCTCGGATATCATAGGTGCTGATATTTTAAAATGTTATTGTCAATATTGTCAAGACCGCGAGAATTAGATTGTTTTAATAAACACAGTTCCCTATACACTTCGTGAACACTTAGATACTAAAATTTAAGACTTGATCGTATACTTCTAAACTACTAAAACTGTCAATAGTGACAAATTATTGTTTTCTGTGTTATCAACCTTGGTTGTTCTTTTTTTTATTGAAAAGTTGAAAAGTGGTTACCGAGTTGTTTGGGTGCAGGTGGTGATATATATCTGTTCTAGGAGGAACACCAATTGTGCTTTTTTTTTCTCCCAAACACTGGTTTTCTGGTTGGATTTCTTTTCAGAAGAAATAAGTTCACTAACATATTTTTTAAGCATATCTTTCCAAAGCAGTAACTTGTTTCTTTGTTTCTTGAACTGGGCTCTTTCACCTGTGGATTTAAGTAAAATTATCACGAAAATTACTGTCTGCATAATTTTATTGATTAACCTTTGTGGTTTACTTTCAACTCTAACACGTTTATGTCCAGATGGCACATGGCGGCCAATACTACCCGCATCATTTTTTTTTTAATGAACCATTGTGGTTTACTTTCAACTCTAACACGTTTATGTCTAGATGGCACATGGCGGCCAATACTACCCGCATCATTTTTTTTTTAATGAACCATTGTGGTTTACTTTCAACTCTAACACGTTTATGTCTAGATGGCACATGGCGGCCAATACTACCCGCATCATTTTTTTTTTTAATGAACCATTGTGGTTTACTTTCAACTCTAACACGTTTATGTCTAGATGGCGCATGGCGGTCAAGGCCAGGGCGCAAAATGCGAAACAAGCTGCACGTGCCTCGCCAGGGTCGTTACACTTTAAACCTCGGAAAAGTTTGCAGAACACAAATCAGATAGATTTATGAGTCTTAAGTGTTTTGTAAGAGCACAAAGCTCTGCACCAACGCACACATCTGGGGATTTGTGTTCCTTGTTAAGACCATGTTAAACATATAGGAAGTGCACACTGAGGCCATGCACTGGTACAGATACCTTAATAACATTTGATGAATTATTCCCATATCTATAGTCAATATTTACCTCTGATTCTGATTCTTTGGTTGGGGTATCAATCAATTGTGTTAGACTTTGTAGTTCAAGGGTTCAGTAAACCAATTTCAAAATCTGCTAACAAAATACCTTCTGCTGAACAAACTGCAAACATCATCCATCATGAGTTCAAACCGATCAAACCATTCTGTCCGTTCCCTGGGTTTATATATTTTAAAAAAAACACTAACACTACTGATTTTCTCTCTTTCAAAGAATATGTATCCAAGTAAAACACACACACACACGCACACACACACACACACACACACACACACACACACACACACACACACACACACACAAACACACACAGAGAGAGAGAGAGAGAGAGAGAGAGAGAGAGAGAGAGAGAGAGAGAACATGAACATTTGTAAGCTCTTCCCGCTCCATGCGGACATCACGTGCAAGCGAACCACGAGCTCACAAGAACTTAAAAGAAAAACAACGACCAACCAACCATCCAAACCAACCAACCAAGCAACTAATTTATCGACTAAAAAAAACCTTCCCAACCATGACATACTGACAACATAAGAGTAAGAAACAGACCAACGACATGCAAACCAAGTCACGGTCCAGCCTGATTCCCCAGCAATGGGAAGCATTGTGGAGTTGCGGAGCGGGAGGCGAGCGGAATGGCAAACATGCAGGAGCCACAGTGTGGAGTTGCGGAGCGGGAGGCGAGCGGAATGGCAAACATGCAGGAGCCACAGTGTGGAGTTGCGGAGCGGGAGGCGAGCGGAATGGCAAACATGCAGGAGCCACAGTGTGGAGTTGCGGAGCGGGAGGCGAGCGGAATGGCAAACATGCAGGAGCCACAGTGTGGAGTTGCGGAGCGGGAGGCGAGCGGAATGGCAAACATGCAGGAGGCACAGGAAGACCGAAGACCTGGGCCCAGAGTCATGTGAGCCCACGGTGGACTGAAAGATTGACAACTTCGCAAAAGTAGATAGAGGATAAGCCTCTTGTACCACTATCTGCTCACTGACGAAATTTCATGAGCAGATATGGATTGAAGATAAATCAGAAGACAGCGAAACTCCGGACAAATGAACATGTGGGAGCTTTTAGCCACACACACACGAATACCATCGCATGAACGTGTGGGAGCTTTTAGCCACACACACACGATACATCCATGAACGTGGCTTTAGCCAACACACGATCACGTGAACGTGTGGGAGCTTTTAGCCACACACACACGAATACCATCGCATGAACGTGTGGGAGCTTTTAGCCACACACACACGAATACCATCGCATGAACGTGTGGGAGCTTTTAGCCACACACACACGAATACCATCGCATGAACGTGTGGGAGCTTTTAGCCACACACACACGAATACCATCGCATGAACGTGTGGGAGCTTTTAGCCACACACACACGAATACCATCGCATGAACGTGTGGGAGCTTTTAGCCACACACACACGAATACCATCGCATGAACGTGTGGGAGCTTTTAGCCACATACACACACGAATACCATCGCATGAACGTATGGGAGCTTTTAGCCACACACACACACACGAATACCATCGCATGCAAAACTTGGCATGGAAGTGAAATACCCACTCACTGACACTGAACACCTTTCTCCCAACCCCCCCCCCCCCCTACCCCCCCCCCCCCCCCCCCCCCCCCCCCCCCCCCCCCCCTCCCCTCCTGCTGGCTGAGATCGGAAAGACCAGTCAAGGACTGGCGTAATGAACTTTCCGTCCTTGTAAATCAAGTCACAGTCCAGACTGCTACAGATAGCAACATTGTCCATGCGAAGAGAGGGTACTCCATATTGTTTTTATTTTTTCGCAAATGTCGCTGTCCCTGCATAGATGGATTTTCATGATCCAGTGTAAAAACGGAGCCTCTTCTGAAAACGATGGCGAAATCTTTAACGCTAAGCACGCACCTTTTTCGAAGTCATTGATGCTAATCACGCACTTCTTTTGACTATAGCAACATTGCTTGTGTAGTGTCTCTTTGGGCTACAACTGCAGTCACCGCTTAAGACAGGTCATTCTTCATGTAAAACATTACGGACTTGTTGAATGGGGTATTGAAAGTTGTGCGCTTGTGTCCATGCATGCGTGCATGTGTGCTTTGGACCGGAATAGAAAATAAGCAAGAGATGCAGGAAAGACCTGACAAACAACAAAGGCGTGTGTGTGTGTGTGTGTGTGTGTGTGTGTGTGTGTGTGTGTGTGTGTGTGTGTGTGTGTGTGTTGTATGTGTGTGTGTGTGTGTGTATGTATGTGTGTGTGTGTGTGTGTGTGTGTGTATGTGTGTGTGTGTGTGTGTGTGTGTGTGTGTGTGTGTGTGTGTGTGTGTGTGTGTGTGTGTGTGTGTGTGTCCTCTACCTTCTTGAGAGAAGTACGCTGAAACTATTGATTGCTGAAGGATTAATTGTTGCGATCAAAATGCAAACACACACACACACACACACACACACACACACACACACACACACACACACACACAGAGAGAGAGAGAGGAGAGAGAGAGAGAGAGAGAGAGAGAGAGAGAGAGAGAGAGAGAGAGAGAGAGGAAGAAGAACAAGAACAAGAAGAGCATGAAGAACAAGAAAAAAAAAAAGAAAAACAGATAAAGGTGTACCCAGATTTATCAGGGATATATGAAGAAAAAGACGAATGAGAAAAGTTGGAAGAAGACAACATTCTGGACTAATTAACACCAATCCCTTCTATTTCAGCCACACAGAAAGGCCGTCGGAAGCAGGACATTGCGTGGAAGTGGAAGACCACCTCACTGGAACTGACATGTCAGCAGCGCGGACAGACATAGGAAGGGCACGTGAAGTAACGTAATGAAATCCCCGCCCCCCACCCCCACACCCCCAACCCCCACCCCCGTACCCCGCCTCCTCCCCTCGCAAATCGAGTCACAGTCCAGACTGGTACAGTCAGCAGTGGAAAACCCTGTGAAGTTGTGGGGCAGGATGTGTGTGGAATGGAAGGTAGGCAAGATATACTGGAAAGAGATGAAGTCTGGTGGGGAAGGGGGGAAGGGATCGGAAACGTGGCGACCTACGTCCTCATGGTCTGCTTGTACGTACTTTGACGTTGCAGGGCTTCTGCAGTCCTGTCTATAGGTCTCTTCTGCAGTCCTGTCTATAGGTCTCTTCTGCAGTCCTGTCTAGAGATCTCTTCTGCAGTCCTGTCTATAGGTCTCTTCTGCAGTCCTGTCTAGAGATCTCTTCTGCAGTCCTGTCTATAGATCTCTTCTGCAGTCCTGTCTATAGATCTTTTTTTCTGCAGTCCTGTCTATGGTCTTTTCTGCAGTCCTGTCTATGGGTCTCTTCTGCAGTCCTGTCTATAGGTCTCTTTTTCTACGCATCTACGCATTGTTAGTGGGAGGACATTTCCAAGTTCATGCTCTGTCACACACTGGTAAGATGAGACCTTGAAATGAACGTATTTTTTTTACATCAAAATGTCATCACTGATATAAAGAAAAACAAATAAACGGGGAGTGCGAGAGAAGAAGAAGAAGAAGAAGAAGAAGAACAACGAAGGAGTGGAAGAGGAGAAGGGAGAGAAGGAGAGAGGGAGGGAGAGAGGGAGGATAAGAAGGCTGAGGGAGAGAACTCTCTCTCGTGGTTCATGTGTGTGTGTGTGTGTGTGTGTGTGTGTGTGTGTGTGTGTGTGTGTGTGTGTGTGTGTGTGTCGCGCGCGCGCGCCGCGCGCGTGCGAGTGCATGCACGTCCACGCGCACGCGTTTCCCTTGTGTGTGTGTGTGTGTGTGTGTGTGTGTGTGTGTGTGTGTGTGTGTGTGTGTGTGTGTGTGTGTGCTCACGCGCGCGCACGCGCGCGCTCACGTTTGTGCATGCCCGCGTGTGTATGTATTTCGTATTTAAAATGACAAAGGAGGAATGGATTAAAACTGACGCCAGAGAGAGAGAGAGAGAGAGAGAGAGAGAGAGAGAGAGAGAGAGAGAGAGGAGAGAGAGAGAGAGAGAGAGAGAGAGAGAGAGAGAGAGAGAGAGAGAACAGCAGACACGTTCGTAGGGAGTGATAGAAGGTACAGAAAAATTAGACAGGTGATTGATAATAGAACAAGACACGGTAAACTGATGAACACATGGTAGGAAACGCCCACCCAGAAAAGCAAAGCGAATACCATAGCATGCAAGACATTGCCTGTAAGTAACATCTATCTCACTGCAACTAAGATGTCACCAACACAGACAGACATAGGTAGGGCAAGTGAACAAGTGCTGTAATGAACACCCCATTCTCTGGCCCTTTCCCTTCACACACACCCACACACACACACACACACACACACCCACCCACCACCACCCACCCACACCCACACACCACACACACACACACACACACACACACACACACACACACTAAGGGCCCATATCTACTGATATCCAGAAACATCAGTTCTATGTGACCACATGTATATCCAATACACGGGAGTCGAAGATCATCAGAGTATGGAACTGGATGACATAGTACTTGTAAGAGTCGAACAGCTTATGGGTGTATATGGACTGGGGAAGGTGGAGAAGAGGGAGGAAGGGAGTGAGAGGGGGGAATGAAAAAGCCTTGCTCTACGTGCAAATCAGTCGCCGAACCATGCTATGTTATATGCGTAGAATAAAATTTTGACATTTCAAACATTCACGAACTGGAAGAAAAAAAAAAACTATTGGGGAGGGAGGTGGTGTGGTGTGGTGTGGTGGTGGAGGAGTTAAAAATATCTTTTAAGTGGATAAGATTTAATAAGATAAAAGCCAACTTTGCCAGACTCCATCCATTCTCATAACTGGGATTGAAAACGTTAGACATAGTCAGCGAAAGGTTAAAGGACTTGATCTTATCGTGAAGAGGCTGAAGTGAGTTCTTGTACTAGTACAGTCAAATAAAGAATGAGGGATCTCAAGAATCTGACCACATGCACAAGCAGGTGCCGGTTTTAAATATCTGCCTAACCATCCATTAACCCGCTGCCTATGTACAAGGTTACGGTTTTGGAGATGCCCTGGGGGGTTATATTTTCTTGTTGGTTTAGTCATATCCCATCTGTACTTCCGAGCTGAATCTTCCAGGTATTGTTTCTGTCTCATGTTCCAGATTAAACTTGTGGGGAATGTCAATAGCTTCAGATGAAGAAAGAGGGACATCACAATTCAAAACATCAGATGTATTTCTTGCAGCTTCCGTTGCATAAAAATCAGCTAAGTCATTGCCACGTAAACTGGAATGCATCGGAACCTAAAACGAAGTTATATCAATAACCCGCGTTATTAACTGATGAATTAGAAAGAAATAAGATCTCACATCAAGTCTGAACGACTAGACTTCAATTGACAATGTAGAGCCGTAAGCGCTGATTTTGAGTCCGACAATATAAGTATTTGTCTATGTATAACAGGCATGTCAAGTATAAAATCTACTGCTTTCAACATGGCAAATAACTCTGCTGTAAACATAGAGCACCCTTTCGTAATATGGAATCTCTTTCTAATGATAAGCGCTGGTATTACAAAGGAAGCCCCAACTTCGGAATAATCTAAAACAGATTCATCCGGAAAATGTTTAGATAGGAATCGTATTTCCTATCTATCAAGTTTTGGCATAGGATGATAGTAACAGAGGATTATCTTTTTTTTTTTTTTTTTTTTTAAATTAAGATCTCCATAAGCGTAGATGATTTCAGCCTGCTCTGACAACCAAGAAGGGTGTGAACAACATGGAAGAGCGGCAATACCATCAAGAGCCAGGTTACAGTTCTGAAACAATGGGGAAACATTATTATTATTATAATTATTATGAATAATTATATAGCGCCTATCCTCGGCTAGAGACCAAGCCCTAAGCGCTTTACAATCCACACTCGTTTACACAACGGGCTGCCTACCTGGGTAGTGCCGACTGAAGAGCTGCCAGCTGGCGCTTCATTCAGTCGTTTCCCGTGTCATCCAGTCAATATCGTTCAATATCGTTCATTCAATTTCCTTACTTCCTTCATTCTTTCCATTTTTCACGCAGGGTGCATGCTATGTGTGCATCACAACACCAAACTGGCCTTCACTTCCGAAAGTTGGTGATGGGATTTTACATGTGTGCAAGATGTTATGCGTGTGTTCACACACGGAACCTCGGTTTATAGTCTCATTCGAAGGACTGCATGGGAAATGGAGTCAGAACCAATGTTAACTCCGAGGGAAAAATCCCCATGTACCGGAGAGCGGCTCGGCGGAGATTCGAACCCGCAACCCCAGGATCATCAAGATTACGAGTCCGGCGCTCTGCCACAGAGCTATTCCAGCCCCTAATCACCTAGGGACATGTCAACCGCTTTTTACGGATCTCTCTTGAAATATAGGTACTTCCATCCAGTTCAGTCATTACTGAATTTGGGATGGTTCTAGCTCTCACTGTAAAATTACAGGCGCAACTTAGCCTTGTTCATTTAAGGGTAACACACCAGCCTCCTTGTACGTCAAATCAATTGAAGCCCATCGGGGAAATCCTAATGCAATTTTAATGGCTAACGAGTCAATACTGGTTAGCTTGTGTCAATATGTCTTTGCAGATGTAAAAAAAAAAAAAGCTTCTTGACCATACGACAGAATTGAACGAACTAGCCTTGAGCGACATGGACGAGATTAGATCCCCAGTTAATCAAAGGTATACCAGAAAGTACACGTAATAGTGCAGTTTTTTTCCCTAGCCTTTTCTACAAGGTAATTATATGTTTACTCCAAAAAAGTTTATAGTGGAAGATACCACCAAGAAACTTACTTGTTTGGTTGGGTATGTTAAAGTATTATCAACCCTTATAGAGACAGCTTGCAACGCAGTTTTCTTTGTAAGGACAACAAAAACCGTTTTGTGAGCAGATAAACCGAACCCATTTGATTTCATATAATGAAAAATACTGTCAACTATTTCTTGAAACTGTATCAAAAATCACACACACACATACACCGCGCGCGCGTATTTCGCTAAATAAACCAAAAAAGTTTCAGAAGTTATCTTTTCCTGCATATCTACATGTAAATATACAGGTGTACATGACCGAGTGCATACATGCACGTGTATGTGTGTGTGTGTGTGTGTGTGTGTGTGCGGCGGCGCAGCGCGCGCACACATGCATATACTGTGCGAGTGTCTGTTTGAATGTCTGAGTGGGTCTGTACATCAGTATAAATTACACATTACCATATGTTTGGACAAAGATTTTTGATGCGTGCTCTTCCCAGACATATACTGAAAATATTGTTGTGGGGATTTTTCCTCCAGAAACAGGCAGTAAAAGGCAAAGAGCCATAAGGTCCCCATGTCTTTGACTGGATGTCTGCCAAGAAAGGTCAAGAAAAAAAAGACAGAATATGAAGAACGTTTCGGCTAGAGGGACATTATGGCATGAAAGATATTGTGGGGAAGTGAGAGACAACCTGCCAAGAACTGAATCACCACCACCCCCACCCGACCTCCTATCGGGGCTGAGACTGGAAAAAATAATTCAAAGACTGACTTAATGAAATTTCTGTGTCTGTAAACTGAGTCACGATCAAGACTGGCACAGGCAGCAACACTGTCATGCTTGAGAGGGGAGAGAGAGACAGACCGATGCTGGCGCACACCACTTTTTCCACAAATTTCCCT
>CM065717.1:63677010-63692010 GCA_033310375.1 Conus canariensis
CTCTCTCTCTCTCTCTCTCTCACCCACACACACACACACCCCCCGCGAACGTATATGAACACGTGTGTGTGTGTGTGTGTGTGTGTGTGTGTGTGTGTGTGTGTGTGTGTGTGTGTGTGTGTGTGTGTGAACGCGGGTGAGTGGATGTGTGTGTGTGTGTGTGTGTGTGTGTGTTGTGTGTGTGTGTGTGTGTGTGTGTGTGTGTGTGTGTGTGAACGCGGGTGAGTGGATGTGTGTGTGTGTGTGTGTGTGTGTGTGTGTGTGTGTGTGTGTGTGTGTGTGTGTGTGAGGAGAGGAGGGGGTATGGGAGTGGGAAGGAGAAAAGGGTGCAGGGGAGAGGTCATGGATGCGGAGGAGGGTGGGGTGAGGGACAAAGTAGAGTGGGGGAGGACGGAGGTGTAATCGGGAAGTTCTTGGAGCGCGTGTCCGTGTGCGTGTGATGAAAATGAAAGAGGACGGACATTTGGAAATTATTTCCTGTCTGCTTTTGTTAGTATCCCAGCCTGAACAGAGACAGGATGCGTGTAAACCTGCCATTTGTATTGATTTATTTGTCCTTCTTCTTCTTCTTCTCGTCGTCATGATCATCACCATCATCAATGTTGTTGTTGTTGTTCATGATAAAATTGGCATATTCCGTCAATATTTGAAACTAGGAAACAGGCCAGTATTTTTTTTTTCAATTCTGTATTTGTCTTTTACAAATAAAAATAAAAAAAAGCTAAAATCTTGCGGAATGTTAAGAACATGGATTTGCCTGAGTCTGTATCAGAATAAGCCAATTTTTCAAAACGTCAGAGTTCGACAATTCATAACAAACAAAAAGACATCGAATTGGAAGCATGACAATTGAACATGATTAATTAAACTGTTGTTTGAATTTGTCCAGTTTTCGAATGAACTCTAAAAGCAATACGAATTCGTACTCCACACGCTATTTAAGAAAGCATCAAAGGGCCCAAAATGATAACTCTTACATCCATTCTGAGGACACAAGCCATGAGATACCCAAAAGGGTACTGTACGGAAAACTTGCCATAAACTCAAAAGACAGCTCTTCCACAATGCTGGTACCGAGAGACACATGCCCACACGCCAAAGTTTTGTCAGGTCGGAAGCGATGTACTAAAAACCAATTTAACCCTCTTCCCCTTCCTCAAGAAAAAAAATGTTACAAAAAAGTAAGTTAATGAAAATGGAAATAAATGAATAAATTGATAAATAAATAACGATTTTTTTTTTTCTTGAAAATACTCGAGTCCCGCGTCCAAGTGCGCTAACTGTCTTGACGAGCGAGATCCTGCCTGACTCAGCCATTTTCAAAGCGAAGACTTTCAAGTGACCCCTCCAAAAGGGCACAACACTTGTTGCCCAAAGTTAAGTTTGAAACAGGTGGAAATCTTCCTTGCTTCATGCGTTTGTTACAAATGTCCTGCGCTTCATCTGTGTGCTAGAACAAGCAAGCTCCTCGCTCTACAGACGACAAAAGTTCACAGCGCGAAGGCACACAACGAAAACCTTCCTAAGGGGGAATGAACTTTTTCCCGCAGAAACACAAAGCTTTCAGCGCTCTGTGGAGAACTGAACAAATTGCACACGCAGAAGAAGGCAAAACCCGCAAGTCACTTTTCTTGTCAGTTCACAACACAAAATATAACAAACGTTGAGCCCCACCCCCAACCCCAACATTATCATCTCTCTCTCTCTCTCTCTCTCTCTCTCTCTCTCTCTCTCTCTTGCACACTGAAGAGAATTTCCCCACTACTTTTCATTTTTTCCACGTCCTCAAGGAGAATGGCTCCCCTGCTGGATGGTAGAGGTGACGATTTACACGCCTGCCCCCATCAAGGGTAACCTCTTCCTGCTCCCGTGTCGAGCGGATAGGCCGTGTTGAAGGCCAAGGACCTTGCCAGGGGAAAGGAATGAGAGGGAGGAGAGGGGGAGAAGAGGGGGGGGGGTTGGAGGGGCAACAGCCGGCTGCTAAGTTCCTCTGAGAACGATTCCAGCCACACCCGGCCAGATCGCACCTTTGTACGAAGAACCGGGTCTGAAAGACAACAGTCCTGGCTATAGCCTACACTTAGAAATCCTAGTAACTTATCCTTCATTTTGATAAAGAAAAGCCGAAACGTTGAACCAGTGCAAGAATTTTAAAATGATTCCGGGTTTGAATGACTAAGGGCCCTTGTCGGTCAGCTCCCAGCTGAACACGAAGCTAAACTGGAAGATGGAGTCGCGAGGGACTTGACCCACTGGCGGTTCACACACATCTATGCCTATACCAGCTGTATCACTTTCGAGGTGTGTGCCCCTAGAACACTCTTCACTCGGCGCCATTAGTTTGAAAAAATATCAGGACGGCCCCAACATGAATAGAAACTGTAAAGAAAAATCATAGTTGAAATTTCCAGTGCCTGAAATATATTCACCTCAAAGAACATGCATCAGAGATGAAAACAGCGCAATGTGATTATTCCCTGGCAGGCTGTGTGAAGGAATAGCACGGGGCACCACAACATACTGACACAGTCTCTGACTCGCACAGCAAGCAGTTCCGGCAGGCTGGTGTACACTTGCAAATGTTCAACTATCAGCAAGAGCCTAGACAGAAACAACTTGTAACAATTACTGCTACTTATGGAAACTTATCAGCTCAGCTCAGCTTAGCTCAGCTCAGGCTCATAACTACAGAAGTAGTCGTTGGGGAAACCTGAGGACCGCAGACACAATCTCCCTTCTTCATCTGTCTCTGTCAGCAGCCGCCGGCAGCAGCTCACGTGTATGGAGTCCGGTCCATTCCTTGATGTTCTCATGCCAGTTCTTCCGCTGTCTTCCTGCTAAAGCAACTACAGCTTAAGCAAACCATTATTGATAGCCACTGAAGACAAAGATGCCGACACTGATCCACTGTAAACAGTCATTAACGGAGGAGTCCGGTGGCATGAAATCGTTGAAAGGTATTCCCTGATTGAAAGAGCTCTACAGAATAATACTGGTATTCATTTCTAAGGTATCTCCACACATATTTTCACAAAATTAATAGTCAGTTATCTGAAAATACTTTCTTTAGATTGAGTACATCATCATTTGGAGTTTGTTTATGGATTACACTTAAACTGTTAAAGATTCAGACGTTGTATGATGATAGGATAAACCAGACCACACAACACTGACATCGCTTTTCTGTGAATATTTACAAAAGCTCTCCCTCTCTCTCTCTCTCTCCTCTCTCTCTCTCTCTCTCTCTCTCTCTCTCTCTCTCTGCAAACACAATGACCTACGCTGTCCATCATCACAGTGCCAGAAGGGTTTGCAGACAGAGCACAGGTAGGATTGTGAAGCTGTACGAAGTCCCAGAAGTACGCGTTTATCTGCATTCCCTAATCAAACCCATGTCACTGTGTGCATCTGAACTGCCAGGAAGCACGCGCTTTAAAACTGTGGAGTCAGCTCATTGATTTGCCTATCAAACAATTCTGAAGCCCTAAAACATTGAAAGAGAGGGATCTTGGAAGCATCCACCGTGTATTGACTGCAGCATCAGCGCACAATAATTGTGCTTTAAACAACATACCGGATGTGGATCTAGATTCCCGATACAGGCATTTAAGTAAATACAGAACGAATATCTGTCAATGTGATGAACGGTCACCTGTATTACTGTTGAAAATTCATTGAGTGAGCGCTTAAGCAATGTTTGGGTATGTGTGACAGATTTTCATATGTTTCGTGGGGTTCACGAAGAGAAATCGGTTTGTTTGTTTGTTTGTTTAATTCTAGCAACGCATGACAGACAATGTCAACGACACATGACTGGCAAACTCAGCAAAACTGTGGATCAGTGCCTACTTCTCTGATCCTCAGCAGATTCAGACCCGATGGTTTGAATTCTGGTTTGGATGAAACAAACTGAGAGGAAACCAAAGCTACTGAGGCCATAATTGTTTAGAATTGTTCAGGTCAGGGTCGAATCGAGGATGAAGTCCATGTCCAAATGATCTGTCCACTCTGTGACAAGTTACAAAAGAAATGTTTGTCAAAGTACATGCAGAATATAAGAAATAGTTCACAAAAAGCGTTTGCAATTACATTGCGAACGCTGTTGCAATGTTTATTCTTTTACTCTTTAAGAGGAAATATAAGTCAGAGCACATGCATAATATGAAAAATAGCTCTTTATCCTGTGTTGCACAATAGCATTTGCATCTATATAACGAACTTAGTATCAACATTTATTTTGTAGTTATTTAACGAACTTTGTATTAATATTTATTCTTTAGCGTATTCATTTGAGCCTGAAACTAGAATAGCCAGCCTTAAAAGAAGAACATTTCTTTTGCAGAATCGTCTTGCCACAACGAGTCCATGCACGTCGTTGTAATTCAATCCTGTTTTTCGTTCCGCTTTGTCTGTGTATTAAATGTACGTGGACAACACGTGCAGCCATTATGTGTACAGGTCAGTAACTTTGCATTATAGCTCTCTCTCTCTCTCTCTCTCTCTCTCTCTCTCTCTCTCTCTCTCTTCATCAGATTTTATTTTCATAGCTTTTATTGTCACATGATTACACAGCACTATTATGATACTCACGAAACCAGCCACCATTAAACTGGCCAGGGTTTTCATGACATGCTTATATGACCATCAACCATAAACGGACAGGGCCCTCAATAAAAACATCATCCCTCCACCACCACCACCACCTAGAATCCCCCCCCCCCCCCCCCCCAAATAGGGGTATTAAAACTGGACAAGTACTCCTAGCTCCTATTTGAAGACGCACTCCCAACCATTGGTGACTAGCTGACGGCTGGCCCAGGGTCCACTCAGGCGGGCCTAACGTCCAGCGGGCCTGACTGTAAGGCGTCGGAATGGCGATCTATAAACCTGTCAGCCCCCTCCGCTACAGGTGCCTATCACATCCTCACCGGCCGTTCAACTCGCCACTGACCTCGGCCATAACTCCCCGTCCTCCGGTGACCTTTCAGTCTGACCACTCAGTGACCCCGGGGTGATCGCTATGAATACATCACGCGTAATTATGAGGGTCCATTTAGCCCCGGGACGGCCGGGCCTGTAAGCCTGCCGGTGAGCTGCCACTGACGACTAGCATCGAGACCTGGGGAGGAGAGGGGAGGTAGCGCGCGGGGTGGGAAAGGGGCGTTGGGTCTTGCGGTCGGGTCGGGTCTAAGGCTGGGGGAGATATGCAGGCCCACGTGTGCAGGTACAGTTGAAAGGTGTGCGGTGGCCTCCTCTGCGGCTGGGAGAGGTGGGGGTGGGGGGGGAGGGGGGCTGGGGCTGTGGTCAGCCTTTCCTCCCTCCCTCTCAGCACACTTCCCCCTCCCCACCTTACTCCGTCACCTACGACCACCTTTCATCCCCACGTCCACCTCACAACACTGCCTCTCTCTCTCTCTCTCTCTCTCTCTCTCTCTCTCTCTCTTGTCCCCATCCTCCCGTCATGCACCTTCCTGAATTCTCCTAGACTCACTAGTGACCGGGGAGAAGACACGACACCAAAGCAATACAGGGCCTGTACTCCCTCCACTCCGCCCCTCCCCCTTCCGTCATGCATCTCCCTTAGTTCTCCCTGACTTACAACTGATCAAGGCGAAAACATTAAACCAGTTCAACATAGTATTCACTAGCTAACCCCTTCCCCCATCCCAGTCTTCCCTCCACCCATCCAGCCTTCACCGCCAGCAAACCAAACCACAGACAGGCAACGAAGCGCTGGTCTGTGAACAATTGTGCAATGGAATTTCGCTGGTCTGTGAACAATTGTGCAATGGAATTTCGCTGGTCTGTGAACAATTGTGCAATGGAATTTCTTGTTCACAGTGCAGATGCTGACGTTATACCAACGGATGTCAAACAATGAACGAAAGAAAGAATATTGGAACAACAGAACGAATTATGAAAAGTAAAGAGAGAGACAGATGGACAGACACGGAAATGGATCATGACGATGCCACATATAAAACAGAGAGAGAATACGAATACGAATACGAAAGATCTAATGTTAGACTTTGTGCCCATTCACACTAATGTTAGACTTTGTGCCCATTCACATGCGGACAATGAGGAGGGATGGGGGGATGGAATAATACAACACATACAATCAAATTCAAACATGTTAGGTCGTCATGATATGGAAGCCACTTCAAGGAAATACAGTAATTTCATGATCAGTCTGCTAAAGCATAGTAAAAACAGCTTTGCAGTTACTGGTCTACATAAGTTTTTGTACCATGAACATAAGTTCAGATAATGATAATAAACTTTACAGTTTACATTACATGCATATCAAGCTTTCCTTTGTAACGAGAACTTTGATCACAAATTTAAGTGATGACTGTATAGTGATTAAGTCATGTTTTACACAAGATTTCCTTTCTAGCCACACTGATGTCAGAACAGTAGTAATAAGGTCGTTTGTGATCGTTAGGTTGCTTCTAAACGAAGATTTCCATTGCAACCAGCACTCGTGTCACATGTCTTTTTTCTCTGGTCTGATAGTGTTGATGAGGCTGTCCATTCTCTTTAAGGTATCCTCAAAACACTCGTTATTGTGTTTTAGAGGTCACTCACAGTCAGTTGTGTAGTGTCAACTGATTCACGAACTTCTGTTGTACTGTTGCTCGTGTTCTTGTTCTCTGCATCAGTTTCCCGAGGATGGAAGGTCAGGCTGTCGTCATGCTCCTCCTGTGTAAATGACTGTCATTCGTTTTCCTGTGTTATCATATCGTCCTCTGACGCAGTTTCTGACTTACCACAATCATCACACATTTTCACTACCTGAGGGTTTATGTCACTTGCTGCGTCAGGCGACGGACAGTACTGTTGATCTATATGCGTTTGATGCGCACAGCTCTCAACACAGGCAGAACTGCCGTCGTGAAAGATGTCCGACGCATACTTAATTCCGTGTCGTAAAACAAACTTGGGGGATTCGGGAGGAACAGACCAGAGGGAGATGCGTAAGAATTTGCCTTCTGTTGCAATCTGTGGACCTCGGCCCGTCTCCTGTCCTTGGATATCTGTGACGGACATTTTCGGCAAAAGACGACAGTGCTGTCCTGGTGAGTGTGTGCAGCGGCGGGTTGAGTTGGTGGCTGTTTCAAACGCAGCACGACGACAGTCTGTGCTCCTCTGTCTTCAATTTTGAACAATAATAAAACGCAGTTCTTGCAACAAACTGTTGAGCATACACTCAAGAAATGTTGAAAGTCCTATGACTGGCATTGTGACTTATTTTCAAGCAAAAGGAAAGCAAAATGGTCAGAGCTTCGCTGAAATGCTTCTTGCCGGTAGCTATGCAAGGGAAGCCACTCAAAACAGAGAGAGAGAGAGAGAGAGAGAGAGAGAGAGAGAGGGGGGTCATCAGACATATAAACTGTTCCTCGCCTCCACGAAGAAATAATATTTATTTAAAATTCAGGATCCAATACGTGGTTCCTTTCTGTCTTTCGTTCTTTCTTTCTTTTGTTTGTTTGTTCGTTTGTTTGTTTTCAGTACCCGAGAGTGCTATGGACAAGTCACAGGAACACAGGTCACAGGAACACAGGTCACAGGGGTCACAGGAACCCAGGTCAAACAGGAGTCCCAGCACGAGACAAGAAAAAGAGAAACAGAAAACAACTCTCAACGGACAAACTGAAAAAACAAACAAACACACACACAAAAATAAAACCACTGGCCTTTGACCTCGGCGCTCTTCTTCCACCAGTGGACTGGAACCACTGTGGGATTCCTGTTTACCATGGATAAGTTTAACCACTGTGGGATTCCTGTTTACGACAGAAGGTTAGTTTAACCACTGTGGGATTCCTGTTTACGATAGAAGGTTAGTTTAACCACTGTGGGATTCCTGTTTACGACAGAAGGTTAGTTTAACCACTGTGGGATTCCTGTTTACGACAGAAGGTTAGTTTAACCACTGTGGGATTCCTGTTTACGACAGAAGGTTAGTTTAACCACTGTGGGATTCCTGTTTACGATAGAAGGTTAGTTTAACCACTGTGGGATTCCTGTTTACGATAGAAGGTTAGTTTAACCACTGTGGGATTCCTGTTTACCACAGGTTAGTTTAACCACTGTGGGATTCCTGTTTATGATAGAAGGTTAGTTTAACCACTGTGGGATTCCTGTTTACGACCGAAGGTTAGTTTAACCACTGTCGGATTCCTGTTTACGACCGAAGGTTAGTTTAACCACTGTGGGATTCCTGTTTACGATAGGAGGTTAGTTTAACCACTGTGGGATTCCTGTTTACGACAGAAGGTTAGTTTAACCACTGTGGGATTCCTGTTTACGACCGAAGGTTAGTTTAACCACTGTGGGATTCCTGTTTACGATAGGAGGTTAGTTTAACCACTGTCGGATTCTTGTTTACGATAGGTTAGTTTAACCACTGTGGGATTCCTGTTTACGACCGAAGGTTAGTTTAACCACTGTGGGATTCCTGTTTACGATAGGAGGTTAGTTTAACCACTGTCGGATTCTTGTTTACGATAGGAGTTTAGTTTAACCACTGTCGGATTCTTGTTTACGATAGGAGGTTAGTTTAACCACTGTGAGATTCCTGTTTACCACAGGTTAGTTTAACCACTGTGGGATTCCTGTTTACGATAGAAGGTTAGTTTAACCACTGTCGGATTCCTGTTTACGATAGGAGTTTAGTTTAAACGCCTGGCCATACAGGTTCCCGTGGTTACTGCCAATTTCCTTCATAAGTTTACGTCTTGAGGAATGCTCTTCTGAATGAATCAAACGTTTAAGAAAAACTGTATCCTCAAAGATATCACAGGACCGGAGAAACAAAATCCACGAAAAACAGTGGAGGGATGGAAGCTACATCATCAAAAAAGTGATGGGGAATAAATGGAAATCTTTCCTGGAAAAGAAACACAAAGCAATATCTACTTACCCGCAGGTTTTTCATTCCTCTGTTCTGTTTGTCAAATTATCTTTCGAGACACCGAAGATGCTGTATGTAGCCAATACGGCTTTAATTCATTGTTATCTCGGGACATACTGGTTAACATTCATGGACCTAAGAACCCGCAGCATTTTCTTATATCAGTGTCATGACTGTAACCTCTTGTGGCTGTAACTCCATCATCAGGAGACTGATGTGGAGATGGGTCACCTACAGGATTGTAAATGTGGGATAACCTCGATTAAGACACAAAACAAAAACCTGCCTTTAAACAATACAGAGGAATAGATATGGACCTGATGGTGTGTGGTCACTTCTTTAGGGATCACAGATCTTGTAGCTTTTGTTGCATGACAATGAAAGCATTGATCTTAATCGGTAGTCTGCTAGACTGCTGGATGCTGGTAGCCAGTAAAGTTGTGGGACTATCCGACCATTCGTCAGAACTGCCCATTGTCTCTGGGGTGTTCATTGGCGTTCATGATCGTTACACAAGTTTAGCAGGGAGAATCGTGGGATCTAGATGGTCCACTCTTGTGTCGTTGACCTGCACTGTCTGATGCCAAACCAGACATCTGATAAAGGTTCCGTCAACTTGACTCGGGTAATGCTCCGGAAGGTTAAACAGGAATTGCTGCAGACTGAAATGTCTTCACATGGGTGTTCTGCCATGAGGGTCCTGTCATTCTGTATGTCTTTGTTGATGTTTGAAAGGCGGGAGGATCACTGCGTCAGTCATGGCACAGGCCAAAAGTGTTCTGTTATGGCACAGGCCAAATGTGTCAGTCATGGCACAGGCCAAATGTGTCAGTCATGGCACAGGCCAAAGGTGTCAGTCATGGCACAGGCCAAAGGTGTCAGTCTTGGCACAGGCCAAAGGTGTCAGTCTTGGCACAGGCCAAGTGTCAGTCATGGCACAGGCCAAATGTGTCAGTCATGGCACAGGCCAAAGGTGTCAGTCTTGGCACAGGACAAAAATGTCAGTCATGGCACAGGCCAAATGTGTCTGTCATGGCACAGGCCAAATGTGTCTGTTATAGCACAGGCCAAATGTGTCAGTCATGGCACAGGCCAAAGGTGTCAGTTATGGCACAGGCCAAATGTGTCAGTTACGGCACATGCCAAAGGTGTCAGTCATGGCACAGGCCAAAGGTGTCTGTTATGGCACAGGCAAAATGTGTCTGTTATGGCACAGGCCAAATGTGTCAGTCATGCCACAGGCCAAAGGTGTCAGTCATGGCACAGGCCAAAGGTGTCAGTTACGGCACATGCCAAAGGTGGCAGTCATGGCACAGGCCAAATGCGTCTGTTATGGCACAGGCCAAATGTGTCTGTCATGGCACAGGCCAAATGTGTCTGTCATGACACAGGCCAAAAGTGTCAGTCATGGCACAGGCCAAAAGTGTCAGTTACGGCACAGGCCAAATGTGTCAGTCATGGCACAGGCCAAATGTGTCAGTCATGGCACAGGCCAAATGTGTCTGTTATGGCACAGGCCAAATGTGTCTGTTATGGCACAGGCCAAATGTGTCAGTCATGGCACAGGCCAAAGGTGTCAGTCATGGCACAGGCCAAATGTGTCTGTTATGGCACAGGCCAAATGTGTCTGTTATAGCACAGGCCAAATGTGTCAGTCATGGCACAGGCCAAAGGTGTCAGTTATGGCACAGGCCAAAGGTGTCAGTTACGGCACATGCCAAAGGTGTCAGTCATGGCACAGGCCAAATGTGTCTGTTATGGCACAGGCCAGATGTGTCAGTCATGGCACAGGCCAAATGTGTCTGTCATGGCACAGGCCAAATGTGTCTGTCATAGCACAGGCCAAAGGTGTCAGTCAAGGCACAGGCCAAAGGTGTCAGTCAAGGCACAGGATCAATGTGTCAGTCATGGCACAGGCCAAATGTGTCTGTCATGGCACAGGCCAAAGGTGTCAGTCATGCCACAGGCCAAAAGTGTCAGTCATGGCACAGGCCAAAGGTGTCAGTCTTGGTACAGGCCAAAGGTGTCAGTCATGGCACAGGCCAAAGGTGTCAGTTACGGCAGAGGCCAAAGGTGTCAGTCATGGCACAGGCCAAAGGTGTCAGTCATGGCACAGGCCAAATGTGTCAGTCATGGCACAGGCCAAAGGTGTCAGTCATGGCCCAGGTTCAGGGCATCAGTAATGGCACAGTACACACAGAAGTCAGGACCAGTGTCGTACCCTGATTCTTAGTCCTGTTCTTCGATAATGCTCCACACTGGTAAGATAGCCAATACAGCATGAAACGAAGTCTTCAAAGTCAGCCACGACTGACCTTCAGCTCCGAACCCATAATTGCACGTTTGTCGACGACAGGACACGACACATTCAACCTAGTTACTTGGCTTTTGTATCCAAAGACTTCAAGCCAGAGATGCTGGATGTTGGGGCACATTTGTCCATCGTACAGAATGCCGTGGCTAGGACAAAGTGTTGAGTGAACAGTCGCGTAGTCGTGTTGATTCTTTTCATTGTCACAAATTAGGTCTTAAAACTGGGTGTGCCGTCATGGTGAATCTGTGAGGAAGCTCACTCTGGTGCATAGACTGATGCCGAAGGACAGCAGTTGGCCTTGGCTGTCAAGCGCATTTTTGAACGCGGTACGGCTGGGATTCCATATCCGCGGCATTGCCATGCACCCGACACGTCCTCTTTGCACAACAGACAGCACCGGTCGCAAAACCCCCATTCATGAATTCATCTAAATGAACACAACACACACACACACACACACACACACACACACACACACACACACACACACACACACACACACAAGCGCGCGCGTCAAAATCCATATCTTGATAAAGGTATACAACCACAAAATCTTTTTTCTTCCCTCCCTTAACTCCGTTGGTGGAGGATGGGGTATCACTGGGGCACCACACTGAAGAAACACGAGGGTTTTTTTCGTTTTTTTTTTTTTAGCTGAGAAGTAAGCACAATGTAAACCTTTGACTTTGCAGACTTTTTTCCCTTAAAAAGTGAATGCATAAGCTGTAAGATCATTTCTTATTGATATAAGATTATTACAAGAACCCCCCAAGGCAAGAAAAGCAGAAACCGACCACGAAGCAGCTGGCACCGAGAGCTTGCAGCCAGAAGCTGTTGGAAAGGAAAGTGCAATGTCTGCAGAGAACTTGGCGGCATCATCTGCCGCATGAGAAGCATTTGGCAGCCGTCAGTAAGGAATGATGCTCTCTACCTGAAAATTTGGGAAAAAAAAACAACAAATAAATCATTTAGGGATGCTGTGTCTGATGAGGGAAGCTGTTTCACACATACAACATATTGTTCTGATCGTAATAGCAGCAGTAGTAGTAGTATTGTTCTGATAGTAAGAGAAGCAACAGTAATGATAATAATAGAAATGCTTTCTTAATAATAATGATAATAAAAATAACATAAATAAAACATAAGATAAAATAATATAATAATAATAATAATAATGATATGATATAATAATGATAATCATAATAGCAGCATCAGCAACAATAATAGTAATAGTAATAATATCAATTACAATGATGATGATAATGATGATGATGATGATGATGAAGATGATGATGATCATGATGATGATAATAGTAATAATGATAATGGTAATAATAATAATAATAATAGTAACAACAACAACAACAACAACAACAATAATAATAATAATAATAATAATAATAATAATAATAATAATAATAATAATGTAAACAATGGAAAAACTAAAGAAAAAATAGCAATTACAATTTGATATCACAATTATGCAAGAACACGTGTGTGTGTGTGTGTGTGTGTGTGTGTGTGTGTGTGTGTGTGTGTGTGTGTGTGTGGTGTGTGTAGTCAAACTACTGTTATCTGGAGTCAATCTGGTGGTTGCTCACATGATATCACAACAAAGCAGAACAAGGCCAGACTGAAGAGACGAAATGACAACACGATGAAAGCAAAGCCAAAAAACGACGGTTCTCAAAACGGTGACATCCGGAACAGCAGTACAGAAAACAGTGAATCCGAAGGGATAAAAGAACAATCTCAACAAAAAAAAAAAAAAAAAAAAAAAAAAAATTTAAATTTTAAAAAATAAAAAGAAGAAAAGCTATTGCAAGGAAAAAACAGGGCAAAATGCAAACAGATAGTGACAAAGCAAGATTCGGCATGACCAAAAAGGAATGTCGCAAAATTTAAATCGCAAATACGGGAGGCAGCGAAACTGTAAAATTGGCCCCCATCTAGACACGATAACACTAAAAAAAAAAAAACAAAAAAAACAAAAAAAAAGACTAGAAAATTGCCTATGCTACTCACGTGCTACATTTGTCATGGTCTTATGAGGGCAGCCAGTCCCAAACGGGGTGAGAACATCGTGGACAAGAGCAGCCCACCACTGCGTTCTATTTTGTTCGTTCAGGTGGGCATAATTCACTAGCACTGAATTAATCAAAACGAGTTCTTTCCATTTAGGCAGTGGGTACGATAAAGACGAAATACATATACAGTGAAAGGAAAGACGGTGGGAAAGGAAATACAGGTAAGGTAAGGGGGCGTGGGGGCGGGGAAGCGGGGGTGAGTGGGAACAGAGTGGAGGAAGGCTTTCTGTACATGCATACTCCGGGCGAGTCATTACCAAAAGCAAGGCCGAGTCTCGACACTTTGGTCCTTGCATTAGCCTAGACCTGTTCCAAATAGAATGTACTGTCACCATCTCCTCCTTGTGTAAGGGACCGATGACATGTATTTTCTTTGACGTTTCCGTTTTGGCCAGTGTTTGTTCTATTTTTAGTTGCACATCTAATTATATATGTTTGTTACATATCGGCATTGAATTGTCTAACCTTTATAAGCAATAAGTCGGTACAAAATACTATGTAAAAATATCTTATGTCAGTATGTAAATCAATAGTTGCAGCCGGTCATATTTCTTAAGAAAATGTGAATTTCGTATGATTGAACATGTTGCTGAAAACGTTCATTTGGGAAGACGTTTAGCCTTGACCATTTGGTGACATCTTTACGCAGGGTACAAAAAGAAAGGTTCAGACAATGCCTATGGTTTTGCAACGTATTGTTTCGCCAGCGCTTGGAATCGTTGAGAAAAAGCCAAAGCTAATATATAATTATGCCACAGACGTACAGACATACACACGCGTGTGCATGCAAACACACACACCACACACACACAACACCACACACACACACACACGAACAAACGAAATGGGCGGGAGAAGGGAAGGGATAGTGGTCAGGTCATGACAGGAACGGAGAGGGGGGGGGGGAGAGGGGGAGGACAGAGAGGGGGGGGAGGGATCCAAAGAAAGGAGAGAAAGCATAAGAAACAGCAAAAAACTAAAACAAGTGAAGAAGTTAAAAAAAAAAACAGAAACTGCGAATGACGACAAGAAAAATAGCTGTCCTAGGTGACAGGATATAAATCGACAGGCCAAGATGAAAGGGATGGGCAAGGGGGGAGGAAGGGACAATGACCTGTGGACGTCAGCACTTCAAGGTGATGTTTGTGATGGCTTCACGGAATGTATGGCCACTCCATCCCCGACCTCTTCTAAGGATTTCATCCTCCACTGACAGCTGGTTAATCTGATACAGGTCTTTGTTGCTCACGACGTTACGTCTTGGAGCTGGAGACTTGACCTTGCACAGGTGCAAATGAAGGTCTGGACTTTTTTTTTTCCTGGTGATTGTTTTGAATATGCGTTATCATCATCATTATTATTAGTAGTAGTAGTACTATGATTATGAATACTTATATAGCGCCTATCCTCGGCTAGAGACCAAGCTCTAAGAACTTAAAATACAATCCACATTCGTTTACACAACCGTCTTACCGTTTTAGGATTACCATTATGAAAACGTCGATTGGGTTAAAACCTATTGGACACGCCTCAATGTTACTCACTTTGCAATGTTCACATATACCTTGAACACTTCCCCCCCCCCCCACCCGAGAGGGGGAACGGAAGAATGGGGGTGAAGGTGTAGAAGACATGCGCGGATATCTTCATGGGTGTCAGTGTTGTGGATGTGTGTATGC
>CM065717.1:63694510-63697010 GCA_033310375.1 Conus canariensis
ATTTCTGTGGCCATTCATGTTCTGCTCTCATTGTGACCTCAGCTTTGCTCTGCTCTCCACGTCTATGCCTTTGATGGGTTCGTGTTGAGGTCGCCGGCATCAGCAAGTTCATGGGAGTCGTCCTTGGATGGACATGGCGGCGTCTTCCGGAGAGCGACGCTCACCTACGATAGCTCCGTGACTACGCAATTATTGTCGTCAGGATGGGGCTTAGTAGGCGGTGTCCTGCTTGCGCTGGGTACCAGTAGGCCTAATACTGAACCCACCGAAGTGACTCGGCGGCAGTGCAGTATCTTCTCCGGAGGACTGCCTCCTGACGACTCGACATTGACTGCTCCTAGTGGATTGCCGGCGCCGGACTGCGACGAGGAAAGCAGGGATGTAGATGGATGGCCGGCATGAGCAGCGAGGGGGTAAGGCCACTGAACAAGCACAGAAGATGAGACTGGAAAAAAAAGCCATGGACACCGCAGTCAACACCACGCCGCGATCAGGTTAGGTTTCTTTTTACAGATTCAAAACAACAAAGAGGAAACAGGGGAGAGAAGGGAGTGTGAACACATAGGAAAGGGCCAGGAGCGTAAAACAAAAAAAGGCACGACGGAAAACATGGAAAAAAGAAAGAAAGATAAAAAGAAGGTGAAAAACGGGAGGAAAGGAAGAACGAGATTTAAGAATGAAAGAACAAAATAAAGGAAGGGAAATTTCACACACCTACAAATGACCGGAAATGGAAAATCCGGCATCACATTGCTTGCCAGACCCACCTGGTGATCTGCTGGCTGCAGTGCCGACTACCTCACAGGTGTGGTATGCTGGCTCAACGAGCCACCTCACGAAGAGATGGGTACACTGTCTACCTCACAGCTGTGAGGAACATGAACGAGGAGGAGTAAACATTGCAACAAGATATACAACAGCTTGAAAGAAAATTAGTATAAAGTCAGAAAGATGTCAAGGTTGTAGAGTACAAGAAGAACTGAAAGCTACACAAGAGAGAGAGAGAAAAAAAAGAATCGAGTGGTTACTTTCATGGTCGAGAACCAGACGGGCAGCTGAGGGGCAAAAATGTAATTTGGAAAACTTTACAAGTAGGGCAAGACCAACTGATGATCTCTGTAATATTCTAAACGACCAAAAAGAGATTCTTGATGAAGTGCATGGTTTTATTAGCATTTGTGTGAATATTAGGTTGATGACCATGACTTGAATGAAGTTGTTAAACACATTTCCCAATTAGAGACTGACGAAGGCAATGATACAGATAGTGATATTACATAGTGAGGGGCCATTACAGCATTAAAGAACACAAGGAACAATGAAAGCTGTAGCAATGATGGTTTCACAGCCGACTTTTTACGTGTTTTTTTAACAGAATAAGTATTTTGTTTTTAGAGAGCTCTACATGGCAGATTTTGAAGGAGGGAGCTTTCATCTGTTCAAAGACAGAAAGGAATCAAATGTATACCAAAAGAAGATGAACCAAAATACCTTATAATGAACTGGAGGCCAATCTCGTTGTTGAATGTTACGTGTAAAATAGGATCATCGTGCATCGCCAACCGTTTTAAAAGATGCGATACCTGAACTCATTAATGGTGACTAAACAGGTTTTCATTGAGACTAGATATATAGGGGATATCATAAGGCTCATGTATGACAAATTTGCTTACTTACAAGATTAAAAACCCACTAGATCGTTTGTTGAATATTGACTTTGAGAAAGAGTTCCATTCACTCACTGGGATTTTATGTTTAAAGTATTGAAAGCATTTGTTTTTGAAGGTTTCTGCAAATGGATAAAAAAAATATTTAACAGGAACATTAATTTCTGTGTCTGTGTCAATAGTCAGGTTTCCGATTGGTTTCAGATAGAACGAGGATGCAGACAGGGTGACCCACTATCATCATACGTATTTCATCTTCTGTGTTGAAATTTTAGAATTAATGACGTATCAAAATGCAGACATCCGAAGAGTAATCGTCATACTGTCGAAATTACATTTCCTAAATACGCAGACAATACAGAATTCCTTTTACCGGGTAACGTAAGGTCAGTTGAGACATGTGTAAATGTACTAGGAAGATTTTGACATATATCAGGTTTGACTATGAATCCAGGAAATCCTAGCGCAATTTGATTGGTTAGGCGTACAAACTCCGCAGTCCGGTATATGGACAACTTAGGTATGGTGTGGAACTCGGAAAAACAATCCTTGGAACATGGTTTACAAATGATTTACAGAGTTGTTCAAGCATTAAATATTCAGAAAAACAGCAGACGTGAAACTTTAATTTAAGGTTTGGGTGAGAAGACAACTAGCACCCTTATGAAGGGTGGCGATATTAAAATAACTTATTTTGTCAAAGCTTGTTCACTTATGGCTCTTGCTACGTAATCCATCGGAAACTTTTCTTTCAATCTTTAAAAAGCCGCTGTTACAAATTTGTGTGGAATAAGAAACAAGACAGAACAAATAGAAAATCTGCATGTAGGAAT
>CM065717.1:63702010-63722010 GCA_033310375.1 Conus canariensis
ATGTGTCCGGTCTGTGCAATGTCAGAGTTGTGTAGCGTCGGTACCAACCCCCTTATATAACAATATGGGAGCGTGAGTCCCTTGACCCGGCATCGCAGCTGCAAGCTTTTACGTTGAAGGTCGCCTGGCATAATGGTGACGAAGGCTGGATTTGTTGACGCCTTTGAAAAACCTGGTAGCTGGATGAAGGCGGCATTGTCACCTGGGGCGGGGTTCTCAAGGCGCCTTTTGTGTTTCTTCTCATTTCCGATCCGGAGTCTAAGCACCTGAGGCAGCCCATCCTTGGTTACCATCTCATTCTGGTACTTCTGTGACAACACTGACAGCATTAGCTTCTGTGACAACACTGACAACATTACCATTCTGCTGTTCCTGTGAATCTATCAGCGATGTAGAGGCGGGGACGTGCGGCGTGGGCAACTGCCATTCCTCCTTAGCACACCACACAGGCTTGCATCCGATCACACCTCATTCCCCTGCAGCAAGGATCACCATCCATGGTTGGCCTTGATCGGCGGGGGCCATGCTATTATTGTTTTTGTCAGTGTTGTCATGAGGTTCCCCGGTCTATGAATACAGTGTCGGTGGTCTGCGGGGCTCTACACAACATGACATGGCTGTTAACCAGCCGTTCTGTTCACACAGACAGTCAAGTTGTCAGGTCGCTTAATTCCCTTCACACCCTCTTGTGTAGAAGAAGACATCTCCACAATGTGCTTTTGAAGCAGGAGGCTGTGCGTTGTTTGTTTGTTAATAAGCAGTTAATTAGAGATGGTGTTGAGAAGCGACTATATACCACTGGCGATTGTGCATTTTACTTTATTCGCTTGTGCTTACTGTTTCTTTTCATATATCCACACCTTAAACAAAACTAACTTTCTGTCCACCTACCCACCCCTCATATTTTCTCCCTTCTTGCTCGTGCCCCTATTTACACCCCACCCTCATCGTGTCATGCCCCTTCGACCCCCACCCCCCACTCTGTCCCCTGCATCTCTCTCGCCCTCTCTCTTTCATCAATGCATTTGTTTCGCCTTGAGGCTGAGCATACACATGTCATTGCGCTTCAATACTTTGTCATGAATGAATATTTGGATAATATGTATACTCCTCTCTCTCTCTCTCTCTCCTCTCTCTCTCTCTCTCTCTCTCTCTCTCTCTCTCTCTCTCTCTGCCCCGCGGAAATATAATGATTAAGGTGTAAACGGATAATAATCGTATTTTTTATTATTCAATGCGAAAGAACATAGCAGCACGTCTATCAACAAAAAATATATGTAACAATTGTTACACTCTCATATTGGAAACCCAACAGCACACACAAACACACAACACACACACACACACACACACACACACACGCGCGCGCGCGCGCGCGCGCGCACGCACATACACACACACACACATACACACACACACCGCGCGCACGCAGGCACGCTCGTAACACACACACACACACACACACACACACACACACACACACGCGCGCGCGCGCGCGCGCGCGCGCGACGTAATGTCCAGTCATAGGCAGCCTCCCTGAGTACAGGGCCAGGGTCATCGAGGAATGACAAGTTAATTAGAATGGCATTAAAGGACAGGCGACCAAAGCTCGTGTCAGCCCACACTGATTGACGTCCACTAATTACCGCTGAAGACCAAGCCCAGCAGCTGCAAGTATCACTACCTCGTCAGGATGTCCCCAAAGGTTGTATGGAGTTTGTTTAGTCTGGCCAATTGAACAGACACCTCCCTATTCCGTCTCTTGGTCTTCATTTTCTTATTGTTGTTGTTGTTGTTGTTGTTGCTTTTTCTTCTTCTTCTTCTTCTTCTTCTTCTTCTTCTCTTCTCTTCCCTTCCGTCCTTCCACTAATCCTTTTCTGCCGTCTCCTCCTCCTTCTCTTCCCCTCTTCTTCCTCCTCCTCCTCCTCCCCTTCTTTTAAATTGTTGTGTTGTTGTTGTTGTTGTTCTTCCTTCTTCTTCTTCTTCTTCTTTTTTTTCTGTTGTTGTTGTTGTTGTTGTTTTCTTCTTTCTTCTTCTTCTTCTTCTTCTTCTTCTCTTCTCACTCTTTTTCTGGTCTTTATCCTCCTCCTTCTCCTCGTTCTTCTCGTTCCTATCCCTTTGCATGTTCTACTTCTAAAAAATGGGGGACGCGCACACGCGCGCGCACGCACGCACGCACGCACACACACGCATACACACACATACACACACCATATATACAAACGTACATACATACTTACACACATACATACATACATATAGACAGACAGACATATGTACATACATAGATACATACAGAGACAGACAGACAGACAGACAGAGAGACAAACAGACAGAGAGTGTGTTATCCTGGGTGTAACCCATGAGCAAGTCCATGTTACAATTTACATCTAACCCCCCGCCACCTAGAAGGACAGCTATGCACCAACTCCCTCAGAAAGGCATTAAGAAGATCGCACGGTGTACCAACATCGGACAGAATCTGGATCTGACCTTAGATCTAGATCCACACCAACATGTGTAAGGCCAACCGCAACAACTACATGTTTTTACACTCATATGGCAAAACAAAATATTGTTATTTTGATCATTTTTTTTTAAACTTCTGTGATCAATTCATCGGTGAAAAGTATGTTTCTAGGCCAGGGAAGGGAACTGTAGAACGAACTAAAAGAGACTTCTCTCATATTTTGAGTAATACAATTTGGAAAAACAAAATGTGACCTTTGATATCACTTGGAGTTTAAATATTTAGTCAAAATACATTACTATCATAGAGAGTTTTGGGACACACATCTAAATGTTTTCTTGAAGAAATCAAAACACAATCCACATGCATGAAGAAAAAGGAAAAAAAATCGATAGGGAGGGGTGGGAGTGGGGATGCTGGGTCAGTATACCCGAAAAAAGATTATAATAATGTCATTGATATTGAAAATGACGTCAATGACGGAATTAACAAGGTACAGAACAGGATAAATAAATAGATAAATAAATGAATAACAAATAGATAATGAGTAAATAAATAGATACATAAATGAAATCACAAAAACAAAAAAACAAAAAAAAAAACAAAAAAAAACCCACCACACAAGTTCAAATTGCCATGGAGCATAAAGCATTCGATTCAGTGTCACATTTGATGTCTACTGTGTACTAAAAAACACAAATTCGTAAACATTCCATTTCGCGGTAAACTTGCGCGGGTTGTCATTAACAGAGGCAATAAACTGTTCTATTTTATACCTTGCATTCAGCCGCCTCTAAAAAAAAAAGCAGTTAAAAGGGTGAGCATTTTTCTACTGCACATTTACACATATACAGTTTGGCAAACAAAAGTGCCATCTATAGTAATACTGCCGTTCACATCCAAAAGTACATATTCATGTGAAATTTTTACATCATACACGTTTCCACGTTTTTCGACAAATATTCTTCTCCAAAAAGGCCCCCAACCATCTGAAGTGTTTACATCTTCAAGAAGAGAATTCAACGGAATCTCTTACTTCATTATACAACGAACATTTCATCGCCGCTGATACTCCTAGAGCACTTGAACCATGTTGTAAGAATTCTGCATGTGCATAGAGTTAATCATTAAGCATGACATCATAGATGCTTATCCATTGGTAGACAGTGTCCATGTTCAGTGGAAAATGTGTAGCAATATTGCTGAACGGATCCCGGATCCGCAACTCGGATCTCTACCCAAGTCCACCGGGTACGTCTTCAGGCCATATTCTCCACCAGCATTGGCTGAAATCGGTGCTGTACCTTTTTCGCATCATTTTGCTGACAGACAAAAGAAGGAAGCAAACTTACAGACGTAAACCTGGAAGGAGATATTGACGAAGATACCTTCCCTATGAAAATATTTGTATACATTCAAATATTTATCGATGAAAATGTAAGCAGAGAGACAGACAGACAGACAGACAGACAGACAGGCAGAGAGACGGACAGACAGACAGACAGACTGACTGACTGACTGACAGCAAGCTTCTCAAATATCATGACAGAGACCGAATGACAGACCGAAAAGCACGAGAAAGGCAAAGTGGGACAGGCAAGAGAGAGAGAGAGAGAGAAGAGAAGAGAGAGAGGAGAGAGAGAGAGAGAGAGGGAGGGGGGGGAGGGGAGAGAAGAGAGAGAGAGAGAGAAAGAGAGAGTTCAGACTTCAGATCTTTATTCCAGATGGCCATTGGCCCATTTGAAGGGAAAATGGGTACAATCGTATGCATTAAAGGTAAGAAACAAATCATTTATTAGAAAATAAAAAAACAAGTACAGCTAAGACGTTGCTATTTCTCTGGTCTTATTGCATTTAACAAAAATACGCCTACATCCCTGATAATTTTATAACCGCTAGAGCTAAGCAGTAACTGTAAACCAAACACACGTGTGCCTTTATAACATTTCTGTTGGATACATTTCTGGCGAATATCATCTAAAGCTGGTCGAAGGAACATAAAATTTATTTCATTTTCCACACCCTGCATGCACAATAGACATATTAAGTCATTTTGTCTATGTTGTGTGTATCTAAAGTAATGAGTCCCTATTTCAGAAACACCAACTCTAAATTTAGCAATTGATCTTTTCAAATACATGTCTAAATCAAATTTCAAATAAGGCTAATGCAGTGAAAACGGGAACAATTTCTGCAGAAATCATATTGCGCAGTAGTTTGGATATGATCGTCCCACATTAGCCATCTACAGGCAACCTAATTTTGGTGAAAAACACGGATCAACTGATTTTGATTTCCAACACCCTGAATCAGCAAAACATCCCCAAATCCATGCTTACACAGACACAAACGCACATTTGAAACCCGGTTCGTTTTCCCTTTACATCCAATTTGAACATTTCATATGATTTACGAGGCAATCTACAATGATGCAAGTGTAAAACTTTTAATCAATACTGAACACGACTTACGGCTAAACTAATGAACAGTGGATATCTATCGGATTTGCCATACATCTATGTCTGTCAAAACCTAGACACCTCTTTCAAGCTAATAAATGCATAGCCTCACAGTGTACAACAGCATAATCTAAACCCTGAATTTTGTCCTCTACATCAAAATAGGCTGCATGTTGGAATAAAATATTTTCAAACAACAACAACAACAACAACAAACTCAAAGCATTAAATCATTTTCATTGCGCATATCAAAGCATTTTTTGTCCTATATGCAAGGTCTTTACAAGCAAAGATAAAACTTTGGCGAGTAGAAAAACAGATCTCCAAGTATTTATACACATTCAGTACATATGTACATATGTACATATATACAGACCCATCATACATCAATCTTTCCCTCGCGCCAAATACCCCCTCCCCCTCTCTCTCGAAACCCCATGATACCACTTTTATTCATGTTTTATTCGTGTTCACGTTCAACTCCAATGAGGAGGCAGCCCTGCTCAGATTGTATAGCTGATGCTGTAGGCCAACTGTCATTCATGATACCAAAACAAAATTGTATGCTAATAGTACGATACATAATTCGAACACGTCTTCTGGATATCATCCACCAGAAAGTCTTTATTGATAACCTCGATGGCAAGCTCATTAATGAACATAGAAAACAATACAGGACTACACGCATCACCTTGCAGTACACCAGCAACACAGTTGATACACTCTGTCAGACTGGAGCTACTTGTTTCCTTAGTTTCAACAATTTTGTACATGGCTCTAATGCAGCTATATAATTTCCCATTGACACAATTCTTGATAATATTGTCCATAAAAGTCTTCTTTTGATGGAGTCAAAAGCTTATTCAAAGTCAATAAACACAACGTAAAATATACGACTAAAAATGTTTTTGAATAAATGCAAGTAGGGTAAACATGTGATCACTAATCGAGTAATCCTTTCGAACCCAGCCTGATGTTCTTCCGTAACATTACTACGTTCATCCCATTCCACTGATCTGTTGTTAATAAAAGTACTACGAATTTGACTACTAACGTCAACCAAAGAGATACTCCTGTAATTATTTGTATTATTTTCATCGCCTTTCTTGATTAAGAACAAAGTTACGGAGTTTGTCCAGTTTTCTGGAAAGGTACCATAATCAAACATTCTATCGAAAAGAGCTTATAAAAAGTCAAAACTTGACCTCCACCACACTTCAACAATTCTCTAGTGATCGAATGAGATCCAGCCCATTTGTTATTTTTCTTTTTTTTTTGCATGACAAACATAATTTCTTCTTTAAAAATAGGGTGATCTAAATACTCATCCTGTCCTTATCGGCAACAACAGAAAGTTTATCAATACCTGGAATATCCTTATCTAACAAAAGTTTGAAGTGTCATGCCATGTGTCCAGGACGATATTATTCTTAGGAAATTTTCCATTAAATGGAGTTCGTTTTATTGTTTTCAAAACTGCTATGACAAAGACATATGATCATTATGATCCAGAGATTTCTATACAATATTTTCTTCTTCTGCTTCAGAAGGTTTTTGTATACTCTTCTTGCAATAACATGCTCACTTCTGTCGTCACCATCCAAAGTATGAAGCCATATTATCGATAATCTTAGTGCTTCTCCTTTATTCCCACGGCCATGTGTGCCATGGTCTTATCAGGGTAGCCAACTCCAAATGAAGCAAGAGTGTAGAAAAACACCTGTGCTATCTTTAGTTCACTCCCTCATTCACTCTGTGTCAAACAAAATGCGTTCTTACTTACAATAAGGTCATAACGGAATAGCTCAGTTGGTAGAGCGCCGGACTCGTAATCTTGGTGATCCTGGGGTTGCGGGTTCGAACCTCCGCCGGGCGTTTCGTACAGGGGGATTTTTCCCTCGGAGTTAACATTGGTTCTGACTCCATTTCCCATACAGTCCTTCGAATGAGACTATAAACCGAGGTTCCGTGTGTGAACACACGCATAACATCTTGCACACACGTAAAATCCCATCACCAACTTTCGGAAGAGTAGGCCAGTTTGGCCGTTGGTATGGATGACACGTTACACATAGCATGCACCCTGCGTGAGAAATGGAAAGAATGAAGGAAGTAAGGAAAATGAGTGATCGATATTCAACGATACTGACTGGATGACACGGGAAACGACTGAATGAAGCGCCAGCTGGCAGCTCTTCAGTCGGCACTACCCAGGTAGGCAGCCCGTTGTGTAAACGAGTGTTGATTGTAAAGCGCTTAGAGCTTGGTCTCTAGCCGAGAATAGGCGCTATATAAGTATTCATTATTATTATTATTATAACACACGTGCAATGAATGGGAGACAGTCAGACAGTGGATGGGGCAGGGGGGGGGGGGGGGGGGGGGGGGGGGGGTGAAGGATGAAGCATGGAGAGAAGGCTGACTGTAAATGCATATTGTAGGCGAGTCATACCTAAAAGCAAGGCCTCCTTTCATCACGTAGGCCTACGCGTTTTGCTTTTAAGCCGAGACCTGTTCCAAAATGTTCGTCATCATTTCCAGTTGATTGACTGGCCGGATGATGTATGTTTTATTTGATGCTTCCAGTCAGAATTGTCTCATCTTTACCCGCGTCACTATCTCGGACGGATCTCCACCTTGTCGTGGTCGGGTAGCTTGCGTGCCTCAGTGACCCCTAGAGCTATGCCGGCAGGAGCTTAAGCTCCTAGCAAAGCCACCCAAGCCGGACAGGTCGTACGGTGGAGGTTAAGAGCGATCCTTGGTCCTCTAGGCTGGGTTGGTTGGGGGGGGGGGGGGGGGGGGGGGGTACTGGGCTGACAACCCAGTCTTGTATAGACGCTTGCCTGTCACAAAAATGGACGCAACACTGGCAAATAACACCTTGGTTCAGGAGGCTTCCTGTTCAGTAGGGTCTATGACGTTCACTGCTGAAAGCCTTTAGGAAACCAGAAAACATTTCTGTCGACTAAGACCTGGTACATCCGAACACTATACAACAGTGGAAAATCAGCCCACGTTTTGCAATCCCGCTCTGTCTGTGATTCTATGAAGCCCCAAACATGGCCAAAGTGCAACGGAGGAACCGACATGGACAATACTCTGGACAACGGACTTCGCTCAAAACTGAGGTTGTCGGGAACGCAAAAGAAGTTGAGGCGTGAAACGCACTACGATCATCTGAAGCCGTGTGTTTGCACTGAGTCAGGTGTTTAGGGTAGTCTTCATGTTCAAGTTCACCAACGAAGGATCGCTGTGTACGCACTACTCCAAATACGCTGCATAACTTATTGTTAGCATCCAATCTTGAAAATAACCTGTTTGCGTCCACTTGTCCTTTGGCGACATCCGTATAGCATCAACAGATTTCCCATTCTAAGCAGCTGTTGGCAAGGACCCTATACACCACCAGGTGGAATAGAATAAAGATCGGCGATATTTCCCAGTTATACTGCGATAGACATAGACGCTATAAAAGTATGCGAGTGTTCGCGCGCGCACGGACGCGCGCGCGCTAACACACACACACACACACACACACACACACACACACACACACACACACACACACACACTCGCACGTGCACACAGACAGGCGGACAGACAGACAGACAGACAGACAGACAGACAGACAGACAGACAGACAGACACACACACACACACACACACACACACACACACACACACACACACACACACACTGAGCACGCCAGAGAAGGAGAGAGAGAGAGAGAGAGAGAGAGAGAGAGAGAGAGAGAGAGAGAGAGAGAGGCAGACTGACAGACAGACAGACAGACAGGCAGAGGGGGAGAGAGAGAGAGAACGAAACAAAGAAAGGTCATAGCCGCTTAGAAAGGGGTTTCTCACAGAACAACGTTGCATTATTCATGTCGTAAAGCTAACGCAAATTTTGTCTCTTAAACCGTATGTATGAACTTGCAGCAAATTGTTTGACAGTTATGCAATGCATCGATGTCGAAATGTCTTGGAAGATCGAAGAATGTCTGAAGTAGTTAGGTGGGATACATTACCATATAAAATCAATAATTATAGACATGAAAGAACAAAATGAACATTGTTTGCCTATGTTTCATGACATAATGGACACAAAGTCATACGATCATTTATAATTATATTACGCTGAGGATGTGCAAACAAAGAAACCAACGAACGACAAAACATTTTTCAGTATGCATCTCTTCTTTCAGTTTTAATACCTACTAGTGTTAATTCATTAATAAACAAATCAAGCAGTGTAGGACTACAAACATCCCCTTAGATTACCCCAGAGGTACACTCTAGCTTTTATAGATAGTTTGAAAGTGAGGTGACTGCAGGCGGAAACTGCAGCAAAGTTAAAAGAAAAATTACTATACCACCAAACGAAACAAACAAAGCGCAGGACAACCACGACGCGTTTTCATTGTTTTGAATATTGTTTGTCTTGCCTGTAGAAGACCAAAGAGTTCAAAATGCGCCGTGTTTGTCTTGTACTTTATTTGTTTCGTTAGGCAGCTAATTAATATTTCTTTTTCCCCTCACAGAGTCGTAAATCCTAATAACGCTTTGATGCAATTTACCTTTTATCCCATTTTCAAATAAAATATGCCATAAAGCATTTGTATGAATAGAATCAAAGGCTGTCTCAAAATGTATAAAAGCAACGATTCAAACACTTACGATTCAAACACAACTGATATATTCACGAATGCCATCAGGCTAACCATGTGGTCTTTTGTTCAGCGATCTAATTTAATTCCAGCTTGGCATTCACTACTTGTTCGTTTCATTTTCCCGCTCCGGCAGCCTTCCGTTAATTACAGTAAAGCCCAATTTTCAAGGAATATTGTTTTTTTTTTTTTTTTTTTTTTTTAAGCTGTCATTTTAGATTATCGACATCATTGTTTTTTTTTACATAAAAGGAGAACTGTCCCCAGTTCGAGAAAAAAAACCTAAAGAAAATCCAACAAAAAATTTGACCTACATGCATTTTGTACAGTCTCGCCAATGTTGCCATAAAGACAAACATCTTTATGGATTTTCAGTACTCTTTAGCCGGTGCAATTCCATCCGTAAAATCTGGACGATTTAATGCACCGTCCTGTTGTATGAATTTTGATCACCAATACTTTCCTCATCTAAAACATAATATATTCACCTACATCTTTTTTTCAAGCAGTTTTAGATAATGTTGAAACCAGTATTCCAAATTAACTTATAAAAAGTCTCTTTTCTATGACATACTTCAGAACACACACACACACACACACACACACACACACACACACACACACACACACACACACACACACACACACACAACACACGCACGCACACACACACACACACACACACACACACACACACACACAAGCGCGCGTGCATGCACACACACACACACACACACACACAACACACACACACACACACACACACACACACACACACACACACAATGTGACATAAGAGTTATGTGTTTCTTTAATAGAAATGGGGTGCTTTTGAAAATGTTTGTGAATGTGATTATAAGCTGTATTGGTTTCTTTCCTTTTGAGGAGGGCAGGATGTAAAAAAAAAAAAAAAAGCTGAAAAGCTTATTCGTCAACCTTCAATAAAGATAATTTTGAATTGATTTGACTTACTTGACACATAATTACATACCACGCCAGAGAGAGAGAGAGAGAGAGAGAGAGAGAGAGAGAGAGAGAGAGAGAGAGAGAGAAGAGAGAGAAGAGCATGCGTGCATGTTTCTGTTATTTGCATTTGCAGTATTAGTCTGTTCGTTTTGATAGTCGGCATGTCGACATGTGTATTGGCTTTCTTTCCTTTTCCTACCCTATTGACACACGCGTCTTCTAGGTGCTTTCTAATTTTGCCCACGGCTGGTGGCAAAACGCATACGTTGTTTGCTTATCTCATTACCCCGGTAAAATAAAATTTCGTTCGTGCGTTCGTTCGTCCGTTGGAAGTTATCCACCCACAGAAATCCAACATGACGCCTGGTCAGAATAGGCATCTATCAATCAATGAAACATTGATCATAAAGGTCACCTGGAAGACATCTCTCACAGTGTACCCGTGCATTTACCCCTTGTCATCCTCCTCCTACACCTGTCTTAATGTCTTGTACATAGCATTTTTTTTCTGGAAGTAGGGGAGGTGGGAGAGGAGGAACCTGTCTATTACAGGACTCAGACCAAATTAGTGATGACCTCACTTCCATGGCATTGTCCACTTACCCACCATTGAGCATAGGATGAGGTTTAACTCACATTGCCACACAGATGAAGAAGCAACGATCTGAAACAAACAAATAAAACCTCCTGTTCTTGAGTTACATTCGGATAAAAAAAAAAGAAGATGTTACTGTCGTCAGTAGTGGACTTTGTAGGGTCCCGTGCACTTTGGATCAGAGCAGGCGCCATGGAACACCACTCTGTAGTGAGAGGTCGCCTCTAGTGGTTTGCCTCATGATGACAAGACATTGATAGCTCTTTTCGGACTGTTGGTGCTGAGAATGTGACAGAACAATTCTGGAAGGCGTGTGTATAGTGAAGAGAGTGGTGTTGGGGAGAAGAAAGAGGGGGGAGGGGGGGGGGAGGGGGCAGAAAGGGGGGGATAATGCCACTGGTGTGTGTTGTACGGAAAATGACAGATCAAAAAAAAAAAAGAGAAAAATCTTGAACATAAAGCAAATAATGCGTCCTGATGGAGAACGGTGTTTGACAAATCGCTGGTACAGGTTGAAGAGTCAATGACACATTGGCTACGTGTCCTAAAGGTCCAGCTGTGAAGTCAATGACACATTGGCTATCTGTCCTACAGGTCCAGCTGTGAAGTCAATAACACACTGGCTACCTGCCCTAAGGGCCCAGCTGTCCATTGATAGTAGCCGCGACAATGGCCTGGTCGTGATTAACCGCTATAATCTTTGATCAATAGATGTGCGCACGGCCAGCAGAAGCGCCGAGTGCTGTTCACGGTCATTGTATACTGTTCGCTTCCGTCCTTTTTTTTTTCTTTTCTTCCCTCCTCCCCTTTTTATTTCTCTTTTCTCTTTGTTGTCTTCTTTCACCTCTCTGATTTATTCCTTTGTTCATTGCTTTTTTCCCCCCTTAATCCTTGTTTGATGTCTGTCTGTCTGTCTGTCTGTCTGTCTGTCTGTCTTGTCTGTCAGACTGATTTCCTTTCTGCTTTCTTTCCTGCCTCCATTTCTTCCTCTTTCAGTGTCTTCTTTTTGTTGGTTTTCCTTCTTACATGGGAGCAAGTTTTCTTCCCCAGTTTTTCATCGTCTTTGAATTTTCTTTTGCTTTATTCTTCCTCTCTTTCTTTCTTTTCTTCTTTTTTGTCATTCTTTGTCGTGTCCATTTCCTTTCCTTCTTTATTTCTGTCCTTCCTTCCATTGCTACAGGATTTTCACCCATTCCTTTTTTCTCTCATATTGTCCACTTCACTTTGCCACTCTGTCCTTTAATTTTCTTTTCATTTTCCTTTTTTTTCCTTTTGTTCTACTGTCCTCTCTCTTTTTTTCGTTCCAGAATTCCTACATTGTGTCTGTTTTCTTGCCTCGTTCAATGCTTTGGTTTCTTGTTCTGTCTTTCTTTCTATCATTCTTCCGCGTCTTTTGTGCTAATGTGATGATTGATAGATGGCTGGCTGGCTGGCTGGATGAATGAATGGATGGATGGATGGAGTGGATGGATGTATGGATGTATGGATGGATGGATGGATGTATGGATGTATGGATGGATGGATAGACAAATCTGTCTACCTATCTGCCTATCTAAGCATCCATCCAGTTGCCCATCCATCTATTCATGCATCACCTATCTACTCAATTACTCACGACTGCACAATCTCTTTTTTGTTTTGTTTTGGGCAATCTCTTCTGGCCATATTCTCCGAGCAAAATTCTGCTTTTCCATGACAGAATACGTCGCCACAGTCCAACGACTACCTCCTCCCCACGCCTCGTTATCTATTTCCCTTTTACAGAGCATGTGAAGCCCATGACTTCTGAACACTGCTGAAAGCAGATGAGTGTGCATGTATTGGTTGGAGAATACCTGTCCTGTGGGTCTTGAGTGTGCATGTATTGGTTGGAGAATACCTGTCCTATGGGTCTTGAGTGTGCATGTATTGGTTGGAGAATACCTATCCTATGGTTCTTGAGTGTGCATGTATTGGTTGAAGAATACCTATCCTATGGGTCTTCAGTGTGCATGTATTGGTTGGAGAATACCTGTCCTATGGGTCTTGAGTGTGCGTGTGTTGGTTGGAGAATACCTATCCTTTGGGTCTTGAGTGTGCATGTATTGGTTGGAGAATACCTATCCTATGGGTCTTGAGTGTGCATGTATTGGTTGGCGAATACCTATCCTATGGGTCTTGAGTGTACATGTATTGGTTGGAGAATACCCATCCTATGGGTCTTGAGTGTGCATGTATTGGTTGGAGAATACCTATCCTTTGGGTCTTGAGTGTGCATGTATTGGTTGGAGAATACCTATCCTATCGGTCTTGAGTGTGCATGTATTGGTTAGAGAATACCTATCCTATGGGTTTTGAGTGTGCATGTATTTGTTGGAGAATACCTATCCTATGGGTCTTGAGTGTGCATGTATTGGTTGGAGAATACCTATCCTATGGGTCTTGAGAGTGCATGTGTTGGTTGGAGAATACCCATCCTATGGGTCTTCTTTAGCCTGTTCCGCAGGTGACTGTGCACATAGGCATGCATGCAAATCATTAGAACCTGCATTTTTTTGTTTTGTTTTGTTCTTCCTGGCGAAAATTGACTTTTTATTATTGTCCATGCCTCCTTACTCTCTCAAAAATGAGTTCTTTATTGAAAAATGATAAGAAAATAAAGACACAAACAAAACGATTGTTAAGACTTTTTGTATGACGTGGGTGTGAGCACACCCATACTTTATAAGAAGCAGTCTCATGAAAGAACCGTTGGTGTGTACATACCTGCTCCATCCACAAAACGTTGAGTAACTGCAAAGTCAGCACATGATAGTCATGATTTGCCATGTGTTGAACGGCGACTCGTTTGTCAGCACCAATCTGGCATTCCACGGTAAAATTTTAACTGTGTTATCAGTACGTTACTAATGCAACAATACCAGTTCAACCGGTGAAAAAAAAAAACTAGAATATCAGCTCAACCAGTGAAAAAAATATATCAATGTGAGAATAACCGTTCAAACAGTGAAAAAAAAGCATCAAATCGAAATTATTAAGTTCATTCCACTTGTACATAATCGAATTTCGGATTCAAAATTTAAAAAAAAATCAACACTGCTATTCATATTAGAGAAGGCACTGAATGTTCCAATGTCCACCATCTGCACCATCTGATCTGCTATATTTGTATTCATGCGCGACCAGTGCGAAAGTTAACAACAAAATTGTTCTCAGAGTTGTCTCTGAGTATTTGCCTAAAGGACCAAATGACAAAAATACTGAGTGGGTACAAGCTATAGAAACAATGACTTATTGCTGGTGGTTTTGATGCCTATTCTCCATTCTGGGAAACAAATTGTCCTCCAGCAATCGTTTTGTTGAAAACGTGGTCGACTCCTCACTGTGTTTGCTAAATGATGGAAGTATAAGTACCCTATGTGAACGCTGGGCAGGCTTCCAAAGGTGGTGCAGGATTGTTCCCAGCTGGTTTGTTTGGCGGTTGAGGACAGTACTTCTCTGGGTCCCACCAGCACCTTCGGGTGTATCTTTTTCTTCTATAAGTAGAATTCCAGATATTTCTCTGTTAGAGAAAGTGCTATAATCTGTCTTTGATTTCTCCTCAGCTAGCCTTTCTTTGCAAGTAGCAGACTTATCAGGACACTTTGGGAAGTGAGCATCAGCCAACAATAAAGACGATCAGTGAAATGTGCGGTATCCCAGACTTACCAAAAGACAAAATACCCAACTATAATTTTAAATTTGCTAACTGGAATAAATTCAGAGCACTTAATTCGGATATAATTGTGGAGAGTATTTGTGGAAACAGAGATGATACGAATACCATGCATTCAATATTCAACAAAACAATACTTTCGACCGCAAAAACTTCCATTCCTAAATATGATAATATGAAAAAGGTCATACCAGTAATGTATGCCGCAGTAAAGATTACGAAGAAGCTGTAACTTTAAGATAAAAAACAAAGAATGTAGTAAAGTCAGAGTGAAGAACATCACCTGAAAATTAAACAGCGAATGCGCATTCTAACATAGTTACCGCAAAAATAGAGCGGCAAAACTGGCCAACGTTCTGTGCAAGAGAAGCTTCTTGTCATAAAGATCTTCAGAACATGTGGAGAAAATTTCAAGTTATGAAAAAAGGGTTAAATCTTCCAACATACTTCATTACTTTAGAGAACAGGGAATTCCTGCATGAATTGAAATCACCGAAGTGTTTCAGGATATGTTCTTTTTTAAAGACAATACACCTGGAAAGTCTTCTACAAGAATGCAAACGTCATCAGGAAACAACAAAAAGAACAAAAGTTCGTGAGAAATCAGTTTTGAATAATACCCACCATACAAACGTTCCCACAACCATACGAGAGATAAAGAATTTCATCTCTGCAAAAATAGGAATGAAACGTCATCAGCTGGATCAGATGTAATTTAAAATGAAATACTAAAACATATTTATGCCAGAAAACTTTCTCCGCTTGTTTGTATGAATATTTCAAAGGACTTGAGCGGATGGTATTATGCCAGTTATTTGGAAACAGTCAGTTATCATTCCGATCATAAAACAGGGGGAGTCCGCCAAAAACATCAATAGTTATCAGCCAGTATCTGTGACTTTAGCAACTAAACTTACCGGGAGGGGGGGGGGGGGATACTAAAGATGCTTACTTATCTATATGACAAAAACGATTTCACAATACCCAGTAATCAAGCGGGCTTCCGGAAAGGAGGACCAACCACTGATCATGTTGTCAAATCAAAAACATACATAAAGCATCGATTTGCTAGACTAAAGAACGTTCTAACCACATTCTTTGACATCAAGTAAGCATTCTGTAGTATATGGCAAGCTAGATTGTTTCATATATATAACAAAGACGATCAGCATATCCTGTCATTTTTAGCAGTTACATCAAAGATTTTCTAACTGAAGGATGTCTATAAAACAAAGTATAAATTACCTATTGCATTCTTAAATCATTAGAAATGGGCATTCCTCAATGTTCTGTTAGAGACCAATGTTGTGCAATATGCGGATGATCTGTGCATGTGGATAAACGTTTGCACAAGAAAGAACGTACCAAAACAATAATAAGATACCACGGAAAACTTCAGGCTGAGCTCGATAATATTAGTAGGAACTTGTTTGAAAATGTTTGAACCTTTCCCACGGGGAAATATATATATATATATAAAATGCTGAAGAATTAAAGTAATGGGGGAAAACAAGTGCAGGTTAACAATTCTTCAGTCGTTATAGTAATGACTTGGCAAAGATTTGGATTAAAAAAAAAACGAAACAAATTGAAGAAAATGGGGGGAATATATTATAAATATGAGAAGCCCTCCACTAGCTGCCTGAGGGAACCATCGTAATCCCTCTTGACGGCACATTTATTTGTATTGCCTGCTCCTAGGCCTTTCGTCCGCTGGATCGGACTCATCAGGGAGACACGGCTGATTGTGGCTGTGCTCTTGGTGTCAAATAGAGACACACCACAGTCCATAATGCTATGGCGTTCTCACCACCAAGGGTAAAAAAAAAATCCAACAAGCACCTTCAAAGCAGCCAGTGAAGGGTAGTAAATGGAACAAAACAAAAGTGTGGAGAGGAAAAAAGTTGCTGAAAAACATAAGCATTATTCAAACAGTATAAAATTTAGGGGACGATCTTTGAGCCTATGCTTGAGGACACATTCAAGGATGCAAGGGGAGATCATATATATATATATATATATATATATATATATATATATGTGTGTTGTGTGTGTGTGTGTGTGTGTGTGTGTGTGTCTTTCCCTTTCCATTACAATAAACTGATCAACATATACTGCAGCAGTAGCAGCGAAGGGGCTAAGGAGGATGGTGCAGGAGTAATGTTCCCGAACTGTTCGAAACTCAACTGTCTAACCTCTGGACACTTTAACCGCTGAACCACCACGCCATCAAAAGTATCGTCCACGTGAGATATTCCACAGTGGTTGGAATTCAATTATGGTCACTTTATCGCCTTTTCTCATTGTGTATAACCTTAAAAGTCAGTGCAAGGCATTCGGGTTGGTATAAGCCGCCCGGGCCACTCTGTATGCAACAGGGTCATATATTTTGGTCGTGGAGGCCAATTGGTGAATGGGGATCTTTGTCACACTTCCTGTTTTGACGCATCTCTGGGCAAAATGTCTGATGGGCGGATAATTTACAATTCCGTCATACAGTTGATTAACCTGTCTTCTTTTTTTTCTTCTTTTCTTTTCTTTTTTCTTAAAATGAACTTACTTAGAGGTTGAGCAGTTATTTACATCTTTTGAAATATGTTCAAACGGAGAAGAGAAACTGTTTTCACACACACACACACACACACACACACACACACACACACACACACACACACACACACACACACACACACACACACACAGGGACAGTCACAGACGGACAGAAAAAAGGACAAACAGTGAGACAGAGAAGAAGGAAAAGAAGCTGATGAAGACGAAAAAAACAGAAGAGTTAAAAGAAATGCAAATGCCCATAGTGATACCAAAGTAGTTTGAAAAGAAATCGGAATTTGAAGGAAACAATACTTTCCCCAAACTAGAGAAACGTACTGAAAGAGCAACATTTGTTATTGCTGTTGATGTTGTTTTTTTGTGCGTAGGGCATATAAGAACTTTTCTATGATGAACACCGATGCTCAAATCGAGGTGAAACACACACACACACACACACACACACACACACACACACACACACACACACACACACACACACACCTCCCACCAGAGGTTCGTCAAGTCGGAGTCATTTTCCAGCCAGTCAGTGTAACGGATGACCGCGCGGGTGAACACGATCTCACCATGTCGTTGTGCTTTCCTTGGCTCGCCACACAATTCCAGTCAAAACTAGGCAGACCAGGTTCGTGCAGAAATCAAGTTATGAAACAATTAGGAAAAGTAGTCACGTGAGACTGGAAATGAAAGGTTTGCTTTACACGCTTGGTTCACGACACATGCACACACACTTTTTCTTTACATCATCACGCTTTCGATCGTCATGAAAGCTAAATGTGTTGAACACCGTTCAACAGGAGTGTGGGTCCCTCATGTGCGACATCTGTCACACTTCAACGGATGTTTTAAGAATCCCTGTCCACAACGAGGACATGTTTGAGTGTATTGAGCAGTGCGATGTCGCACCGGTTCATTCTTACCGTTAGTCAAGGAGTCGGCTAACTCGGCTGCCCTCTTTCATTCTTCTGTGGAAACTAAAATGTGTGACAGTCAAAATTGTTACGGTGTGAGTCCTCTCTCTCTCTCTCTCTCTCTCTTGTGTGTGTGTGTGTGTGTGTGTGTGTGTGTGTGTGTGTGTGTGTGCGCGCGCGCGCGCACACGCGTGCTTTAATGTGCATAAGTTGTATGCATTTTGGGGTGTGTGGGGGATTGAGAGGGAGAAGTGGAGAAGAGGAGTGACGATGTAATGGGAGAAAGGGCAGTAAGGGAACGAGAGAGAGAGAGAGAGAGAGAGAGAGAGAGAGAGAGAGAGAGAGAGAGAGAGAGAGAACATCTGATCATTTCTCACCGTCAGCGAGCGATGTGAATGAGGACATGTTATCAGACGTTCACTTCAGGATCCAGACTCAAAACGATACCAAAAACAGTTCCACATATTAACTTCAGACTGCGCGTTATTTTCTTCCTTGAAGGACAGGCTGTTCCAATACAGTATAAGAACAACATCACAACAATAATTTCACTTCATGTCGACCTTTAAATCAAATATCATCAAACCGTTTTTTCTCTATGTGAATTACTGCTTTCAGACTAAATTATTTGTGTTCGATACATTTCTAAACACGCACGCACACACACACACAACACACACACACACACACACACACACACACACACACACACACACACACACATACACACACACGCGCGCGCGCGCGCGCATGCGCACGCACACACACACACACACACACACGCGCGCGCGCGCGCGCGCGCGGCGCGCACCGAAAGTATATTTTATCGTGACAGAAAGTTGTCAATGGGTTGAGCAGTGGCCTGACTTGACCTTACATTTTTATTCTTTATTATTTTTTCAAGGCGAACGAACTGAGAATGTCACTGTATGACCATCTGACGAATGGAGCTGTCGCTTTCTGTCTGACCTCTTCCTCAATGACACTGTATGACCCTCTGACGAGTGGAGCTGTCGCTTTCTGTCTGACCTCTTCCTCAATGACACTGTATGATCCTCTGACGAGTGGAGCTGTCGCTTTCTGTCTGACCTCTTCCTCAATGACACTGTATGACCCTCTGACGAGTGGAGCTGTCGCTTTCTGTCTGATCTTTTCCTCACGCTCATCCTCTAACTAATCCCTCCCCTCCCAATCCTCCCCCTCCCCCTTTCACTTTCACTACCGGCTAAGGACCAAGAAGTCATTGCCCCCTGTTTAATGCGCATTCATCACCAGGCGGTGGTCATACGACCTTGTCAGACACACGTGAGTGAGCATAGGACATGTTGTTTTACGCTATGAGTTTGGTATCTTTGCCCCGTCACCATAGGGCACGTTGTGTTATACAAAATGTACAGGGACAGGAAAATGTTCTTCGCCTTTCGCTAGTTAGAGTTCCATGGTTCATAGTGCTGACCTCTACGACTCTGTTGATCTGGGGATGATGTCTTATCGAATACGTGACAGGCTTTATGCATAGGTGGAGGGCGTATGTACATCTCCATGCAATTCGGGTTTAAGGTTTGTGCAGAACATACATGTCGGAAGAAGCATGACGGACAGCGAGTAATTTGATTACTATCGCGGTAGAATTTCAGACTTCAGCAGATTTTTGGATACATTCACTT
>CM065717.1:63732010-63752010 GCA_033310375.1 Conus canariensis
TTGGTTCGTTGGAAGAGCAAGCGAGTGAGTGAGTGGGTAAGTGAGTGAGTGAGTGGGTAAGTGAGTGAGTGAGTGAGTGGGTGGGTGGGCGAGTGAGTGAGTGAGTAAGTGAGTGAGTGTGTGGGTGAGTGAAAGGTGGGTTTGCAAGAACGAGAACAAGAACAAGAACATATATTATATTGCCATATGAAAACCAGAGGTTTTGTGGGGCACAGATGATCAGGTTAAGGCATTCAATTAAACTAATTCCAACGTGGTCACATCTTGCAACATAACATTAACAGCAGAAAGAAACAAGATGCAAAGCATATAAACGTACTCCCAGTTTATCTTGAATACGCGTGAGATATTCCATAAAGAGGAAAAACCGTTTGGGGCCGTTATAGCCGTTAGTAACGGCTATTCTGGTAAACATGGGCCATCATCTATGACCCATAATGAACATACCTTCAAATTTTCAGAAAGATCGGCCAAATACTTTCTGAGATTTTCCATACAGAAGAAAACTGTTATGGGCCGTTATATAGCCGTCAGTAACGGATACAACAGTAAAATAAAACATCCGTGACCCATAATGAACATGCCTACAAATTTTCAGAAAGATCGGGCAAGTACTTTGTAAGATATTCCATAAAGAAGAAAAACCGTTATGGGCCGTTATAGCCATTAGTAACGGCTATAACGGTAAAAGAAAATATTGGGCATGATCCGTGAACCATAATGAACATACCTACAAATTTTCAGAAAGATCGGTCAAATACTTTCTAAGATATTCCATAAAAAAAGAAAAACCGTATGGGCCGTTGTAGCCGTTAGTAACGGATATAACGGTAAAATAAAACATCGGGCATGATCCGGGACCCATAATGAACATACCTTCAAATTTTCAGAAAGATCGGCCAAGTGCTTTCTAAGATATTCCATAAAGAAGAAAAACCGCTATGGGCTTTGTAGCCGTTAGGACGGCTATAACAGTTAAAATAACACATCGGGCATCATCCGAGGCCCATAATGTACATACCTACAAATTTTCAGAAAGATCGGCCCAGTTCTTTCTGAGATATTCCAGAAAGAAGGAAAACCATTATGGGCCGTTATGGCCGTTAGTAACGGCCATAACGGTCAAATAACACATCGGGCATCATCCGCGACCTATAATGAACATACCTACAAATTTTCAGAAAGATCGGCCCAGTAGTTTTGTCTGGAGCGCGTGGAACACATTTTGACCACGGACGGACGGACACACACACACACACACACACACACACACACACACAACACACACACACACACACACACACACACACAGCATTTCTTCGTTCCCATTGTAAAGTACTCCCTGTTCTATAACAACTGGGAGTACAAAAAAGCATAGTGTGTATCAGTGTCTGATTAAATTTTTTGTCTCCGAAGAGAAAAACACAACAGGATATACTGGGCAAGTACAGGTTAGAAGCAGTCCAATAACATGGGATCCGAGGGTTTTGTCATTTTTGTCTGCGGTGGAAAATCTGTTTTCGTAATCCTTGTATTAGGTCATAGCGTTGTTGGTCAAATAATTTGCAGTCATCTAGAAAATGTAGTTCGTCCTCAACGACGTGGCATGTCGTGCATAATCTGTCTTCTCTGTCAGTGTTGGTATAACGGCCCCTCTCAATTTGGAGGTTCATGGGCACTTATTCGTAATCTGGTTAGTGCTCGTCTGCAATCTGTGTCAATGTGTTGCTCCAAATAAGCCGCCTGTTTGTATTAGGTATCAACTGTGGCATAAAATTTGAGCTTGGATGTGCTTTCGTTCTTTTGTTTCTTCCAGAAATCAACATAAAACGTTTCCAGCTTCGCATTGATTAGAAACTTCAGGCGAGTCACACTAAATGTACTCTGATTTTCCCAGACATGCTGTAATCCTATCGTTGACAAGGTTCGTCGCATAAACTTCGTCCATTTGCTTTCTTCGGTGTCCTGAGAGATCATTGACTGATAAATCTACTGTTGATAAGAGTCTTGGTCTGACTCTAAAATGTGTATCCAGAATGCGATAATCAGAGTTATCACTTTAAGAGTAATCGGGAATCTCCCCAGTTCGCCCAAAACCGGTAATGTCATAGCTTTTATATGGACTTGCATGAATATCGTCAACTAGCTTCTTGTTTGAATGCACTTGGCTAATAATCTTCTGATTACTTGGTCGGATTGCTAGTAACTGATATTGTGCGGTCACCATCTTTTTAGCAGAAATACATTAACCTACAGCCCTTTTAACCAGTGAAACTGAACAGTGATGAATGTATGCGGAATTACATAAAAGAGAGAGAGAGAGAGAGAGAGAGAGAGAGAGAGAGAGAGAGAGAGAGAGAGCGAGAGAGAGAGCACTTGCGTTCTGTGGTTGGATGGTCACTATCAGAAAAGGAGAGGTAAAGGAAGAGGGAAGCCTAACGACGGTAATTTGAGAGACTTCTCAAGCAAAACAGTAGAAGAATGAGGAAAGGCAAGGGGAGCAGGCTGGATATTGTATAACTTGGGAGCAAAGAGGGAGGGGTCAGTGGCAGGGGAGGGGGAGAGGAATAAAAACAAGGACGTGGAGGGAGGAGATGGATGAAGAATTATTCTTGCAAGGATCAGTCTGGTGGCTGGGAGACTGAAGGTCGCCCACAGACAGTCTGGAATGAGCGAGATGCTGATCGTGATGGTAAGGGGCGATGATAGTGATGGTGGTAGGGTGTGTGTGGTGCGTGCGTGGTGTGTGTGTGTGTGTGTGTGTGTGTGTGTGTGTGTGTGTGTGTGTCGCGCCCCTGGATCGATTGGGGTGAGCGCCCCCTAGCGGTACTTTGCTGGGCCCCGGTGTGTTTATGTTAATCTTCACTTTGTCCTCTCAGACCCGACTTCATTTCCTTCCCTGGCCGGTGAATTCACTGGGCAACTGGCCCGCCCGCCCCGATCGAATTTGTTGAAGTGGAGTGTTGTTCAATGCCGAAAGGAGACCTTGCTTGCCTTGTCTCTCTCTTTCTGCTGGTCAGGTTCAAGATCTCCCCGAGGATTGCCTTTCACCCCCATCTTCCTCCTCCGCATCCTCCCCTCTCTCTCTCTCTCTCTCTCTCTCTCTCTCTCTCTCTCTCTCTCTCTCTCCTGCTCACACCTTCCGGTCTGTCTCTTTCTGTGTCTTCTCTTACTTTACCGTCCCTGATTTTGCAATCATCGTCATCATCAGCAGTGCTGCCACTCCGTCAACCTCCATGACCAGTTGGACGTCAGGTTCACACCATTGCATCCTTCCAAACCTCTACCCATCCACACCGCCATCGCCTCCACTTCTCTCTCTCTCTCTCTCTCTCTCTCTCTCTCTCTCTCTCTCTCTCTCTCTCTCTCTCTCCACACTCGAGTCATGCGGTTAGCTTGGATGATCCTGTAAGATCGGAGAATGATGCCATGAGTCTGCACGATAGTGCCGATACTGAACGTACATGTGAGTACATCGATAGCTCTGTCCTCTCTCCGCCAAGTGACACGGACATCGAACCGGTCTATGAAAGCCTCGTGGCAGGATTCAGCACAAGTGTTGTTAAAAGTTACGTTACTCTGACCGACAAATCTGTTCAGAGACGATTGAGAGACAAGAGCAGAAACAAGCCATTTAGAACAATTGCTCTTGATCGTGCAAGTGACTTCGACATATTACTCTGTGAATCGGACGATCTGGTGTTGGAGTTTCCGTGTACGCCCGATGACAGTGATTGTTTGTTCTGGTTTGTCAAACAAGATGACAGACACATGTTGACAGAGGAACGGACAAAATTGACCAGTCTTCGCCCAGGAAAACGTGTTGACAGAACACAACACGCTAACACCCAAGCACGTGCTGCACGGTCGCTGGAGACGCTACACGGCCTGATCCTGTTCTACCTGGGCTGACAGCCGGTGCTCAAGACCCACGCCGCAAACGGAATCAACGTGACCAGTACACCAGTGACATGAAATAGGTCAGAACTGTGTTTGGAAAAAGGACAAGTTTGTCATGATTTCCATTGTCAGACGAACATGTACCGAGTTCAGTTTTATGATGGTCGATCGAATCGTATTGCTGAGGAAGCTGTGCCGCTTTAAAGCCATAAATTATTCCGTTCGTTCGTTCGTTCGTTCGTTCATTTCGTTTGTTCTCTCTCTCTCTCTCTCTCTCTCTCTCTCTCTCTCTCTCTCTTCCAACTTCTGTCTGTCTTGTCTGTCTGTCTGTCTGTCTGTCTGTCTGTCTGTCTGTCTCTCTCTCTCTCTCTCTCTCTCTCTCTCTCTCTCTCTCTCTCTCGACTTTTGCCGTCTTGTCTCATTGCTATCACCATTCTTTCCTGTATTCCACAACCAACAGAAGAACTACTTACAACAGTGACAGCCAGACCAATAGTAATTATTTCCTATTGAATTATTGCTATAACCAAAACAACAAAGACACGACAAGAGCGTGACAACAATTTGCTGTGGTGGATTACTGCTACGACTACAACAGCCGTGTGGCGAACTATTTGTTGTAGTAGAGGGTCCCTACAACCACAGCAACAAACACAGTAACATGATCGAACCAGTACTTGATTATCGTAACAACCATAACAGCGACACCAGCATGACGAACCATTTGTTGTAGTGGAGAGTTAGTCACATTTCTCACAACTCCCTACTCGGTGCATCTCCTTTCACACCTTTCGAAAAGTCTCACCCAGATCAATAAACTCGATTTGAAAAATTATATATTGTAGCTAATTAGGAAGCGAATTTCGAGGGACAGTCTTTGACAGCGACATGAAGAAACGCCCGAAGTCGCATTCAACATGAAAACAATCTTTTGCCAAAAAGTGTTTAATACCAACCGAATTGTGACTCTCGTACTAGCCACAAATTCTCTCTCATCTTTACCAGGTTTTAAACTCGGTACTGACAATGTATATGAATGTGCAGAGGGACTAATGTGCTCGAAGCTACTTTTCAACAGGGGCTGCAACTCACGGTGTTTTGTTTACATGGCATGATGTGTACAGTTCCTATGTGAAGAGTATGTAAAGTTCCAACATAAAGAGACGATCAAAACTACCTTCGTACCCCCAGCCTGGAAATCCTAAATACCATTTCGTTTTTGATCCAAAATGTCGACAAATTCTAATGAAAATATTGCTTCATGCCACCCATGGAATCCGTCAACCCCACACCAAATATGATTGTGGACAATTCGCCATGGAAATCTCAAATCTCTGTCTTTCGTTTTGACTTAGTCTCCTACAGAAAAGATGCCACCAGTTCTCATGCCTAATAAATTGTTCATGAAGAAGTCTGTCATACAACTTTCTAAATTTCGAGAAAAAAACGTTTACTGGCGATCAGAATCGGACATAGACATTGCTTCATTGTCAGACTCCTCCATTGCCAGTTATGTCTGTTCGACTTCAGTTACAGCTTTGGTTCTTCAGACTTCAGATTTCAGACTTTTTATTGTATCCCCATATACACAAGGAAAATGTTTTTGCAGGCACGTAAAACACAAATACAAACAATTCAACATTGATAGATCAATCTGTAGGTAAAACAGGCCTCTAAAACAAAATCATGGACACCATTTCGAATGTGGTTTATGTACATGTACAAAATTAGACATTTATACCATACAAATCCATACCCAAACATTTACACCACCCAAACACACACACACACACACACACACACACACACACACACACACACACACACACACACACACACACACACATACAACGTGTGTGTGCACCGCGTGCCCAAACCCACATCACTCTCTCTCTCTCTCACCCTCCCTCATCCTCCACCCCGGTCCCTCTCCCATTCACCCTTCTCAACCACTCTCTCAATCTTGCTGTCATAAAATATGTACATATTGGGGGGGGGGTTATAACTACATTATACGAATGATTGGGAAACTGAGATGGAGGAAACAGTGAAGATGATAACAGAGAAGAGAGGGACAGACAGAGACAAGCCAAACGGGGAAGGAAGTGAGCATGTGGGTTAGAGACAGACATAGTGAAGGTGAGAAAGAGGGAGACTCAGAGAGCGACAGATCGTCAGGCAGGGAGAGACAGACACCAGAGAGAGAGAGAGGAGAGAGAGAGAGAGAGAGAGAGAGGGGAAGGGGTAGGAGAAGGAGACAGACAGAGAGAGAGGGTCAGACAGACAGACAGACGGACAGAGACACGGACAATGGATCATCAACTTCAGCACAAGAACTTTCTTATGTTCTGTGTTTCCATTTCTACTCTGGAAGCCATTGCCACGCATAACATAAATCATTATGTACTCTTGCTTTTTTCTTAAACGCGCACCAATCGGAACAAATGGTGGCAGCAATGTTCTTTTTGCCTGGATTTTCAGGCATGCTACCATTCCAGACAGCGAGGTCACTGATGAGCTGACATAAGAAAAAGTACACTTATAAAGAAGCCATTCCCTGTTGGGATCTCAAAGCAGAAATCCCGCAACATATCAGAGAACTCCAGAGAGGGGGATGGAGCAGGCAAACTGATAATGAACTCATTGGGATCAGCTTGGACTTTACACAGCTCATTCCACCAGTGTCCAGATAACGTGAAGAGGACAAGGTTTTGTGCAGGCTACACACTGATCACATTCTCCCCACAGATCATGGTTTTTTAAGATGAAAAAGCTCCATGGTGTGTATACGTCATGAACCATTTCATGTAAATCATTCATAAGGCTTAAATTTCTGAACTTAAAACAGGTTATCAATAGCTACATGGGTATGACGTCCGTCAAAAAGGGCAACACTTTGAGACACACGATCATCTCCAAGGTACAGGTTCGAATCCCAGCAGCGCCAAAAATCTGTCTAAAATCAGAGGAGCATTTAGGAGTCACGACCTGGATGTGGCCTGGCCCCCATGGAGTGTAAGGAGTTCAGGGCCCAAACACTTGTCTGAGGGAGGTAGGGGGTGTCTACGGTAAGGACCTGCTGTCAAGCTCTCCGCAGAGTTGTTTCTTTTTACATCTCATAAAGTGATATGACACAGGCCCCAGTACTTCACTGCAGACTCCATGAAGACCTTGTTCCAAGTTGTTCTGACGCGGCTTTCTCTGGGGAAATAATATCTTCAATTTGAAATGATCAACCCGTGCATTGCGATCAAAATCATTTGCTATTGACTATTTACTGGTTAGAAGACTTGATGTGGGATCTGTGCCGTGATATGTCAATGAGGACATAGATCAGGTTTTGACAAGCTGCATGGCCCTCAGTTCCAGGGTAGTATGAATATAAACGTGACTCGATTTGACTGGGACAGTGCTACAGCAACGCACTGCCAAACAGCGCCGTCAACAGTAGAGGGAAATTGGAGGGGTGGGGAGGGGGGAGGAAAAACAGACTGAATGATCACACATGCAGTAAAAGTAACATCTGATAGGGGAGAGCATGTGTACAGAAAGAAGAATGTAGTAGGATCAAGCACCGTGAAGTCAAAGAAGAATGTGGTAAGATCGACCACTGTGTTGTAAAAGAAGAATGTTGTAAGATCAAGCACTGTGAAGTAAAAGAAGAATGTGGTAGGATCAAGCACTGTGAAGTAAAAGAATGTGGTAGGATCAAGCACTGTGAAGTAAAAGAAATAACCACCAGGTAGGAGAGGGCGGTGTGCTGTAAAAAATGCCTGTAGTAATATAAAGTAGTGTATAGTAAAAGAAGCATCTGGAAAAGGAAAGAGCTGTGTGGTAAACGAAGTATGCAGAAGGAGAAAGCAGTGTCTGGTAAAGGTAGAATCCGGTGGGAAAAAGCCATGTATAGTAAATTGTGTATACATCTAATAGAATGTAAAACGCAGTGTGTAGTTTAAAAGAAAAACTGCCGCGTCTGCTGCTACCGCTACTACTACAACTACTACCATTATTATTATTGTTACTATCATCATCATCATCATCATCATCATCATCATCATCATCATCATCATCATCATCGTCGTCATCATCATCATCATCATCATCATCATCATTGCAATATTGTGTCTTTGATTGTGACTATGGTATATTTTTCAAATTTCATATGAAAATCTGTTGGTGTGTTAGTCATGAACGCATATAGATTTTGCTGGCTAGAAAACAACATGCGGTTTGTAGGTGGGCCAGCGACCGTTTTGCAGTAAACAATTCGAAGATGGTAGTTCGCTCTCTCTCTCTCTCTCTCTCTCTCTCTCTCTCCTCTCTCTCTCTCTCTCTCTCTCTCTCTCTCTCTCCACACACACACACACACGCGCGCGCGCGCGCGCGCGCGCGCGCACACACACACACACACGCACGCACGCACGCACGCACGCACGCACACACACACACACACACACACACACACACACACACACACACACACACACACACACACACGCTATCCAGCTAGTAAGGTCCTTTTCCTTCTTTCTTCCTATCATTCTATGGGACATTATCGTCTTACCACAGTGGCAGCATTGCAATAAATTTCAATTCCAAAACTATGACGAGCAGACCATAATTCCATGCTCCACTCACCCAGCCACCACAGAGAGGCCTGCGGAGGGCAGTCAGTTGGCCGCTTTCGTCAGTGGCGCCATCGGGGCACCTGCTGCGGTCTGTCCTCCCAGAGACCCGCTAATATACAGGCGATGGTTTACAGACGATTTACTCATCTGGTGACGAGCGTTTATACAGCTCTGCGGCACCAGGTGTGGGTGGCATCGCTGATCACTGCTAATGATAACGTCCTCTGCTATCCCAATGCATTTCCCAGTCATTGTCCTTTTCTTCTGATTATTGTTTCAGTCGATTTGGTATTTCAGAGGATGCAAGGACATGTGTGTGTTCTTGTCTCTGCACACAGTGAGTAATGTACAGTTTTACGCACGATAAGATATGTTGCTTATAGCCCAGCCGACCGCAAGGGGCCACATCAGGGTTTTACGCACGAGCGCTCAACGCATTCACACACGCTTAGACTCTCTCTCTCTTCTCTCTCTCTCTCTCTCTCTCTCTCTCTCTCTCTCTGGTAGTATGGACGCATGCGGACGCACACACACACAGACACGCGCGCGCGCGCACGCACGCACGCCCACTCGCATGTGCGGACGCACGCGCACGCGCACGCGCGCGCGCGCACGCACACACACACACACACACACACACACACACACACACACACACACACACACACACACACACAACACACACAACATCTATACCTGTATATGTAAGCTTTCCGGGTGCATTTCCCAGTGATTATCAAATGGTGGTTTATCATTATTATTGTCATTATGATAACAATGAATAATAAAAAAAAAAAATTTTCTTCTTCTTCTCTTCATTATTAGTATTATAATTATCATTTATTGTCATGAATGTTGTTGTCAGTAGTAGTAGTAGTTGTTCTTGTTGTTGTTGTTGTTGTAGTATTAGTAGTAGCAGTATTGTCATTATTATTATTTTTATCATTAGTATTATTGATATTATTAGTATTATTTGCATTTCATGGGACGAAAGGAATGCACGCGCGTGCGAGTTCTTGTCTTTTTACACAATAAGTTATGCGCAGTTTCACACGCGCGCGCACATACCCATTCGCACATAGACACACGCAGAAATATGTGTGCGTGTTTCAGTTTATTTTTTTCCTTTTGGGGGGTGGGGGTGGGGGGTGTGGGGGGCGGAGGGGGAGGGGGGTGGATGTTGGTGATGTATTTGTTTGCTAATTGTCATCTAATTCCGTGTTTGTTTCCATCTATGCTTGATTTTCGTTATGCATCTTTTTTCACTGTATCTTGCGTTCCTTGCCCCCACTCCCCACCCCATCCGCATCTCCACCTACCCCCACCCCCGACACAGACACACCCTTTTTTTCTGAGGGCATAGTGTCCAAAAATGGTCAGTGTACATGCGTCATCCCCAACACAGAATTCATGTTTCTATTCATTCTCTCTCTCTCTCTCTCTCTCTCTCTCTCTCTCTCTCTCTCTCTCTCTCTCTCTCTCTTTCTCTCTCTCTGTGTTTATTTAACTGTTTGCTTTTGTCTCTGTCTACCAGTCTGTTTGTCTGTCTGTCTGTCTGTCTGTCTGACTCCACCCTACTGCCCTCAAAGCACACATACCAGGTTTACCTACCACGTGCCACCTCCACCACCACCATCACCACCACCTCTCAACCGCCACCTCCACCACAGCTTCCTCTTCCACCTGTCCCTCTTTTCGCTGAAGAAGCTTTTAAAGTATTTAGCGGGGGGGGGGGGGGGGGGGGGGGGGTACAAAAATAATAATTAGAAAAATAACGATACGTGAGGAAGGAGAGCGGAAAGTGAAAGAGACGGGAGAGGAGGGGGGAGGGGGGAGGAGCTGACAGGAGAAGAGGGGAGGGGAGGGGTGTAGGGGCTTCTAAAGAGATTGTAAGCAAAGGTAGGAAGTGGGGGGTGGGGGTGGGGGGTGGGGGGGGGCTTGTGGGGATGGCGGGCAGGGCAGAGAGTGAAGGGACGTGTGGTCATCAGGTGCCAGCAATGGTGCAATGGTTTGTTTTCCTTTCACACCCCGGTCTCACGCCCCGCTTCCACTTCTCTGCCTGCCTGCCTGCCTGCCTGCCGACACCCTGCCTCACTTGCCTCACTACCTGTCTGCTATTTCAGTGTGGTGCCAACAACTGCTAACTGCCAGGGTTATTCTGGGCAGCGCGCCAAGCAGAGGGCCGAGGTGTGTGTGTGTGTGTGTGTGTGTGTGTGTGTGTGTGTGTGTGTGTGTGGGTTGCAAATTTCCGTCGGTTTGTTTTCTCCCTCATTTAGTTCTGGATAGGAAAAAAAAGGTAAACTATAACTGTGCGCAAAGCGTTCCTGGACGATTATCAAAAATATTTGCCCTGTCTCTCTGTCTGTTTGTCCATGCTTTATCTGTCTGCCCGTCCATCCACACTTTTTCTTATCTGTACATCCGTTCATCTATTTATGTCTGCCTCTATCTGTTTGTCCACGTTTGTCTGTCTGTCTGCCTGTCTGTGTGCTTGTCTCTCTATGTCTCGCAATATTTCTACGCTAGTCATGCTGTCATTTCTGCTCACGCCGAACTCATGTTCAGCACCCAAACGGGCAATTCTGCACGCATAAAACTTAAGTTTAGCACTAACACTCGCAGTTCTGAACACATAACACTCCAGTTTATCATTCACCTCGTAGAACACGGCAGCGAGTTACTGCGCATTTAGCGGAACAAGGAAAATGAGCTTGCAATTTTGAACTTATCTTGTTTAAAGGCTATTTTGAAGACAGACTAGACAGAAAGACAGGCAGACAGATGCTGGCATACAGAAAATACAGAAGATAAAATGAGACAGAATGACGATCATTGATTTTTTTTTTCAATCATAAGCTTTACAGCCTTGGTAACATAGTATGTCAGGGTGAGGGAAAGGAGGCGGGGGGTGGCGGAATGGTGATGTTAAAGAAAACAATGATAACCGAAACAACGCATGTAAAGGAAACACAAACCAGTATAATGCTTGAAATCCAAGCAAAATTTATCTTCATCATCCAGTAAAATGCGGGGTTTTAAGGCAAAATTAATACATAACAATTGCGAAATATTCTCCTTCAGAAATTGTTTTCCTTTAGAACTTCACCGCTTGGAGTTATTTTCTTTATTTGGATATTAAAACTTCTGCATTGTACTTTGTCAGTGATTTCATGGAATCAGAATCAATCAATGTTCATTTTCAACACTCCTCAGTAATGTTTTTTTTAAAAACTGTATACGTCTTTTACAGTACCGTAGTTTACAAGAAACCCCACACTGGACAAGGAGACTGTGTGTGGATCAGTATGGAACCATTTTGTCTGGACATTTCAGGAGAATTTTCCTGCTCTTAATTTGCCCAGACAGTATCTATGCCAGATTTGTTTATAAGAATCTATAGATTTGCACTTACATTCTAAAATAAGTTCGTCCTCATAATTATCCATTTCTTCAACATGTTTACACAACTATAAATGTTATGCATAATTTGAATCTTCGTCGCAAAATATGTCCAATTTTCTTCTCCGCTTTGATAATCATTTAACATTTCATATACATGTGAACCAGTTTTTATGAATAGTAACCAGTATTTCATACATTCAACATTTGCTCTATCTGGTATCAGTCGTTTCCACATATTACTGTATTTGAAGTATGCGCTAGAACATTTCAAAAGCGTGTGACTGCCAGTGAATGAAATTGTAAAAAGACATCTGACATAACTTCGCCAGTTAACACGGACAAACGAATTACAAGACAAAACACGACGCGTTTCGACTCTATGGCCTTCTTCAGAAAGACAAACAACACTCAGGACAACGAAAATGAAGAACGAGCAATCATTTGGATTCAATGCCAATCTTGCGCCGAATATGAGAAGATGAGTAATTGCTCGTTCTTCCTTTTTGTTGTCCTCAGTGTTGTTTCTCTTGCTTGGAAAAGACCTCTGAGGTCAGATCGCGTCGTGTTTTGCCTGTAATTCGTTTGTCCATGTTAATTGGCAGAGTTATTCCAAATACTTTTCCAAATTTGTTTCAGTTCCCGCCTGCAGTCCCCTCACTTTGCAGCTTAACTGCAAATGAATACATTTTCTCTCAATTTTTCTTGAATTATTTCTAATTCATCAAAAATAAAGTTGGCATTGTCACATATCGCAGCATAGCTTTGTGTGCAAAGTATCAACAACAAGAGCACCAAAAGTTATTTACAAACATTAACATGAAAGACTTTTTTCTCAATCTTTGTATTCATTAGGATCCCTTATTTTAGCATCTTGTGTCAAAATAGCTCAATTTGAGTACTAAATTTCCAGAATATAATCAGCCGAATGGACTTTACGGCAAGTTATCAGAATTTCTATGATACCCCCATTCCCCGCCTCTCCTAATTTTTCGTTTCTACAAGTTTCAGCAGCTGCGTTTTTTCAAGCTTAACTTCGCTGCAAACAACGTGCCTTGATATTTGTGAGAACTGGTAACTTCTACTTCTGTGGTGCGTAGAACCATTTTTCATGACGGGAGAACTTCAATGCCATTTCATTAATTTACTCAATATTAACGTACAAAAAATGGATCTGCCTGTTTTTTTTTCAATCTGTCAAATTGATATGAAGACAGTGCTAGAATTGGAAACAGATGACCAGTGAGAGGGTGCAGAAGATGAGAAACGTGATCTGATTTACTAGCGCAGAAGTATCTGGCAGTATTATCAGTGAATCGTTGAAGACTGCACAGGTATCTGGGTGAGCAAACAAGCACATATGAAAAAAGGGTCACCCGCTCGTGGGACATCTCAGTGCCATTCATCCCCCCTTTTGTATTTTAAAAATTACCTGCCTATCAATTCATTAATTTACAAAAGAAAGGTCCGAGCACATCAAAGGGCGTTATAAGTATCCCTGCCTCACTCAGAGTGAGAAGCCAAGACGTCTAAGTATACACATCTGCCCCACTGTGAGAAAAGACGGAAAGATTTTCGAAAGCAATGAGAGAATCACACGCTCAAGTCCTTAACGCGTCCACCCAGAACATCTGGTCAGCTTTCACATCTTCAGTGGTCAGTACAATCCCTCGCCCTCAAAACGCTCCTCTCTGACTAGTGTGCGAATCTCTATGTGGAGCTCAAGTTCAGCTCCTACGCTAGTCACTGTCAGGTATTGGTGAGTGTCGGAGAGTGTGGGTCGGGAGTTCGTGGGTTCGAATCCCATCAAAGCTATTTCTTTATGGAACTCTTTGGCGCGGCTGGCTTCTGTTGAGAGCTGTTTAAGCTATGTGCTCAAAAGGGAAGACTGGAGCTACACAGTTGAGATTCAAATTTTATTTACCAACATCGTGTGTGTCTGTATCTCTCGGGCCTGGTTGACACTGGGATATCTGAGAGAGGGAAAAAGAGCACAGCTCTGTTGTGTAGTCTTAGATCAAACTGCTGCTTAACAGTATCGTTTGTTTTTCTTCGTCCTCATTCTCTTTGATCCTCATTTAAAATTGTAAGTCCTGTGAGCGGTCAGAGCGTAATGCCACTGGGAAGGATGGGCATGGGGGGAGGGGGAAGGGGGGAGGGGGGAGGGGGGGGAGTAGGTGGTATACCTCTAAAGATGAGACAGTAGCAAACGGAAGAGGGGAAAATACGTTCATAACTCACGCTGACATAGCGCAACGTCAATCAGTGAGACTGGCACTGACAACATTTCTGTATACGTAGTGATGAGCTTTGGCACTGACAATCATTTCTGTATGTACTGATAGTGATGAGCTTTGGCACTGACAATCATTTCTGTATGTACTGATAGTGATGAGCTTTGGCACTGACAATCATTTCTGTATGTACTGATAGTGATGAGCTTTGGCACTGACAATCATTTCTGTATGTACTGATAGTGATGAGCTTTGGCACTGACAATCATTTCTGTATGTACTGATTCCAAGGTCAGCTGTCACACAGGCTTAGTACTCACACCGACATTTAGAACTGCACTCTTCGAACTCAGTTTTCGCGCCCTGACTTTATGCAAGGGCAGTTGCAGCTTCAGAGCCGACATTTTCACCGCTGATTAGCGTAATTAACAAGACATCAGCGAAAGGTGGTGTGACGGTGGAAGGCATCTCTCTCTCTCTCTCTCTCTCTCTCTCTCTCTCTCTCTCTCTCTCTCTCTCTCTCTCTCTCTCTCTCTCCACTATGATTGCATGACCGCCTTGTTTGTTTGCTTGTTTGCTTTCTTACATTATTTCATTTCACAGCATGTTGTAGTCCCTACTCAGGGCGAGGATTGGATGTAAAAACGCGTCAGTGCTTATCTATTATCCTCGTAAATAAAGAATTTTATCTGATCTTATCTCTCTCTCTCTCTCTCTCTCTCTCTCTCTCTCTCTCTCTCTCTCTCTCTCTCTCTCTCCCCTTCAACCACTCTTTTTATGAATATGTGATACCAGACATATTAAATCTCTCTCTCTCTCTCTCTCTCTCTCTCTCTCTCTCTCTCTCTCTCTCTCTCTCTCTCTCTCTTTCTGTGAATGGGCGATTGCCAGACACATGAATCTCCCCCCGTCCTCTCCTCCCCCCCCCCCCCCCCCCCATCTCAAATTTCTCACAATTTCAATGAGAAAATGAAAAACAGTACACAAGTGTCAAATTAAAAACACAACAGACGCAAGTTCACTTCACATTTGCCTGTTTTTTTGTGTGTTTTTTTTTTGCTGCAGTTTTTCCAACAGAGGGTAGGAAGAGAAGCTCGAAGGGGTAACAACATTTTCCTTCTTTGGAAATGAAATGAGGCAGGGAACAGTAAACAATAAACAGTAAACAAGTGGGGTAACTTTTGCTCCATAAGAAAACCTAACACAGAGTAACTTTTATTCAAGACTGGCACAGCCTTTTAAACTTGAATAAAGTCAGACAAATACAAAGACGAACAATCTAATAGTGGGGGGAAAAACAAGCGCAGGCCAGCAACTGAACTGTCTTCATAGTAATGACTTGGCAAAGATTTGGACTTAAGGAGCCCCCTCCCCCCCTCCTTAAGTCCAAATCTTTGCCAAGTCATTACTATGAAGACAGTTCAGTTGCTGGCCTGCGCTTGTTTTTCCCCCCACTATTAGACTGTTCGTCTATGTATTTGTCTGACTTTATTCAAGTTTAAAAGGCTGTGCCAGTCTTGAATAAAAGTTACTCTGTGTTAGGTTTTTTTATGGGAGCAAAAGTTACCCCACTTGTTTACTGTTTATTATTTTCCTTCTTCTTTCGTTTTTTGTTTGTTTTGTTTCGTTTTGTTTTGGTTGTTTGGTTGGTTTTTTTTTGGTTTTTTTTTTGCGGACGTAAAAGGGGCAGGGAGGGGGAATGGCTGATATGCGTGTATATGAAGGAAAGAGAAAGAAAACAGTGGTAAGTATACCACAGCTGCCTAGCAATGCTCTTGAAAGCAGTTCTGGCCCAGGGTCATTCTGAGAAACGACATTCTCTGAAACGTGCTTCTCGTCCTTCTCCCCTCCTTCCTTCTACTCTGCCCCGTTCGTTCCTTTCCCCCTTTCATCCTTCCCTCTTTCTAGTCCCCCCCACCCCAACCCCCACCCCCCACTCCTCCTCTCCGACCTCTGTTCCTTCGTCAGGTCTGACGACCTGTGTGGGTGAGGTCATTCACACGGAGGCCAGGCGTTGATTTACGGCCGACAGCGTAAAACCTGACACCCAGTCAGCCTGAGGTTATTGTTGCAGCGGACAGGTTCCGTGTCCGACAACGCCGTATCATACCAAGCACTCATCACACGCTGCTTCACAACGCCGCGCCACCGCTTTGTGTGTTACGTTTGGTACTCTCTCTCTCTCTCTCTCTCTCTCTCTCTCTGTCTGTGTGTGTGTGTGTGTGGAAAGAGGAGAGGAGAGAGAAGAGAGAGAGAGAGGAGAGGAGAGAGGAGAGAGAGAGAGGAGAGAGAGAGAGAGAGAGAGAGAGAGAGAGAGGAGGAGAGAGAGAGAGAGAGAGAGAGAGAGAGAGAGAGAGAGAGAGGAGAGGGAGAGAGAGAGAGAGAGAGAGGGAGAGAGAGAGAGAGAGAGAGAGAGAGAGAGAGAGAGACGTTACAGAACTTACGATTCCATGATGAATGCAAGGAGCAATGAGAGAGTGAGAGACAGACAGAGACAGAGACAGAAAGAGAGAGGTTGTCAGTACCTTCATATCATGTAAATGTTAATCAACATTTTGTTCGTTCGTGGGAGCCTGGTTTGCTCAGTGCTAGACTAGAGCGCCAAGTCTGCAGTCAAATACTGCCAGTTCAGTATTCTCCGACACTATAGAAAAAAAAAAAAGGGGGGGGGGGGCGGGGGGGATGGCTGGGGAGGACATTTTCCCTGACCATTTTCATGAGCTGTTTGTCCGGCAGTTTCAGTGTGGTGTTAGACAAGTCGTCCCCTTCCCCATTTTTCATTGTTCTCTCCCTTTGCCATATCCCCTTGATATATGTGGACGTGTAATCTGAGCATGGCTTTAACTGTTAGTCCGTTCCGAGAGCCAGGGTGGTACAGTGTGACAGCACAGAGTTGGCAGTCACGGATTACGAGTTTGAATCTTGCTGGAGTCTAACGTGTTGTGGTTCTGTTGGTTCTGTGAGTCGTCAGATAAGTTCCCTTTTCCTTCTTCAGCTCCACCATTCTTCCTCTCCTCCTCCTCGCCCATCGCTTTACTGTCCTAGGATGATTGTCTCCCTTTGTCACCACCATTGGTGGGTCAGGATATTAAAGTTGTCTGTAAGCAGCTAACATCTGTTCAGAGTCATAACCGTGTATTGCCCACAATCTGTACACTGTCCCTTTCGACTGCCGTTTTTAGATTAATGGGAAGAAATAATGGAGAGAGGAGAGAGAGAGAGAGAGAGAGAGAGAGAGAGAGAGAGAGAGGAGAGAGAGAGAGAGAGAGAACAAAATATTAAAAACAGAATGTTTGGCCAATGAAGGGTGTCTTGCGAAACACTTCAAAAGGAGGTGGAAGGGATGAGAAGAAGAAGAAGAAGAAGAAGAAGAAGAAGAAGAAGAAGAAGAAAAAGAGAAACCAGAAGAACGGAACACGAAAGAAGGCAGAACGGACACAACATGAGGTATGCGTGGAGGAAGACAATGGATAAAGAAAGCTGGAACGAGAAACGAAAAGCGGAAAATATGGCAAAAAAAAAAAAAAAAATAGCAAAATAACGATAAAGACAGAAAAAAGAACGAGAGGAGGAATGAAACAAACAGCAAGACAGAAGGAGTGAAGGGAGAAAGCAAGAGGGAAGGAGCACAAAGGATAAGAAAAGGGCAAGATGCAGCACGTGGAAAGAAAGACTGGAAACAAGAAGGTAGGAAGGGAAACGGAAGAAAAAAAAAAGGAAATGAAACAATGAAATTATGGACGGAAAGAGTGAAGGAAAGAAAGCAAGAAAAGAAGAGGAAAGGAGTGGTTGAAGAAAGTGCAAGATACAAGTGGAAGGAAGGAATGTTGGAAAGATAGCAGGGATGGCGGAAAAAAGGAGTTTGGAAGAAAAGGGAAGACACCTCATGTGCAAAGAAAGAGTGAAGGAAGGATGGATGGAAAGAAGGAGTTTGGAAGAAAAGGGAAGACACCTCATGTGCAAAGAAAGAGTGAAGGAAGGATGGATGGAAAGAAGGAGTTTGGAAGAAAAGGGAAGACACCTCATGTGCAAAGAAAGAGTGAAGGAAGGACGGATGGAAAGAAGGAGTTTGGAAGAAAAGGGAAGACACCTCATGTGCAAAGAAGGAGTGAAGGAAGGACGGATGGAAAGAAGGAGTTTGGAAGAAAAGGGAAGACACCTCATGTGCAAAGAAAGAGTGAAGGAAGGACGGATGGAAAGAAGGAGTTTGGAAGAAAAGGGAAGACACCTCATGTGCAAAGGGAAGACACCTCATGTGCAAAGGGAAGACACCTCATGTGCAAAGGGAAGACACCTCATGTGCAAAGAAAGAGTGAAGGAAGGACGGATGGAAAGAAGGAGTTTGGAAGAAAAGGGAAGACACCTCATGTGCAAAGGGAAGACACCTCATGTGCAAAGGGAAGACACCTCATGTGCAAAGGGAAGACACCTCATGTGCAAAGAAAGAGTGAAGGAAGGACGGATGGAAAGAAGGAGTTTGGAAAGGAAAGGGAAGACACCGCATGTGCAAAGGGAAGACACCTCATGTGCAAAGAAAGAGTGAAGGAAGGATGGATGGAAAGAAGGAGTTTGGAAGAGGTAACGAACGTAAGAAGAGTGGGAAAAGAAGGCAGACAACAAAGACAAGATGGTGACAGAAAGAAAGTTGAAGACAAAATAAGAGGGCAGGTGACGCGTTATGCCGGCGGGTTGGGGAGAGCGGCGGGCGGGGTGTGGGTGGGGTGGGTGGGGGGGGGAGAAGAGGACGGGAGGTAGGAAGAAGGGGGAGAGACGGATGTGAAGGAATAGGGAGCAATAGAAAAAGGTGGGAATGGAGCAAGGAAGAAGAGAAAGAGAAGCAAAGTAGGAAATGCAGAAAGGAAAGAAGAAAGGAAGGAAGATATAAAATAAGTGAAATATCGAAAAAAAAAAAAAAGGAACGAAAATATAAAGGAAGAAAGGAGAGAGAGAGATAACGTAAGGAGAAAAAAAATGAGGGTGGAAAATAGGAATGGAGAGGGAGAGAAGGACTAGAAGAGATAAGGAAGAGAACAACGATGAAGAAAGGAATAAGACAGATAGGAAGGAAAGAAGAAAGGAATTATTCAGAAGAAGAAAAAAAATAGATGCAGGACTAAGGAACTAGGGAGAAATAAAAGAAAGGGAGCAGAAAGAAAAGAAGAAAGAAAAAAAAATCATTTAGGTTGTTCAACCAACGAAGAGAGAGAGAGAGAGAGAGGGAGGGGGAGGGAGAGGGGGGGAGGGGGAGACAGACAGACAAACACAGGCAGAGGCAGAGAAAGAGACAGGAAATGAGAAGCGACAGAAAGACATAGAAAAGCGAAGGGGAAATCAAATACAAAAGTCCACAACACGTCAACCCAGAGCATCTGGTCAGCTTTTTTTTATGCCCAGTGGTCAGAACCGCCCCCTCCCCCTTCACCTGTTCTCCTCAAAAGGCTCCCCCCCCCCCCCCCACCCTCACTGCTGTGAGAATATCCACTGGTGTCACACGCAAAGAGCTCCCCCTCCCTCCTCCATTCTTTATCCCCCTGCCCCCATCAAACCTCCACTTGTATTATCAAAAGAACAGTTTGCTCACCTTAAAAAAACAAAAACTACATTTCTAGTTTGAACACACGAGAGAGAGAGAGAGAGAGAGAGAGAGGAGAGAGAGAGAGAGAGGGAGGGAGGGAGGCAGGCGCGCGCGCACGCATGCAGCATGCACACTCACACACACACACGCACACACACACACAACACACACACACGCACGCACGCACACACACACACGCACACGCACACACGCGCGCACGCACACACACATACACGTACACACACGAACACACACACATACACG
>CM065717.1:63757010-63774510 GCA_033310375.1 Conus canariensis
CCTCTCTGGCTCTGTGTCTGTGTGTCTCTCTGTCTCCGTGTCTCTCTGACTCTGTCTCAGTGTCTCTCTGTTTCTGTGTCTCTCTGACTCTGTGTCTCTCTGACTCTGTGTCTCTCTGACTCTGTGTCTCTCTGTCTCTGTGTCTTTGTGTCTCACTGTCTCTGTGCCTCTCTGTCTCTGTGTCTCTCTGACTCTGTGTCTCTCTGTCTCTGTGTCTTTGTGTCTCTCTGTCTCTGTGCCTCTCTGTCTCTGTGTCTCTCTGACTCTGTCTTTGTGTCTCTCTGTCTGTCTCCGTGTCTGTGTGTCGCTCTGATCGACTGGGCAGCTGGATTCTATGCGTACAAGTATTGCGTGTGTAAATAGATGCGTAGTGTGTGCAGTAGTAGTAGTAGTGGTAGCAGTAGTAGTAGTGATAGTACTAGTGTGTAGTAGTAGTAGTAGTAGTAGTAGCAGCAGTAGTAGTAGAAGTAGTAGTAGTAATAGTAGTGTGTGTGTGTGTGTGTGTGTGTGTGTGTGTGTTAACGTAAGTAACTAAGTAAATAAGTATGTGTGAAAGTATGTATTTATGTATGTGCGTACGTTTGTGTATGTATGTATGTTTGTATGCGTATGTGCATGTGTATGTGTATGTACGTACGTACGTACGAACGTCTGTCTGTCTGTCTGTATGTGTGCGTATGTGTATGTGTATAGATGTACGTTTGTCTGTCTGTCTGTTTGCATGTATGTATGTATGTATGTATGTGTGTGTGTATGTGAACGTCACCGGTTGGAACCATTTCTTGTTTGCGCTAAAACCGAATGTTTGTAGTCTAAATAGGGCATAATTACTACGGCGCCAAATATTTGTTAAAACACATAAATACTTTTCGATTTGAAATATATTTTTAAATGAGAAAAACGACAATATTTTTGTTTGGTTTCCATGTGGGAATGCCAGTTTTGTTTAAACATGACAATTAACCTGGTTTTAAATTCTGGAGAAAAAAAAATCTGTTGAACAAAGCCCTGGCACATCCACACAATGCAAAGGCCATTTTCCGACAAACTTTTCAACAGATGTCGTTCAGTTTTCGTAACTCCGTTCCGTTTGATTTACCAGTATAGTATGTGCCTGTTCATAAATTCTAGTTTGAGACACTTTTCAAGATTCAACTAGTTCTTACACGTTTTGTACAAAATTCAATATACAATGGATATCCTCCTCTTTCACCTTATATGACTGTCGGAAGCATGTATTGGAATATCTAGAAAAACGTTTTATGGCATAACTTTGCACCCTTTCCATCTGTGTATTTTAAATAATCTCCAAATTTCAGCTCCATAAGGAGAAAGGAGTGGTCCAATCTGTGAATAAAATATTCTATAGAACACTCTGTAATCAAAACAGTTCAGCCTTCTAAGTGTCTCAAGAATTTCCATTACATCTTTTTTTTTTTTCCTTTACGGCAGATTTCGTTTCATCCTAAGTTAAGACTTCATTTAGTCGTAAACGATAATCCTAAGTATCTACTGGAATTCAAGACTCGCACTACATCATTTCCATAGGAGCATCTCTCCAAGACAGACAAATGACCTGCCATACGAAACACATAATGTCTTATTCGAGAGTGACAGTCAAGCCCATCGACTGGATTCTTGCTTTAAAACATCTAGCTCGTTCTGCAGTCCTAAGGCTGTGGCAGACAGAAGAATGACATCATCAGCAAATAATAGTAAACACATTTCAATCGCATCAGGAATAATTTAAATACCATGTTTCCCTTTTCCTGCTAACTCAGTTGCTAATTCATTTATAAACAAAAGAAACATATTTGAGCTCAACAGATAACCCTGTTTCACTCCACGATGATATGGAAAAATATCACTGTATACACGCATCACGTACACAAGCAAGCACTGAATCATATACACCCATATGGGCTTGATAATGTTTGCCATTAACACTATTTGTACGTAAGATATTCCTCAAGATATTTGACTGACGGTGTCAAACGTTTCTTTGAAGTCAACAAAAGCCACGTAGTGTTTCTTAAGTTTCAACAAATATTTCTGTATGAAAGAAAATAACATAAAAAGATCAATGGTGCAATACTCTGCTCTAAAACCTGTTTGTTCCTCGCCTATTTTTTCCTCTCTGTCTGCCCATCTAATCATTCTGTTAGTCAATATGTTTGTATAAACTTTGCTTAGGGCGATACCCCCATAAGGCAATACCACGATAATTAACGGAGTTATTTAAATCGCCCTTTGCATGTGTGATTATAGAATTTGGCCACTGCAATTGAAATAATCCGCTTTCGAAAAGTTTGTTGAAGAAGACAAGAAAATCAATGACGTCAGAATTAGCATTCTTTACCATCTCTGGTACAATTTGTTCTGGGCCAGTATGTTTATCGAGTTTTAGATTCCTAACGCTTGCTATAACATATTCCATCGAATAAAGGCTTGCTGTCAGAATCAATACCGTTGTCAGTATTATCAGAATAGTTTTCATAGTTATCAGTTGTTTCTGAAGTAGATGCCTCATCTTGATCAGTAAAGACACGAACAAAGTAATCGTACCATTGCTGTAATGAAATTCCGTGATACACAGAACTTTTCTTATTAATGCTTCGAATCAGGGACCAAAAAGGTTTTGAGTCATTTAATGAATCTTTTAGCTTATTTACCCTCATTTCGTTAAATTTCTGTTTTTTCTTTTTTCGAAGCAATATATGTTTCTCTCTTCCGTTTACATAAGTCTCTCTTTTCTGTTGTTTATCAACTTGTTTTACCCTGTTGTAATCGTTTTTAACAACCTTCTCACTTCTTTTCTTGCCACATTCTTTATCAAATCAATCGTTACATGTTTTTACACCTTCTCCAGTGGTTTGGACCATGCACGCAGCTGCTCTACATAAAGCAAAAGACAAATCTTTCCAAACCACTACTTACATCAACATTCAGCAATTCATATGACCCATTCAAACAATTATAAACCTCGTCATTCTTCAACTCATTCTGATAAGTGTGCACGCAGTCAGCTCACCAAGCAATTCTATCTTAGCCGTTCAGGCAAAAACAAAATTGAGTTCGTGTGCCTCAACTTTGGAATAATTCAAGTCCAACTCACTTGACAAGTGCCATGAATCTGAATCATCACCCACACGTAAGCGCCAATTCATAACTAAATCATCAGAAGCCCAGAAATAATCGACGAGGCTGAAACTCTGAGGAGAAACAAAAATACATCTGTGAGGTCTTTGTCACCTTCACAACTCTCATTCACTTTGACAACATCAAAAAGAAAATAAAAACCAAACAGAAACTTTCCAAAATTATCAGTGACATCGTCTTTAAAGTGACGAACATTTTTTCACATCACCTGGATTGTTCCAGTCATTATGTTCAAAAAGTAAACAATTCGCCAAATCATCTGTTTTGTTCTAGCACTCAAGTCACTTTACACGAAAAAGAAACATTTTCTTCCAAATCATGTTGTAATAAATGTTCTTATAAGATTAGAATGCTGTCTTCCACATTCAAACCGTTGTATATTGGCTCTCCTTCAGGCACGGTATAATTAGCCGCCAAAACAAGATCTGTATCCAGATCAAAAACACTTTTATCCATTTTCATTGAAATCACGTCATCAATTCAATCGCTTTAGAGAGAGAGAGAGGGAGGGAGAGAGAGAGAGAGAGAGAGAGAGAGAGAGAGAGAGAGAGAGAGACAGACAGACAGACAGACAGACAGACAGACAGACGGAGAAGGGGAGGGGAGAGAGAGAGAGAGTGGGAGAAGGGAGGAAATAAAGGGGTATAGTGTGAATGGGCCTAAGAAGGGAGAGAGGCTGGGGAGACCACAGAGAGAAAGACAGAAACAGAAATTACAGATGAACGTGGAAAACAGACAGAAAAAGGGTGACCGCCAGGCGGAGGACAGACAGAAAAAGGGTGACCGCCAGGCGGAAGACAGACAGAAAAAGGGTGACCGCCAGGCGGAAGACAGACAGAAAAAGGGTGACCGCCAGGCGGAAGACAGACAGAAAAAGGGTGACCGCCAGGCGGAAGACAGACAGAAAAAGGGTGACCGCCAGGCGGAAGACAGACAGAAAAAGGGTGACCGCCAGGCGGAAGACAGACAGAAAAAGGGTGACCGCCAGGCGGAAAACAGACAGAAAAAGGGTGACCGCCAGGCGGAAGACAGACAGAAAAAGGGTGACCGCCAGGCGGAAGACAGACAGAAAAAGGGTGACCGCCAGGCGGAAAACAGACAGAAAAAGGGTGACCGCCAGGCGGAAGACAGACAGAAAAAGGGTGACCGCCAGGCGGAAGACAGACAGAAAAAGGGTGACCGCCAGGCGGAAGACAGACAAACAGAGTCACCGACAGAAAGGCAGACAACAGACGCACAGAGAGATAGTGCGGGCACACACACACACACACACACACACACACACACACACACACACACACACACACACACACACACGCACGCACGCACGCACACACGTACACGCACAGAGAGAGCGAGAGAGAGAGAGAGAGAGAGAGAGAGAGAGAGGCACGCAAAAAAAATATATGAAAGAAAAAAAAAAAGGGTTCCAAAAGAGAGCGTGAGAACGGCCGTCAAGTGGACTGCCCTTAGCCGGACCTGGCGTTAGGGTCAACAAAGCCATGAAGGAGACATGGACAGGGCCAGAACCACACAGAAAAAAGGAAGAGGGTGGGGAGGGGGAGGAGAGGGGGGGGGGGAGAGTATCATCCTATACAACCCTGGGCCTTACATGTGCCTCTCAGCCTTTGTGGACCTGTCTGTCCTGGACGCTGCTCACAGTGTTCTGTTGCCGACCACTTTGTGGATTTTTCTCTAATTACAGTGACAGAGAGATAAAGAGTGGGAGCGGTGGAGGGAGGGAGGAGAGGAGGGGGGGGGGAGAGGTGGAGACAGAGAGAGCAAGGGAACCAAAGGGGAAACAGAAAGGAAGGGGTGGTGGGAGGGAGATACGAGATACAGTGGAAAATGAGACAGAAAAAGAACTGGAGAGAAAAAAAAGAGATAGACAGGGAGACAGAAATAAGAAACAGAGAAAGACAGGCTGGCAGACAAACACAGAGAGACCCAGAGAGGAAGGAAGTGAGGGAGCAGCAGACAGAGGAGGACGCACGTACAGTCGGACGGGCAGGTAGACGAAAGAGGCGTGAGGCTACTGATGGTACGTTTTTCATTGGCTAAGACATGGCAGGATTTCAGGGTTACCCATCCTCATTAGGCCGATCATCTCTTATTAGGATCTTCTATAGCAGTGTATCAGTCACGGTTAATTGCAAGATCCCACGACTAAATTTCGCTGGTGAGCTTTGTGTCAACCATGACCAGAGACTTCTTTTTGTTTGAGTGCTGTTTTTGTTTGCTTTGGTTTGCACCACACACTTTCGATGAAGATGACATACTCAAGTTGTGTGTTATCCGTGACTGATATCATCTTTTGGCCAGCTAGAGGTGAGGTGTATCAACAGAACTCTGATTTTGATGAGACTTTTCGATTGTAGTTTTGTTGTTGTTGTTGTTGTTGTTGTTGTTGTTGTTGTTTTTATCCCACTTCTCCTATCGCAGTGGGTTGAACTACCTGATTTCTCTCTTGGACATGATGATAGAGATCTTAAGGCGTCAGAGATGTCACGATCCCCAGCTCTGTAACTGCTAATAAGAAAGGTAAAACGGAGGCCTACGTTAGACTCGATTTGTACAGGTATCAGGGATGTCACGATCCTGACCTACGTAAACTGTAGTAAGAAATGTTATACTGTGACCCATGTTAGGCTGGGTGTGTACGGTGCCAGGGCGTTACGGTCATCCACCGATGTAATTGTAAAGGTAATCAGTGCCTTTTCAACCTGGGTGTCTACAAGCTGACCAGTAAGCGTACCTGACAATGGACGAGAATTAAAAAAAAACACACAAAGTGATATTGTGTACTTTTGTATGAAAAGTGATCTGAATGAGTAGATATTAAATCTGATTTCTAGGAATCTTCCATCCCAGCCCCCCCCCCCCCCCCCCCAAAAAAAAAAAAAAAAAAAAAATTGGCAGCTACAAAATAAGGTGACTGCAGGTGGTAACTGAAATAGAAGAACAAAACCACGCGTTTCGACCTATTGGTCTTCCCTAGATAATCAAGTAGCCACCCCCCAACACAACAAAACACACACATACACACACACGCGCGCGCGCGCGCGCGCGCGCGCACGTGCGCGAACAAACTGTAAAGAGAATGGCACACACAAAACACAAACTGGGACGCAAATTGAGCATCAACAAATGGACCTGACATTGTTAGAGAATCAGTTTTTTTTTTCACATTAAGAGAGAAAAAAATGACAGTTAAACTCACCCCACCCCCACACCATTCCCACCCCGACGAAGAAAACCAAGGGGAAAAGCTTGTTTTCAATCTTGTACATTAACGACAGATTACTAACATTGAGAAAAAAATGCAATATTAGTGAAAACAATTAAAATAAAATATTTTAAATCCCAGCTGATTGAAAACTATGATTATGCCACAAACAAGCGTAAACATTTAACAAACAGACGGAATACACAAACACGTGTGTCCAAGAGCAGCAATGGTGTGACTGAAGTCCTCTGAAAAATGACTGATGACCACTGACTGATGAATGGGTGCAGATAAACAGTTTTATACCTCACATCTCCACCGACCGTAACCATCATAGTCCGCATCTCCACAGACTATCACAACCATACCCTGCTTCTCCACCGACTATCGCCACTCTCGCCGACAATTCGTCATCACTGGGCTTCTATGGACCTAGCATAGTAAAATGCCATTGGTCTCCGACTACAAAGCGACACTAAAGCTAGATAACCCAATACATTTGTGCGTTAGGTTCCAAACAGTACCTCAGACAGTGGCCTAAACGCCCACTGGGGACCCATCACCTGTGGTAAATCAACGATAATGCAGTGACCAGCTCCCGCGCGGAGATCACAGCTCTCTGTCATTTATTGATGGGCGACATCTCGCTTGTCTTTATCCCAGGACAGCGATAAATCCAGGTCTGTATTAGTGTTGCATTGTGTTGTATTGTATTGCGTTTCATGTATGTTACATATGAACCTATGGTGCTGTATCGTGCATTATTCTCACCCCCATCTCTCTCTCTCTCTCTCTCTCTCTCTTCTCTCTCGGGGGGTACGGGGTGGGAGTGAGGTGGGGAGAAGGGAGGGTAAAGAGGAAGGAAGCTGATGGGATGAGTTGTGGGCTAACGGTGAGGAAAAAGGAGAGGTAAGGAGGTGAGGTGAGCGATCGAGTTTACTGAGTTGTGTTCAACATGCCTCCTTGTCTGAAGGGCTTACTTGCTGAATGGACGATAAACCATCTGCCATTGTTATTGTCACTGTCATCGTCATTCTCTCTTCTCTGTCTCTGGTCTCTGTCTCTCTCTCTCTCTCTCTCTCTCTCTCTCTCTGTTGGTTCTCTCCTTGTCATTGCCTATCTCTGTCTGTCTGTCTGTTTCTGTCTGTCTGTCTGTCTGTCTCTCTCTCTCTCTCTCTCTCTCTCTCTCTCTCTCTGATCGTAGTATAGCAGTGTATGATGAGATGATGATGATGATGATGATGATGATGATGATGATGATGGTTGTTGTTGTTTCTAATTTTGTCGTTGTACCATCTTGTGGTTTCACCATGTGTTTCAGAAGTCCATAATACAGTAGTACGAGCAGACTGAAAAAGAAAGGAGGATAAGCTGAAGTCTTTGACTCTTCGAGTCTCTTCCACACACAACCGCATGTGCACTGGATCGGGCGGATTTCCACTTCCCGGTAGACTACAGGACATGAAGACACCCAGTGTAACGTTCCTGCATCACTGCATGCCCCCAAATCACTCCCCTTCCCCACGGGGGAGCGGGGCAAAGGACACATGACAAAACTCACCCCATGGGTAGTGAAATCAGACCGACCTCCCGGTTTGTTCCAACATCACACACACACACACACACACACACACACACACACACACACACACACACACCCTCTTTTACAAGTCTGAGAGTGTCCCAAACGAAAAAACAAATCAGGCAAAATACATTGCACCTGAATTTGAAAGGCGGTGTGTGTGTGTGTGGTGTGTGTGTGTGTGTGTGTGTGGTGTGTGTGTGTGTGTGTGTGTGTGTGTGTGTGTCTGTCTGTCTGTCTGTGTGTGTGTGATTTCGGACCTGATCCAGAACTGTCCCACCCCCTGTTCCAAAACCACTCCCCTCTATAACGCTTTGGGCATGATCCAGAAACGCTACAAGGAGTGAATATGGGCACATGCCCCAAACCACCCGCCCTATGTGCCAGGGAGGTTGAAATGGGCACATGCCCCAAACCACCCGCCCTATGTGTCAGGGAGGTTGAAATGGGCACATGCCCCAAACCACCCGCCCTATGTGCCAGGGAGGTTGAAATGGGCACATGCCCCAAACCACCCGCCCTATGTGCCAGGGAGGTTGAAATGGGCACATGCCCCAAACCACCCGCCCTATGTGTCAGGGAGGTTGAAATGGGCACATGCCCCAAACCACCCGCCTTATGTGCCAGGGAGGTTGAAATGGGCAACGTGCCCAAAACCACCCGCCCTATGTGCCAGGGAGGTTGAAATGGGCAACGTGCCCCAAACCATCCGCCCTATGTGCCAGGGAGGTTGAAATGGGCAACGTGCCCCAAACCACCCGCCCTATGTGCCAGGGAGGTTGAAATGGGCAACGTGCCCCAAACCACCCGCCCTATGTGCCAGGGAGGTTGAAATGGGCAACGTGCCCCAAACCACCCGCCCTATGTGCCAGGGAGGTTGAAATGGGCAACGTGCCCCAAACCACCCGCCCTATGTGCCAGGGAGGTTGAAATGGGCAACGTGCCCCAAACCACCCGCCCTATGTGCCAGGGAGGTTGAAATGGGCAACGTGCCCCAAACCACCCGCCCTATGTGCCAGGGAGGTTGAAATGGGCAACGTGCCCCAAACCACCCGCCCTATGTGCCAGGGAGGTTGAAATGGGCAACGTGCCCCAAACCACCCGCCCTATGTGCCAGGGAGGTTGAAATGGGCAACATGCCCCAAACCACCCGCCCTATGTGCCAGGGAGGTTGAAATGGGCAACGTGCCCCAAACCACCCGCCCTATGTGCCAGGGAGGTTGAAATGGGCACGTGTCGGTCTCACTTCATGGGGTGTCTGTAGATTGCAGCCTATGCCTTAAATCCCTCATTACTGAGTGTCCACCACCACCATCCCCAGCCCTCAAATGTAACAGCAATGTGCTTTAATGGCTAGGTTTTGTCGCTGTAGACTCTGAAGAATCTGTAGGTTTGGGATGCTTTGGAACAAAGGAAGATGTCGGTCTGGATTTAGTCCCTTGGAAGCGGGGGGGGGGGGGGGGGCGACTTTAGGCACGTGCCCTTACATGCTGCCAGGGCTGATTTCGGGCTGGAGCTGATTACAGAACACTGCACCGGGTACACTTGGACATGGAACTGAGCTTTCATCAGCACCTGGAGTAAACAACTCAAACCAGCAACAACAACAACAACGAAAGTCAAACCAAATCAGTTGAATCAAAACTAAGCGAACTCAAACCAAACTACGTCAAACCAAACCAAACCAAACCATACCAAACAAAATCAAAGCACAATCAAGCCAAAGCAAAAAAAATATCATGCCAAACTCCAACCTCACCAAATCGAACCAAACTACATCAACGCCGACTTTTCTAGGTTGTAGTCCATGCCGCCGTGTTGTCCATACAGTTTACCTCGGGTCAGTACACAGAGATATGACACCAGTGATGTCAACAACCTCCCCTCCCCACTAACCCCCCCCCCCCTCCTTCCGCTAACCATCCATTACCTCCACCCCTCTCCTTCACCCTAGAGTTTAATAGTTCCCATCCCACCGGTATCCTATCCTCACCCCTCCCCCCCCCCTCCCCCCTCCCGCTAACCATCGATTACCTCCACCCCTCTCCTTCACCCTAGCGTTTAATAGTTCCCATCCCACCGGTATCCTATCCTCACCCCTTTCCCCTACCTCCCCTCGACCATTTTTTTTTTTTTTTTTGCTTTCTTTTTTTTTTTTTTTTTTTTAGTGACAGCGTAGCAAACCGCTGCCTGGGGCGAGGCAAAAAGATGGTGACAGCAGATCTGAGCGGTCAAGTTGTGTCTTCACCCCAGCCTAGAGAATAGACTCTGAGGCCCTCCATCAGACTTTTAGACCCGGAAAAGAGGTGATGACCCCACGCCACCCACCCCCCCCCCCTCATACCCCACCGTTCCTCTCTCCTACAGATCCCCTCCCTCTTTTTCTGGACAAAAAACGAAGATGTCCAGACGCCAGTCAACGGGGAGAGGAGGAGGGGGAGGGGGCGGGGAGGGGGCTAGGGGTACGGTGATGGTCCATTACGATGTGGGGACAACGTCCGTTTTGAGGTCGTGGACACGATCAGAGGTGAGGGAGGGGGTGGGGATGGAAGGGTGATGGGTGTGGAGCGAGATGGAGCGGCCTGGGACACAACACCTGAAGGAGAATGGACAATGACGTCTGAAACGGTTTAAGTTGTGGCGTGGAGGAATTGACACGATGCGGTGTGTGTGTGTGTGTGTGTGTGTGTGCGCGCGCGCGCGCGCGTGTGTGTGTGTGTGTGTGTGTGTATGTGTGAGAGTGTGCGCGCGCGCGCGTTCATATATGTGTTTATATATGTGTGTGTGTGCACGTGTGTATTTGCGCGCCCGTGCTCGTGTGTGTGTGTGTGTGTGTGTGTGTGTGTGTGTGTGTGTGTGTGTGTGTGCACGCGCGCGTGCGCGTTTGTGTATATGTGTGTATGCGTATACATATTAGAGAGAGAGAGAGAATCTATGTGTGTGTGTGCATTAATCTGTGCATGAGTGATTGTTCATTCATCGATGAGGGGGAAGAAGGGGGTGGTGGTAGCACTGCATTAAGAGAGAAGGCATTCTCAAAATGGTCTTAGTAAACGGAGTAGTCCGTGGACCTTCGGGAAGAGCACAGCAAGGATGGGTAAGGTTATGACACCAGGTTCCCACGACAGGCAAAACAATGGTCCGACAATCGGACACCAGATACCCTGATGAAGTCAGCTGCCGCGCACTGTCTCGCCCTTACTGAGACGCGACATCGGATCATGGGCAAGCTGAGGGCAAAGGCAGAGGAAGGGACAACGGGACAGGGGGAACGAATCGGTCTTTTGTGCTCTGTCTGCTGGTGAGGTGGTGGGCCAGCTTGTGTGTGTGTGTGTGTGTGTGTGTGTGTGTGTGTGTGTGTGTGTGTGTGTGTGTGTGTTACTCACAGAGAGAAAAAGAGAGAGAGAGAGTATATGTGTGTGTGTGTGCATGAGAGAGAAAGAGAGGGAGGGACGGACAGAGAGAGAGGGAGGGAGACTGAGAGCAATAGCAAACAGGCGAAACACAGTCGCCAGCAAAATTAAAATAAAGCGTTTCAAGTCATTATATATAACGTAACTACAACTGCCACGTTCTTTCCCGCTAGGTGTGTGAATGTTTTTAATGTCAGCGGTATAACTATGATAATCAACAGCAGAGTGAAATTACAGAAATGTAGCTTGGTGTTTCCTGATTGTACTAGTTTCAATGAGTTGTCATGTGTAGATAACTCTTACCAAGAGATTAGACCGAACTCACATTTAAATAGTGAGGAAATAACTGATTTTCTTTCTTTTTTCCACATACAAGTATGCACACACACACACACACACACACACACACACACACACACACACACACACACACACAAGGTAAGCATTCGGTTCAACAAAGGACCAACGGTATTACAGAAAGATTTCCTTTGTACCCCAATCCCCACCCCGTGTACACACGCTATCTCTATCAAATATCGAGAACAGTTTGGTCACACATAGTACCACCGTGACAACACTCTGACAGGAAAGGGGAAGGAGCAATGCCACCAGATATCAAGGAACCGTTTGATATTTTATCTGGAAAGTTATACTTTTTTTTTAACACAGGTGGGTATACGGAAGGAAATCCTAAAGGACTTCTGTTATACGATATTTTTCGCAATCTACTGCTTTCTGCCGAGCACACTGCCATCTAATCTAGTCCGTGTAGGCCATCTTCATGGCATACATACCCATTAAGACACAGCTATCACACACACACACACACACACACACACACACACACACACACACACACACACACACACACACACACACTCCACCCCCTCGTTTGTTTTTATGATCTGATTCCATGACTGCCAACATTTTCTCAGAACTAAACAAAAAGTGCCACTTCAGTTGTAACAGCATCAGAAAGCTGTGTGCATCGATGCGTTTCTTCTTTTTTTTTTCTTCATTTATGTTGTAAGTATTTCTCATGTGAGCATACCTTGTCAGCAGTTGTCTTGTTACCATTTATCTTGTCAGCATTTGTCACAGAATCGGGGAAACCGCCGTCAACACAAGCATGATCTCTACCACAGTATCACTGACTTCAAGAAAGGCTGTGGTCTGGCATGGGGGTTTTCGGTGAGCCATGACGAATCGTTGCATTTACAAGAACCTCATTCAAGGGTCTGCAGCACTTTCCACGATTCTGACCAGCGGTCTCTCTTGAACAGTGACCTCTGACTTTTTCCAAACAACGGCAGGAGTGCGCAAAGGCCGTTTCCTAACTCCAGTCTCTTCAACATACACATGTAAGATTATAATTCACGAACACCTCGGGACTTCAGGACTGCCATCAAAAGTCAGAGGAGGGAAGCCTCTCCACAATTTTCATTCTGCTGATGATATCGATCTCATGGGAGGCGGCAAAGCAGGCCGTAAGGAATTTCCAACAGTACCAAATGGGAAACGTGATCTGGGGGAAAATATCGACCAACAGTTATACACGTCAATCAACATCTCAATGGAACTAGTCTATAACATTCTTATTCTGTTAGAGTCAACACAGGGAGGTCAAAAGGAAGCTCAACGTCTGCCGTAAATCAAGATTTAATATCATGCCGCTGTTACCTTCCCAGTGAAGATCTAAATCACAGATAATGTTCATCCTCTGGTGAGGATGGGAATGTGAGGCGCCGACAGCAGGTTGAAGAGACCAGCCCAGGCGTTTAGGATTACAGTAATACTTCCTATCCCTTCTGTGCGGCTAAAAAATGGGAACAGATCATTAACAAGGCAACGAGTCAAGATATAAAAGTTACGCTGACATACAAAAACACCTTCTGGCAGTTTCAAACAAGCGAGGGTTGCCTCTTTGTCAGGGAACGTGTCTCACGACAGCTGTCTGTCCGTGTTCACCGTCCAGCGCCAGGCGGAGGACGAGGTCCGAAACGTCCTGGATGGATGGGGCGAGGGACGGCCTGGCGACAGTACGTCTACAGTCACTGAGGACACAGGGCGGTGCTAATCCATGACTCCCCAGCAGTCCCCCTGTCAGTCCTGCCACCTAATGTCACAGCCAGAACTGGTGGTGGTGGTGGTGGTGGTGATGATGGTTATGATGATGATGATGATGATGATGATGACACATTACCACTACGCTATCAGAGTACATATCCCAACATGGGGGCACACGCCTTTTTCCTTCTCCATTCTCCTCACTCTCCTCTTCTGTCATCCACAAACATATACAACTCATTCTGAACCTCCCCCTCCCCACCCTAGCCCTTCCCCCCTCCATGCGCACTTATTCTCCATTGCCGCTCACCGCTACCCAGTTTTTCCCCCCCCCCCCCCCCCACCCCCCCCCCCGCCCCTCCCCCCCCCCCCCCCCCCCGCTTATTTCGTTACCCCACCGAGAGATCCACAGTGGGTCAGGACAATGAACTTCATACACGTGCACGGGCGTGTACACACACACACACACACACACACACACCACTTTCTCGGCCCACGATCGGCGCGACACCTCCCTTTTTGTCCAGCCCAGCCGCTAACAAGGCCCACAACTAAGTGAGAGGAATAATTTATGTTGACATTTCACTTGATGGTTTGTCCGCCAAGCGGTCGTAAAAGTCTCGTTGCGTTGTGACCTTTCAGCTTTCATGCTTCATTTCATTGGCTCTGAGCGCTGCTGCGGTCGCTGACATCAATGACACCTCTAAGAAAAAAACATGGGCTCCTGAACCTGAAAAAGAACTCAACAAAACAGACATGAATCGCTTCCAGCTTCGCTCGGACTGGGTATCATTAAGACTGGGCTCTCTGTTCCCTCTCAGTCGTTCCTTCTGTGTGTATGTAGATGAACTCGCGTGTACGTGTTTTCGTTTTCAGTGCCTTTTCATTGGATAGAGGGACTGGTCTGTTTTTTAAGTCGTTTTTCTGAGATCGAGTCGCCAGAGAAGGGGGCAGGGGGAGGGGAGGGGGCTAAGAGGGGAGGGAAGGCGGTCTTGACACGGTGTGACGGAGTGGAAACTATCCTTCTTCATTTTCAACCCACGGGGAAATATGGAAAATGTCATGAAATATGATTTTATTAGTTGCCTGCTCAGGACATTTTGTGCCTTGCACGTTTCGTGTACTTTAGTTCAGTTCAGTTCAGTTCACTTTAGTTCAGTTCAGTTCAGTTTCATTCAGTTTAATTCATCTACTCATTACTTTTGCTGTCCTCCCGCTCTCGTAAACTTCCAGACAGGTGGCGTTGCGACCCAAACTGGATGCTGGCAAATATTCTTACTTTTTGAGGACCCCTGGCCTTCTTTGGGACCCTTGGCCTTCTTTGGGACCTCTGGCCCTCTTTGGGACCCCTGGCCTTCTTTGGCATCCCTGGCCTTCTTTGGGACCCTTGGCCTTCCTTGGCATCCCTGGCCTTCTTTGGGACCCCTGGCCTTCTTTGGCATCTCTGGCCTTCTTTGGGACTCCTGGCCTTCTTTGGACCCTTGGCCTTCTTTGGACCCTTGGCCTTCTTTGGGACCTCTGGCCTTCTTTGGCACCCCTGACCTTCTCTGGTACTCCTGGCCTTCTTTGGGACCCCCGGCCTTCTTTGGCACTCCTGGCCTTCTTTGGGACCCTTGGCCTTCTATGGCACCCCGGCCTTCTTAGGCACTCCTGGCCTTCTTAGGCACTCCTGGCCTTCTTTGGCACCCCTGGCCTTCTTTGGCACCCTGGCCTTCTTTGGCACGCCTGCTCTTTTTGGCATTCCTGGCCTTCTTTGGCACCCTGGCCTTCTTTGGCACTCCTGACCTTCTTTGGCACCCCTGGCCTTCTTTGGCACCCCAAGTCTTCTTTGGCACCCCAAGCCTTCTTTGGCACGCCGGTCTCCTTTGGCACTCCTGGCCTTCTTTGGCATCCCTGGCCTTCTTTGGCACGCCTGGTCTCCTTTGGCACTCCTGGCATTCTTTGGCACCCCTGGCCTTCTTTGGCACGCCTGGTCTCCTTTGGCACTCCTGGCCTTCTTTGGCACCCCTGGCCTTCTTTGTTACCCTTGGCCTTCTTTGGCACCCCTGGCCTTCTTTGGCACGCCTGCTCTTTTTGGCATTCCTGGCCTTCTTTGGCACCCCTGGCCTTCTTTGACACTCCTGACCTTCTTTGGCACCCCCGGCCTTCTTTGGCACCCCAAGCCTTCTTTGGCACCCCAAGCCTTCTTTGGCACGCCTGGTCTCCTTTTGCACTCCTGGCCTTCTTTGGCATCCCTGGCCTTCTTTGGCACGCCTGGTCTCCTTTGGCACTCCTGGCATTCTTTGGCACCCCTGGCCTTCTTTGGCACGCCTGGTCTCCTTTGGCACTCCTGGCCTTCTTTGGCACCCTTGGCCTTCTTTGTGACCCTTGGCCTTCTTTGGCACCCCTGGCCTTCTTTGTGACCCTTGGCCTTCTTTGGCACCCCTGGCCTTCTTTGGGACCCTTGGCCTGGGGAGGGCAGAAAGCAATGGCAAGGCCTGGCATCTCAACGTGTCAAAGAACTCACCATCACACCGTCAGCTCTTCACCTCTGACAAAAAGCCTCTAATGGACGGGAGAAACTCTTACTTGGTGCTCCAGAGCGGAGGTGTGTACATGAGGTGGGGGGGAGGGGGGGGGAGTGCGCGCGCGCGCACGTGTGTGTGTGTGTGTGTGTGTGTGTGTGTGTGTGTGTGTGTGTGTGTGTGTGTGTGTGTGTGTGCTGAGAGGGAGGGGGGTATGATTGCGTTCTCTCATTTGCAGTCGGCAGAAGATACGCAGAAGTTACAAGAAATATTGCTCGTCTTTATGACTGAGAAAAACACGTTCTCTCAGCTAGTCATCATCCAAATAAATAAAAACACAAGAACAAACACACACACACACACACACACACACACACACACACACACACACACACACACACACACACACACACACGTGCGCGCGCGCGCGCGCGCTCGCGCGGTCAGACTCTCTCTCTCTCTCTCTCTCTCTCTCTCTCTCTCGAACTGTTCATTCACCTTGAAGTCTAACCCCAGTACAATATCCTTGGCCTCCATCTATTCCTATCGCATCGTATGGTAGGCATATCGTGTGACTGGATAGTGAACCGTATCGTATTGCGCCAAGCAGAATATCAATGCTTTGTATCATATGGTGTCGTGGCCACATACATTGTTTTCCATCTTACCTATTTGTATCGTTGTGTTTGGTACCGTAGCATTGTGTGCGGTGTTACTGATCATCATCAGGGATACGTTTTACGTTAAATTCAGGACTACTCGTTGGAGAGCGGGAGAGGGGTGATAGTTGTTAGGGGAATGGACAAGAGCGTGAGCAAGGGTATAGGTGGAGCTCAGATTCCCGGTTGTCCAGCACCACCTTGTTCTCTCTCTCTCTCTCTCTCTCTCTCTCTCCTCTCTCTCTCTCTCTCTCTCTCTCTCTCTCTCTCTCTCCCTCTCTTATGGCTCTTTGTATGTTTGTTTGTATCCTTATTGATGTTGGTGGTGGTGGTGCTGCTGCTGTTCTTGGGCATGCGCGCGCGCGCGTGTGTGTGTCTGTCTAGTGTGCGCGCACGCGCGCCTTGCGCTCAGTGCGCGAGCGAAAGTGTGTGTACGCGCTCCCGCACGTGGGTTGTGTGTGTTTGTGCATGCATGTATGTGAGTGTGTGTGTGTATGTGCGTGTGTGTGTGTGTGTGTGTGTGTGTGTGTGTGTGTGCTGTGTGTGTGTGTGTGTGTGTGTGTGTGTGTGTGTGTGTGTGTGTGTGTGTGTGTTGTGTGTGGAGGTCTGTATATGCCTTTGTGTGTGTGTGTGTGTGTGTGTGTGTGTGTGTGTGTGTGTGTGTGTGTGTGTGCTTTGTTATTGTGCGTGTATATTTGTAAAGGGAGGTAAAAGTGTTAAAGAAAGACGAAGGATGGAAACACGAATGACGGAAAGAAAGACGGGATGAGGAGGGGTGAAAGATATGAAAGCAAGAGCGAAAAAGAAAGAGGAAGAACACAGAGGTGAAAGGTGGGGAGGGTGGGGAGAAGGAAGGGCACAAACCAGAGAAGAAAGAAAAGCAAATAGAG
>CM065717.1:63782010-63792110 GCA_033310375.1 Conus canariensis
TGGCAGCAGAGAGTCCTCAGAAGAGAAGCCCCCTTCAAGCAAGTGTTTCGGCCCTTATCTCCTGACACTCTAGGGGGGTTGGGCCACACCCGGTTCATGACTCCGGATGTCCCTCTGCTGCCCCTTTTTTTTCCCATCTTGGGACGAGCCATGGCTGGGATTCGAACCCATGACCCTCTGGACATGCTCATTTTCCACTTAATGACTCGCGCTTTAACCACTGAGCCACAGGGACACCTGATGTTTGTAGGGAAATTAAGCCTTATGAAGTTCACTTTTATACTATGAATCTCTCTCTCTCTCTCTCTCTCCCTCTCTCTCTCTCTCTCTCTGAAATTTTGAAATTTTGGTCAGCTGTGGAGAGATTATGAATTAGGGTTGCATGAGAGGAAATGACGATTTCTTTGAGTGGTTTTTGTTCGTCTTTTTTTAACCTGGAGATGGAAAAACGAACAAAACTGTGCCAAGAAAATCTGTAACAACATGGAGAAATCACAAATACGTGTACGTTAAAATATAAAAAGGCGTGAAGCAGATGGCATAATGTAGCAAGTTTAACAATCACAACTTCTTCTTCTTCTTCTTCTATTACTACTCTGCCTGTCTGTCTGTCTGTCTGTCTGTCTGTCTGTCTGTCTGTCTGTCTGTCTGTCTGTCTGTCTCTCTCTCTCTCTCTCTCTCTCTCTCTCATTTTCGTCAGGATCTTGTCAGGGTAGATGGGGTGGCGTGGACTGAGGTTACTTGTTTGCTTTTTCATCTAACGGAGGAGGATGCAAGTGTCCACACTGACGTGCATTCAGTCATTGTGTTCGTATCGCGCCAGTATCGGAGTCATGCGTGAACACCCGTGCATGTGTGCGCTTGATTGCAACAACAATTTGTGGTCGTTGTTTGATGAGTCGTCTTCCGTATCCTCACTGGTGTTATTCGCATACATTGTCGCCCTCCCTGTGGTCCTACTGTCAGACACTCATTCCTGTCCAACCCACATTCAGGTTTGTCCCATCAATGGTCTTACTCCCAGACCACTGATTCTGTCCACAGCCACATTCACCACCGTCGTCTCAATGGTCTTACTTCCAGACCACTCATTCTATCCACAGCCACATTCACCACTGTCGTCTCAATGGTCCTACTCCCAGACACTCATTCCTGTCCACAGCCACATTCACCACTGTCGTCTCAATGGTCCTACTTCCAGACCACTCATTCTATCCCAGCTACATTCACCACTGTCGTCTCAACGGTGTTACTCCCAGACACCCATTCCTGTCCACAGTTACAGCCAGGTTTGTCCCATCGCAGTTCCAGCGCCAGCCGTCCACAGAGAGCGATCAGTATCAGATCATCTTGAAACAACAACCAAAGGCGAGAAAGCACTGCTCTGGAATCTTTTAGGTGGTGTTCGATGGATCCAGTATGCGCAGGAAACCCACATACTAAGCTTCTCACTGACAAGAACAAGTGTGTAGTGGTGAAGCCACAGTGAGTGTGCGTCCCCCTCCTGACAGCGCCACCACATCCATTCAACATCAGTCCCCATGACACTGCACAGACCCCCTCCTGGCAGCGTCACCACATCCATTCAACGTCAGTCCCCATGACATTGCACAGACCCCCTCCTGACAGCGCCACCACATCCATTCAACGTCAGTCCCCATGACACTGCACAGACCCCCTCCTGACAGCGCCACCACATCCATTCAACGTCAGTCCCCATGACACTGCACAGACCCCCTCCTGTCAGCGCTACCACATCCATTCAACGTCAGTCCCCATGACACTGCACAGACCCCCTCCTGTCAGCGCTACCACATCCATTCAACGTCAGTCCCCATGACAATGCACAGACCCCCTCCCGACAGCGCCACCACATCCATTCAACGTCAATCCCCATGACATTGCACAGACCCCCTCCTGTCAGCGCTACCACATCCATTCAACGTCAGTCCCCATGACAATGCACAGACCCCCTCCCGACAGCGCCACCACATCCATTCAACGTCAATCCCCATGACATTGCACAGACCGAAGACTGACTCGAACCCACCTCGAGAAAGGGACACGAAAGCCGCAGAATTTGACGTTTGTTTCTCTAGCAATCAGTGAGGATGAGGATTATGAAGATGGTTCTGCGACGTTCCATTTCTTGTCATTAAATATTATATGGCACGTCTTTAATTCACGCTATCTGTCGTGATATATCTTTGTGTCAAACAAGCCCGAGAGATGCAGAGACTTGCAGTACTGGTTACGAAATCTTAACAACTGTTAGAGACGCATTCTTGAATTGGATGATGAGGATCGAACCCACGATTTCCAAGGCCACAACCTGCGGCGCTAACCACTATATCACAGCAGTTGGGACAAAAATGATGGTTTCAATAATAAGCTGCACAAATATTTAGATCACTCCAAGGTTTCACACGTGCTTATCTTTTATAAATTTTAGTCGACGGCTACCCAGACCGGCCAGACACAAACAAAATGTTTGGTGGCGCATTTCCCAAAAGGACTGTCACTCATGCCTAAAATAGGGACTGATCCAGTAAGGGACTGATCCAGTATCATGCCTAAAACAGGGACTGATCCAGTATCATGCCTAAAATAGGGACTGATCCAGTATCATGCCTAAAACAGGGACTGATCCAGTATCATGCCTAAAACAGGGACTGATCCAATATCTGGAGTTTGTATTATCTCGTTGCAAGACTGCGCTTTGAAAAAGAACACAGTTCTTTTAGGCAATATCCACCCCTGATCAAAAGGTCATGAAAACGCCGTGTGTCCCATGGAACAAACTGATCACTCCGGAAATGGGACGGTGTGAACTTCTCCGGCAGAAGAACACGAAGGGCAAACAAGTCCAACACTGGTTACAGTACGCATCCCCAAAAGGCGTGACCATCTCACTCACTGATAACCAGCACCACAGTCCTTTTCTGTATTTATTGGACCATCCAAAAAAAAAAAAAAGGAAAGAAAGAAAGGAAGAAAACCCATCAAAGAAAGAAGCCGAGAGTGTTGTAGGATATGCAGATGACTTCTGTATTAACCCTACACGTGTTTGTCTCTGCCTAACATAATAAGCAGTCCTATGAGTACACGTTCAGTTACAAAGCTGTAACCATTATGACCTTTGTCAGAGTGGAAACAATCATCATTCTGGTGATTACAATGACAATGATAATGACTATGCTGATCATGTTGATGATCATCTGAAAGTTGACGATAATGAGACGGAAAGTGCTATGAAGAAAGAAAGAGAATCAAAACGTTTTTTGTTTTTTTTCCCAACCATTTCTCACACAATCTTCATTTTGATACCTGCTTTTATTAGTTAAAAACAAACAGTGACATGGCAGTTAGCTATTTCTATTTTGTCTTGCTTCATGAAGTTTTGTGTAACTTTTAAAAAAATTTCTACTTCTTTTACTTAGAAAAAAAATCTGAAGAATGCATATATTATAGTTTCATATCTGCGTTACATGTTTTGCGGTTAGGAGTAAGATTTGTAGTCTTTCTTCATTAAAAAAGCAAGATTTGTAATCTATCTTCATTAAAAAAAAAAAAAGCAAAGTAATTAATTTTATATTGATCATTTTTCACATCTAGTGTTCTTTTTCTTTGTGGAAGGATCGGAGTAGCGTACACGATAGAAAGACCGAGAGACAGACAGACAGACAGACAGGCAGGCAGGCAGGCAGACAGACAGAGGAATGACGGGCTGGAGGGCGAGGGAGGGGGGCACACAGCGACAGGCAGACGGACGCAGATCCCAAGCAAAACGGTCATCCCCCCGAAAAAATACCCCAACATTTTTTTTTACAACTTTCAAGGACACACACACACACACACACACACACACACACACACACACACACACACACACACACACAGAGTCAGCCCACATTTCGCGAAACACACAGCAGACGAGCCCCCCCCCCCCTCTCTCTCTCTCTCTCTCTCTCTCTCTCTGTGCCACCCCCACCTTCTCCGGCCGCCCTCCTCCCCCCAGAAGTAAGAGGAGGAGGAGGAGGAGGAGGGGGGTACACGGAAAGCCACAGGGCTTTGTTGTGTGGCCGCCTCTCTATTGCCGGCAATTGTATGGTAGGTCCGGATGGGTCAGTCCCGTGGCGGGCTGCTGTAGCACGTTATTGCGGGGCTGTCACCCCGCCGCCCCGGCCTGGTCACGCAGCCTCAATGCTCGCCTATTATTGAACGGTCAGGGAGTCGGCAGGTTGGTGTGTGGTAGCGGGGTGGTGAGGGGTGGAGGGGCGGACGGGCGGGCGGGTGGAGGGGGGGGAACAGAAGGGAGGATGAGGGTCGGGTGGGTTGGGTAGGGAAGGGGAGGGATGGGTGGTTGGAGGGTGGGGGAGGGGGGGGGGGGCTGGACGGATTTTGTAGTTGTCATTGTTGTCGGTCACACAAAAAATTAGTGCCGTTTTCTAGAGAGCTTTTTGTCCCTCGCTGCGCTGCGTCAACCCCGATTCTGACGTCGGTGTGTCTGTCCGTCCCCCCCCCCCCTCTCTCTCTCTCTCTCTCTCTCTCTCTCTCTCTCCTCTCTCTCTCTCTCTCCCACCCCCACCTTCTCCGGCCGCCCTCCTCCCCCCTCTCTCTCTCTCTCTCTCTCTCTCCCTCTCTCTCTCTCCTTGCTTCTTCGCCTGTTTCTTTATGTTCTCTTTTTTATACTGTGATATGAGTCATAGTATCACATTTTGTTCTGAGCAGAAATTGCAAGGCTGCCTTTTTTAATACACAATTACAATAAGATTATCCAGGTTATGAAAGTTGGAATATCAGTCTGATGGACTTAGTCCGCAAAGTCAACAAATAGAAAACGAAACAAAATTATCATTAATCATTAAAAAAAAAAAATTCCAAAACAAATTTGAAGAATGATTGCTTAAGAACTGAACACACACACATACATACACACATACACACTCTCTCTCTCTCTCCCTCTCTCTCTCTCTCTCTCTCTCTCTCTCTCTCTCTCTCTCCATATATCTGTGACCTCCGCACTCAGTATTCTCTCCCACGCCCGCCCTCTCTAGTTTCACACGCCGACCCTGACCACCCCACCCCCTGACCACCCCGCCCCCTGACCACCCCACCTCCCTTCCACTCACAACAACTAATCATTCCCCAATGATTGCTCTCCGACCTTCGGACAGCTGAATCCAGCATAAAACGCCAGTTACAATACCACCCGTCCTTAAAGGCAGCCCCTACCTCTCCGCCCTCCCCCCCCCCCCCCCCCTTCACACACACACCCAACATAAGGTCCAGCCATGGCGGATCTCTCCTAGTTTCAGGAAAGGAAGAACTCAGAGCAAGTTTATTGAAAGGAAGAACTCAGAGCAAGTTTATTGAAAGGAAAGGAAGAACTCAGAGCAAGTTTATTGAAAGGAAGAACTCAGGGCAAGTTTATTGAAAGGAAAGGAAGACCTCAGAGCAAGTTTATTGAAAGGAAAGGAAGAACTCAGAGCAAGTTTATTGAAAGGAAAGGAAGAACTCAGAGGAAGTTTATTGAAAGAAAAGAATATAGGTTGGCGGCGTTGACGCAAATACTGAGTTAACAAGACTGGAATTTAACGAAGTTTGTCAACATGGCAACGACCAAAAATCAGACAAATAATAAAAATAGGAAAGAAAGAAAGAGAGTAGGAAAGAAAGAGAGTAGGAAAGAAAGAAAGAGAGTAGGAAAGAAAGAAGGAGAGTAGGAAAGAAAGAAAGAGTGTATGAAAGAAAGAAAGAGAGTAGGAAAGAAAGAGTGTAGGAAAGAAAGAAAGAGTAGGGAAGAAAGAAAGAGAGTAGGAAAGAAAGAGTGTAGGAAAGAAAGAAGGAGAGTAGGAAAGAAAGAGTGTAGGAAAGAAAGAAGGAGAGCAGGAAAGAAAGAAAGAGAGTAGGAAAGAAAGAGTGTAGGAAAGAAAGAAAGAGAGTAGGAAAGAAAGAAAGAGTGTAGGAGAGAAAGAAGGAGAGTAGGAAAGAAAGAGTGTAGGAAAGAAAGAAAGAGAGTAGGAAAGAAAGAGTGTAGGAAAGAAAGAAAGAGAGTAGGAAAGAAAGAAAGAGTGTAGGAAAGAAAGAAGGAGAGTAGGAAAGAAAGAGTGTAGGAAGAAAGAAAGAAAGAAGATGTAGGAAAGAAAAGAGAGTAGGAAAGAAAGAAGGGTAGAGAAAGGAAAAGAAAGAAAGAGAGTAGGAAAGAAAGAGTGTAGGAAAAGAAGAAGAAAGAGAAGTAGGAAAGAAAGAAGGGGTAGAAAGAAAGAAAGAAAGGAAAGAAAGAAAGAGTGAGGGAGAAAGAAGAGAGTAGGAAAGAAAGAAAGGAAAGAGGAAAGAAGAAGAGAGTAGGAAAGAAAGAAGGAGAGTAGGAAAGAGAAGAGAGGAAAGAAAGAAGGAGAGTAAGGAAAGAAAGAAAGAAGTGTAGGAAAGAAAGAAGAGAAGTAGAAGAAGAAAGAAAGAAGGATAGAAAGAAAGTGGGAAAGAAAGAGAGTAGAAAAAAGAAAGAAGAGAGTAGGAAAAAAATAAAGAGAGTAAGAAAGAAAGAAAGAGAGTAGGAAAGAAAGAGAGTAGGAAAGAAAGAAGTGTAGGAAAGAAAGGAGAGTAGGAAAGAAAAAGGTAGGAAAGAAAGAGAGTAGGAAAGAAAGAAAGAGAGTAGGAAAGAAAGAGAGTAGAAAGAAAGAGAGTAGGAAAGAAAGAAAGAGAGTAGGAAAGAAAGAAAGGGAGTAGGAAAGAAAGGAAGAAGGAAAGAAAGAGAGTAGGAAAGAAAGAAAGAGAGTAGGAAAGAAAGAAAGAGTAGGAAGAAAAGAAAGAGAGTAGGAAAAAAAAGAAAAAAAGAGTGAGGAAAGAAAGAAAGAGAGTAGGAGAAAGAAAAGAAAGGGAGTAAAGGAAAAAAAGAAGAAAGAGAATAGGAAAGAAAGAAAGGAGAATAGAAAGAAAGAGAGTAGGAAAGCAAGAAAGAGAGTAGGAAAGAAAGAAAGGAGTAGGAAAGAAAGAAAGAAGGAAGAAGAGAAAGAGAGTAGGAAAGAAAGAAAGAGAGTAGGAAAGAAAAGAAAGAGAAAGAGAGTAGAGAAAGAAAGAAAGAGAGTAGGAAAGAAAGAAAGAGAGTAGGAACGAAAGAAAAGAGTGAGGAAAAGGAAGAAAGAGAGTATGAAAGAAGAAAGAGTGTAGGAAAGAAAGAAAGAAGGAAAGAAAGAGAGATGAAAGAAAGAAAGAGTGTAGAAAGAAAGAAAGAGTGTAGGAAAGAAAGAAAGAGAGTAGGAAAGAAAGAAAGAAGGAAAGAAAGAGAATAGGAAAGGAAGAAAGAGAGGAAAGAAAGAGAGGTAGGAAAGAAAGAGAGTAGGAAGAAAGAAAGAGAGTAGGAAAGAAAGAAAGAGGAAAGAAAGAGAGTAGGAAAGAAAGAAAGAGAGTAGGAAAGAAAAAGTAGAAAGAGAGTAGGAAAGAAAAGGAAAGAAGGAAAGAAAGAGAGTGCGAAAGAAAGAGAGTAGGAAAAAAAGAGAGTAGGAAAGAAAGAAAGAGAGTAGGAAAGAAAGAAAGAGTGTAGGAAAGAAAGACAGAGAGTAGGAAAGAAAGAAAGAGTGTAGGAAAGAAAGAAGAGAGTAGGAAAGAAAGAAAGAAGGAAAGAAAGAGAATAGGAAAGAAAGAAAGAGAGTAGGAAAGAAAGAAAGAGTGTAGGAAAGAAAGAGAGAAAGAAAGAAAGAGAATAGGAAAGAAAGAGAGATAGGAAAGAAAGAGAGTAGGAAAGAAAGACAGTAGGAAAGAAAGAAAGAGAGTGAAAGAAAGAAAGCCCTCCCCGCCCCCCCCCTCCCCCCCCCCCCCCCTCCCGCCCCCCCCCCCCCCTTCCCCCCTCCCCCCCCCCCCCCCCCCCCCTTTTCCCCCCCCCTATTTCCCCCCCCCCTCCCCCCCCCCCCTTTCCCCCCCCCCCCCTTTCCCCCCCCCCCTTTTCCCCCCCCCCTTTTATTTCCCCCCCCCCTTTCCCCCCCCCCTCCTTTTTTTCCCCCTTTTTCCCCCCCCCCCCCCCCCCCCCCCCCCCCCCCCCCCCCCCCCCCCCTCCCCCCCCCCCCCCCCCAAAACCCCCCCCCCCCCCCCTTTTCCCCCCTCCCTTTTTTTCCCCCCCCCCCCCTTTTCCCCCCCCTCCCCCTTTCCCCCCCCCCCGACCCCTTTTTCCCTTTTATCTTTCCCCCCCCAACCCCCCCCCCCCTACCCCCCCCCTCCCCCCCCCTCCCCCCCTTTACCCCCCCCCCCCCCCCCCCCCCCCCTTCCCCCCCCCTTTTTTCCCCCCCCCCTTTTCCCCCCCCCACCCCCCCTTTTTCCCCCCCCCCCCTTCCCCCCCCCCCCCCCCCCCCCTCCCCCCCCCCCTTTTTTCCCCCCCCCCCCCCCCCCCTCCTTTTTTTCCCCCCCCCCCCTCCCCCCCCCCTCCCCTTTTCCCCCCCCTCCCCCCTTCCCCCCCCCCCCCCTCCCTTTCCCCCCCCCCCCCCTCCCCCCTCCCCCTTCCCCCCCCCCCCCCGGTCCCCCTTTCCCCTTTTCCCCCCCCCCTTTCCCCCCTTTTCCCCCCCCTCCCCCTCCCCCCCCCTTCCCCCCCCCCTTCCCCCCCCCCTTTTTTCCCCCTCCCCCTTTTTTTTCCCCCCCCCAACCCCCCCCTCCCCCCCCCTCCCCCCCCCTTTTCCCCCCTCCCCCCCTTTTCCCCCCCCCCCCCTCCCCTCCCCTTTCCCCCCCCCTTCTTTCCCCCCCCCCTCTACTCCCTCCCCCCCCCGGACCCCCTCCCCCCCCTCTTTGCCCGCCCTCCCTCTCTACTTCCCTCCCTCCCTCTAACCCCCCCTTCCCCCCTCCCCCCCCCCCCCCCCCCCCCCCCCTTCCCTCCCGCCCCTCTCCACCCCCCCCCCCCAACTCCCCCCCCCCAAAAAACCCCCCCCAAAAAACCCCCCCCCAAAAAATTCCCCCCCTCAAAAACCCCCCCTTTCCCTCCCACCCCCCCCCCCCTAAATTCCCCCCCCCTCTAAATAAATTCCCCTCTAAAATTCCCCCCTTTCTTCCCCCCTTTCCCACCCCCCCCTCCCTTCTTTCCCTTCTTACTTCAAAACCCCCCTCAAAATTCCCCCCCCCCTTATCCCCCCCCTTTTCCTTTCCCTTTCCCCCCTTTCCCTTTTTTTTCCCCCCTCCCCTTTCCCCCCTCTTTTCCCTTCCCCCCTCTTCCCCCCCTCCCCCTTTTCTTCCCCCCTCCCTCTTCTTCCCCCTTTTCCTTTTCCCCCTTTTCTTCCCCCCTCCCTCTTCTTCCCCCCCTCCCTTATCTTCCCTCCCCCCCCTTCCTTTCCCCCCCTCTTTTTTCCCCCCCTTCTTCCTCCCCCCCTCTTCTTCCTCCCTCCCTCCTTTTCCCCCCTCTCCCTACCCCCCCCTTTCCCCCCCCTCCTTCTTTTCCCCCCTCCTTTTTCCCCCTCTTTTTTCCCTCCCTCTCCTTTTTTTTCCCTCCCTCTTCTTCCCCCCCTCCCTTTCCCCCCCCCCTTCTTTCCCCCCCTCCCTTCTTCCCCCCCCCCCCCTTCTTTCCCCCCCCCCCCTTTTTTTTTCCCCCTCTTTTTTCCCCCCCTTCTTTCTTTTCCCCCCTTTTTTTCCCTCCCCCCCCTCTTTTTTCCCCCCCCCCCCTTTTTTCCCTCCCCCCCTCCTCCCCCCCTTCTATTTTTCTATTTCCCTCCATTCCCCCCCCTTTAAAATTTCCCCCCCCCTATATTCCCCCCCCCCCCCTTTTTCCTTTTCCCCCCCCCTTCCTTCCTTTCCTTTTCCTTCCCCCTTCCTTTCCCCCCCTTCCTTCCTCCCCCCCGGGTTTTTTTCCTTCCCCCCTTCCTTTTCCTCCCTTCCTTTCCCTTCCCTTTTCTTCCTTCCCTCCTCCCCTTCCCTTTTTTTTCCTTTTTTTTCCTTCCTTTTTCCCCCCTTTACCCTCCCCTCCCCCTTCCCCCTTTTTTAAAAAACCCCCCCCCCCCCCCCCTCCTTTTTCCCCCCTTTTCCCCCTTTCCCCCTTTTTTATTCCCCCCGCCCGCCTTTTTTTTCCCCCCCTTTTTTTTTTTTTTCCCCCCCCCTTTTTTCCCCCCTTTTTTCCCCCCCCCTTAAAA
>CM065717.1:63792210-63797210 GCA_033310375.1 Conus canariensis
TTCAACGTCAATCCCCATGACATTGCACAGACCCCCTCCTGTCAGCGCTACCACATCCATTCAACGTCAGTCCCCATGACAATGCACAGACCCCCTCCCGACAGCGCCACCACATCCATTCAACGTCAATCCCCATGACATTGCACAACCGAAGACTGACTCGAACCACCTCGAGAAAGGGACAACGAAGCCGCAGAATTTGACGTTTGTTTCTCTAGCAATCAGTGAGGATGAGGATTATGAAGATGGTTCCTGCGACGTTCCATTTCTTGTCATAAATATTATATGCACGTCTTTAATTCACGCTATCCTTTTCGTGATATATCTTTGTGTCAAACAAGCCCGAGAGATGCAGAGACTTGCAGTACTGGTTACGAAATCTTAACAACTGTTAGAGACGCATTCCTTAAATTGGATGATGAGGATCGAACCCACGATTTCCAAGGCCACAACCTGGGGCGCTAACCACTATATCACAGCAGTTGGGACAAAAATGATGGTTTCAATAATAAGCTGCACAAATATTTAGATCACTCCAAGTTTCACACGTGCTTATCTTTTATAAATTTTAGTCGACGGCTACCCAGACCGGCCAGACACAAACAAAATGTTGGTGGCGCATTTCCCAAAGGACTGTCACTCAGGGCCTAAAATGGGGACTGATCCAGTAAGGGACTGATCCAGTATCATGCCAAAAAACAGGACTGATCCAGTATCATGCCTAAAATAGGACTGATCCAGTATCATGCCTAAAACAGGGACTGATCCAGTATCATGCCTAAAACAGGGACTGATCCAATATCTGGAGTTTGTATTATCTCGTTGCAAGACTGCGCTTTGAAAAAGAACACAGTTCTTTTAGGCAATATCCACCCCTGATCAAAAGGTCATGAAAACGCCGTGTGTCCCATGGAACAAACTGATCACTCCGGAAATGGGACGGTGTGAACTTCTCCGGCAGAAGAACACGAAGGGCAAACAAGTCCAACACTGGTTACAGTACGCATCCCCAAAAGGCGTGACCATCTCACTCACTGATAACCAGCACCACAGTCCTTTTCTTGAGATTATTTATTGGACCATCCAAAAAAAAAAAAAAGGAAAGAAAGAAAGGAAGAAAACCCATCAAAGAAAGAAGCCGAGAGTGTTGTAGGATATGCAGATGACTTCTGTATTAACCCTACACGTGTTTGTCTCTGCCTAACATAATAAGCAGTCCTATGAGTACACGTTCAGTTACAAAGCTGTAACCATTATGACCTTTGTCAGAGTGGAAACAATCATCATTCTGGTGATTACAATGACAATGATAATGACTATGCTGATCATGTTGATGATCATCTGAAAGTTGACGATAATGAGACGGAAAGTGCTATGAAGAAAGAAAGAGAATCAAAACGTTTTTGTTTTTTTTTCCCAACCATTTCTCACACAATCTTCATTTTGATACCTGCTTTTATTAGTTAAAAACAAACAGTGACATGGCAGTTAGCTATTTCTATTTTGTCTTGCTTCATGAAGTTTTGTGTAACTTTTAAAAAAAATTTCTACTTCTTTTACTTAGAAAAAAAATCTGAAGAATGCATATATTATAGTTTCATATCTGCGTTACATGTTTTGCGGTTAGGAGTAAGATTTGTAGTCTTTCTTCATTAAAAAAGCAAGATTTGTAATCTATCTTCATTAAAAAAAAAAAAAGCAAAGTAATTAATTTTATATTGATCATTTTTCACATCCTAGTGTTCTTTTTCTTTGTGGAAGGATCGGAGTAGCGTACACGATAGAAAGACCGAGAGACAGACAGACAGACAGACAGGCAGGCAGGCAGGCAGACAGACAGAGGAATGACGGGCTGGAGGGCGAGGGGAGGGGGGCACACAGCGACAGGCAGACGGACGCAGATCCCAAGCAAAACGGTCATCCCCCCGAAAAAATACCCCAACATTTTTTTTTACAACTTTCAAGGACACACACACACACACACACACACACACACACACACACACACACACACACACACACACACAGAGTCAGCCCACATTTCGCGAAACACACAGCAGACGAGCCCCCCCCCCCCCTCTCTCTCTCTCTCTCTCTCTCTCTCTCTCTGTGCCACCCCCACCTTCTCCGGCCGCCCTCCTCCCCCCAGAAGTAAGAGGAGGAGGAGGAGGAGGAGGGGGGTACACGGAAAGCCACAGGGCTTTGTTGTGTGGCCGCCTCTCTATTGCCGGCAATTGTATGGTAGGTCCGGATGGGTCAGTCCCGTGGCGGGCTGCTGTAGCACGTTATTGCGGGGCTGTCACCCCGCCGCCCGGCCTGGTCACGCAGCCTCAATGCTCGCCTATTATTGAACGGTCAGGGAGTCGGCAGGTTGGTGTGTGGTAGCGGGGTGGTGAGGGGTGGAGGGGCGGACGGGCGGGCGGGTGGAGGGGGGGGGAACAGAAGGGAGGATGAGGGTCGGGTGGGTTGGGTAGGGAAGGGGAGGGATGGGTGGTTGGAGGGTGGGGGGGGGGGGGGGGCTGGACGGATTTTGTAGTTGTCATTGTTGTCGGTCACACAAAAAAATTAGTGCCGTTTTCTAGAGAGCTTTTTGTCCCTCGCTGCGCTGCGTCAACCCCGATTCTGACGTCGGTGTGTCTGTCCGTCCCCCCCCCCCCTCTCTCTCTCTCTCTCTCTCTCTCTCCTCTCTCTCTCTCTCTCTCTCTCCTCCCACCCCCACCTTCTCCGGCCGCCCTCCTCCCCCCCCTCTCTCTCTCTCTCTCTCTCTCCCTCTCTCTCTCTCCTTGCTTCTTCGCCTGTTTCTTTATGTTCTCTTTTTTATACTGTGATATGAGTCATAGTATCACATTTTGTTCTGAGCAGAAATTGCAAGGCTGCCTTTTTTAATACACAATTACAATAAGATTATCCAGGTTATGAAAGTTGGAATATCAGTCTGATGGACTTAGTCCGCAAAGTCAACAAATAGAAAACGAAACAAAATTATCATTAATCATTAAAAAAAAAAAAATTCCAAAACAAATTTGAAGAATGATTGCTTAAGAACTGAACACACACACATACATACACACATACACACTCTCTCTCTCTCTCCCTCTCTCTCTCTCTCTCTCTCTCTCTCTCTCTCTCTCTCTCCATATATCTGTGACCTCCGCACTCAGTATTCTCTCCCACGCCCGCCCTCTCTAGTTTCACACGCCGACCCTGACCACCCCACCCCCTGACCACCCCGCCCCCTGACCACCCCACCTCCCTTCCACTCACAACAACTAATCATTCCCCAATGATTGCTCTCCGACCTTCGGACAGCTGAATCCAGCATAAAACGCCAGTTACAATACCACCCGTCCTTAAAGGCAGCCCCTACCTCTCCGCCCTCCCCCCCCCCCCCCCCCTTCACACACACACCCAACATAAGGTCCAGCCATGGCGGATCTCTCCTAGTTTCAGGAAAGGAAGAACTCAGAGCAAGTTTATTGAAAGGAAGAACTCAGAGCAAGTTTATTGAAAGGAAAGGAAGAACTCAGAGCAAGTTTATTGAAAGGAAGAACTCAGGGCAAGTTTATTGAAAGGAAAGGAAGACCTCAGAGCAAGTTTATTGAAAGGAAAGGAAGAACTCAGAGCAAGTTTATTGAAAGGAAAGGAAGAACTCAGAGGAAGTTTATTGAAAGAAAAGAATATAGGTTGGCGGCGTTGACGCAAATACTGAGTTAACAAGACTGGAATTTAACGAAGTTTGTCAACATGGCAACGACCAAAAATCAGACAAATATAAAAATAGGAAAGAAAGAAAGAGAGTAGGAAAGAAAGAGAGTAGGAAAGAAAGAAAGAGAGTAGGAAAGAAAGAAGGAGAGTAGGAAAGAAAGAAAGAGTGTATGAAAGAAAGAAAGAGAGTAGGAAAGAAAGAGTGTAGGAAAAGAAAGAAAGAGTAGGGAAGAAAGAAAGAGAGTAGGAAAGAAAGAGTGTAGGAAAGAAAGAAGGAGAGTAGGAAAGAAAGAGTGTAGGAAAGAAAGAAGGAGAGCAGGAAAGAAAGAAAGAGAGTAGGAAAGAAAGAGTGTAGGAAAGAAAGAAAGAGAGTAGGAAAGAAAGAAAGAGTGTAGGAGAGAAAGAAGGAGAGTAGGAAAGAAAGAGTGTAGGAAAGAAAGAAAGAGAGTAGGAAAGAAAGAGTGTAGGAAAGAAAAGAAAGAGAGTAGGAAAGAAAGAAAGAGTGTAGGAAAGAAAGAAGGAGAGTAGGAAAGAAAGAGTGTAGGAAAGAAAGAAAGAGAGTAGGAAAGAAAGAGTGTAGGAAAGAAAGAAGGAGAGTAGGAAAGAAAGAAAGAGAGTAGGAAAGAAAGAGTGTAGGAAAGAAAGAAAGAGAGTAGGAAAGAAAGAGTGTAGGAAAGAAAGAAAGTAGGAAAGAAAGAAAGAGTGTAGGGAAGAAAGAAAGAGAGTAGGAAAGAAAGAAGAAGAAAGAAAGAAAGAAAGAGAGTAGGAAAGAAAGAAGGAGAGTAGGAAAGAGAGAGAGTAGGAAAGAAAAGAAGGAGAGTAGGAAAGAAAGAAAGAGTGTAGGAAAGAAAGAAAGAGAGTAGGAAAGAAAGAAAGAAGGAAAGAAAGAGAGTGGGAAGAAAGAGAGTAGGAAAGAAGAGAGAGTGTAGGAAAAAAATAAAGAGAGTAAGAAAGAAAGAAAGAGAGTAGGAAAGAAAGAGAGTAGGAAAGAAAGAGTGTAGGAAAGAAAGGAGAGTAGGAAAGAAAGTGTAGGAAAGAAAGAGAGTAGGAAAGAAAGAAAGAGAGTAGGAAAGAAAGAGAGTAGAAAAGAAAGAGAGTAGGAAAGAAAGAAAGAGAGTAGGAAAGAAAGAAAGGGAGTAGGAAAGAAAGGAAGAAGGAAAGAAAGAGAGTAGAAAGAAAGAAAGAGAGTAGGAAAGAAAGAAAGAGTGTAGGTAAGAAAGAAGAGAGTAGGAAAGAAAGAGAGTAGGAAAGAAAGAAAGAGAGTAGGAAAGAAAGAAAGGGAGTAGGAAAAAAAG
>CM065717.1:63802210-63812210 GCA_033310375.1 Conus canariensis
AGCTAGTTAGTTAGTAAGTTAGTTCGTTGGTCGGTTGGTTGGTCGGTCGGTTGGCTGGTTGGTTGGCTGGTTGGTTGGTTGGTTGGTCGGTCGGTCGGTCGGCCGGTCGGTCGGTCGGTCGGTCGGTTGGTTGGTTGGTTGGTTGGTTGGTCGGTCGGTCGGTTGGCCGGTCGGTCGGTCGGTCGGTTGGTCGGTCGGTTGGTCGGTTGGTTGGTCGGTTGGTCGGTTGGTCGGCTGGTTAGTTGATGGGATGGTTGGTTGGTCGAATGGTCCGTCAATCGGTCGGTCGGTCGGTCGGTTAGTCAGTCATTCAGTGACTGAGTGAGTGAGTGAGTGAGTTAGCCATTCAGTTGGATGGGAAGGCAGGTATGTAAGTAGGTAGGTAAGTATGCAGGTAGGTAGGTAGGTTTATCGGTTGGTTGGTTAGTTAGTTAGTTAGTTAGTTAGTTAGGTTTAGTTTGTAATATTTTTTATGGTATAAATTCGTAGACTGTGCTCTCAGCGGGGGGGTTGAATACTGCCTCAAACGGCACATATTTTTTGTCATTTATGTTTTGTTTATTCATTTATTCATGCATGTATTTGTTGACTTTGCTCTCAGCTGAGTTTTGAGACACCTCAAACTGCATTCATTAACAAATTTATTGATTTTCTTCCAAGCAGGGTTTTGGATTGTGCCTCGTACTCTTTGTGAGCTGGCGTCGTGATCACGTCATTTCTGTTTTCGCTTCCCCCCCCCCCCCCCCCCCCCCCCCCTGTTTCTCCCGAGAGGGAGGGAAGGGGAAGTTACAATTGGGGATGGATGCGGAAGGGGAGAGAGAGGTTTGGAGGATGCGGCTGGGAGGAACGGGGTGGTGTGGGGTGGGGTGTGCTGAGGTGGGTGGAGGGGGAGGGGTGTTGAGGAGGTTCGGACAATGCGGGGGACTGTGGGCAGGAGGTGCCGTGACCGCTCATCCTAACAGGCGACTTGGGGATGTTGGGCCAACAAGAAGGGCCGTGAAGATGAGACAGCTCGGCCGGGAGGACCATGACACAGGCAGACACAACAAGGACTGGCCAGGGGGAAAGAACTGGAGGGAGACCGAAGATAAAACAAAACACAACAAGAAAGAAAGAAAGAAAGAAAAAGATAGAGAGGTAGAGAAAAAGAAAATGAAAGGGAGGAGTGGAGCGGGGTGGGACAACAGAGGGAAGAGTACAAGTGAAGAAGGGGCGGAGGGGGGGGGGGGAGGGGGGAAGGAGTGGAGCGGGGTGGGACAACAGAGGGAAGAGTACAAGTGAAGAAGGGGGGAGGGGGGAAGGGGGAGGAGTGGAACGGGGAGGAACAAGAGAGGGAAGAGTACAAGTGAAGAAGGGGCGGGGGGAGGGAAGGGGGAGGGGGAGAGGGGAGTGGGTGGCAACGGAGAAAAAAGGAGGGGTGAGGAGAGGTTGGGGAAAAAAAAAAAACCTGATTGTCGCTCTTCTCGAGACTTTGTCTCGGTCTCTGTCTTCCAATCCAACCCTCTCTGTCCGTCTGTCCGTCTGTCTGTCTGTGTCTCTGTCTGTCTCTCTGTCTGTCTGTCTGTCCGTCTGTCTGTCCCTGTCTGTCTCTCTGCCCATCTCTCTCTCTCTCTTTCTCTCTCTCTCTCTCTCTGTCTGTCTGTCTGTCTGTCTGTCTGTCTGTCTGTCTTCTCTCTCTCTCTCTCTCTCTCTCTCTCTCTCTCTCTCTCTCTCTCTCATCTGTAACTCCACAAAGAGTCATTGGGGCACCGCACAGAAGAACTGTTCACCTAGTTCCTCTCGCCTTTTCAGATGTATGCCAAGTTCAGGGCCTCTGCGAATTATTTCCTTGTCCATTCTGCCATGTTGGCGGTCATCGATCTTCCAGTCCGTCTCTCTTCTTCAATGTTTTCACGGAGCATTGTTTAATGAAGGCCACTGGATCTCGTCAAAAACCAGACCGATTAGCTTTCTCTTCTCAGGTGATGCCAGCAGATCTCATATGGTTTGGCGCAGTTGTTCATTAATGATATGATTGGTGAATCTGATGTGTAGTATCCTGCGATAACACTTCATATTCATGGTGTGGATTCCTTCCAGATCCGCTGTGGGGTTCCATGGAACATACCAGTGCACGCAGGGCCGATTTCAAGGAAAAATACCTGTCCTTCCATGCAGCCTTCAGTGCGGACAGTGCTGCTTTTGGTTTTGCTGCCCTAGTTTGGATCCCTCATAGGTAATGATGGGTCCTAGGTTCATAAATGTTTGACAGTTCTTCATTCTGACCATATCAGCAATGATGATGGTGTTGTGGCTGTTCATCCGCGTGTGAGGACTGCGCTGGTCGGAATATAGATGCTGGATGATCTTGATAGGAGTCTGCCTGATCCTGAATTTCTTCACTGTGGCCCCTACCGCCTCCTGCTAAACTGTCGAATGCCTTCTTGAAGTCTACGAAGACGTGGTAGAACTTCCACTAGTGTTGGAGGCGTTTTTTTGTTTGTTTGTTTGTTTTTTGTTTTTTGTTTGTTTTTTGTTTGTTTGTTTGTTTTTTTACAATGGCTATGTACTGTATTCGATGGCACTTATTCCTTGGCAGAATCCGGCCTGTCCTCCAGCAATAAAGGTACCTGGTTGCCGCTGTAATCTGTCTAGAATGATTTTGAGCATTTAGTGTTCAACAGACCGAGCAAAGGAGATTCCAATGTGCTGACAATACAAAAGGATGCCTTTCTGGTGCTCCGTAAGAATGTAGCATGTGGGAAGGCTGCATGCATTGACAACACCCCTGCCGAACTCTGCAAACATGGCGGAGAGACACTAACTGGCATCCGTAGCGCCTTCGGCTGCAAAATCTGGCACAGTAGAGGGTGGTCCATGCCAATGAGCCAGTTACTAATTGTCACCCTCGTCAAGAAAGGAAATGTCCAATACTGCCGAAACTACCGTGTTATGAGTGTGATGCCAACACAGTAATGCTCAGGTTCATTTCAGTCCATGTTGTTTATAGCCATGGGATCTAAGAGGGCTACACCAGGGCTGTCAATCACAATGCTTGAAAAACATTCTCAACAGATTACGACTAGGAATGAATGTATGTTTATTTTGTATGGCATTTAAAGAGTAACTTGTGACAATCACTCCACCATTATATAAGATACTGAAATGCCTTGCATAGAACACACTGGTAATGAACTCATCAAAACACCTGTACCCATGCTGAGATATCACAGCATACAGTTTTAGGTGAGCTTCTTCGATGAATGCTGCCAGGCTTAAAAGAGTGCTCTCACTCCTGGATGACATCACATCTAATCGTCACTTCTGGATGATGTCAGATCTAATCGTCACTTCTGGATGATGTCAGATCTAATCGTCTCTTCTGGATGACATCAGATCTAATCGTCACTTCTGGATGACATCAGATCTAATCATCACTTCTGGATGACATAAGATCTAATTGTCACTTCTGGATGACATAAGATCTAATCGTCACTTCTGGATGACGTCAGATCTAATCGTCACTTCTGGATGACATAAGATCTAATAGTCACTTCTGGATGACATAGGATCTAATCGTCACTTCTGGACGACATAGGATCTAATCGTCACTTCTGGATGACATAAGATCTAATCGTCACTTCTGGATGACAGAAGATCTAATCGTCACTTCTGGATGACAGAAGATCTAATCGTCACTTCTGGATGACATAATATCTAATAGTCACTTCTGGATGACAGCAGATCTATCGTCACTTCTGGATGACATAAGATTAATCGTCACTTCTTGACGACATAAGATCTAATCGTCACTTCTGGACGACATAAGATCTACTCGTCACTTCTGGATGACATAAGATCTAATCGTCACTTCTGGGTGACAGAATATCTAATCGTCACTTCTGGGTGACAGAAGATCTAATCGTCACTTCTGGACGACATAGGATCTAATTGAAATATACAGAAGTTGCTGTAGCATTTAGGCTTGAGTCGTTTCGTACTGAAGAAAAAAAAAAAGAAAAGAAAACAAATATAAAAAAGTCACATCCACTATATCTTTGTTCATACTCAGTTCTGTGTCTGTAAACAATGACAAGCAATATCAAAAATTCTGTCAGCTTAGTCAAAGCGCTTTGTATAAACCTATTCATTCCATTTGCAGTTCATGGTTCAAACATACATGAAATTTTGAACTATCAGTATTCAAAACCTGTCACCAGAAAAATGTGAGATCAGGCACATTTAGATAGATAGATAGAGAGAGAGAAAGAGGAGAGAGAGAGAGAGAGAGAGAGAGAGAGAGAGAGAGAGAGAGACGCACACATGCATACAGAGAGAGAGAGAGAGAGAGAGAGAGAGAGACGGACAGACAGACAGACAGACAGACACACACACACACACACACACACACACACACACACACACACACACACACACACACACACACACACACACGTGTCTGACACATTTGTCTGAATCACTTTTAGTGGAAGGACGTTAAACTGAAGAACAACACACACGCACATATGGAGAGAGAGAGAGAGAGAGAGAGAGAGAGAGAGAGAGAGAGAGAGAGAGAGAGAAGACAGACAGACAGACAGACAGACAGATAGACAGACAGACAGAGACAGAGAGACAGAGACAGAGAGAAAGAGAGAGAGAGAGAGAGAGAGGAGAGAGAGGGACGCATGCACGCACACACACACGCACACACACACACACACACACACACAACACACACACACACACACACACACACACACACAGAGGCAGACAGATAGACGGACAGACAGACAGACGGACATGCAGACAGACGGACAGACAAACAGATAGACAGAAAGACAGACACACAGACAGGCAGATGCATTATACTCATAAAGGCCATAACTTGAGAGAGAGAGAGAGAGAGAGAGAGAGAGAGAGAGAGAGAGAGAGAGAGAGAGAGAGAGAGAGAGAGAGATTCTGTTATGTTCTTTTGCCTCGCGTCCTGTCCTGTTGTCGATGTAGTAAACATATCATACACATTGCTCTAATGACTTTGTTTCCTGTTCCTTTCTGTTCTTTTCCTCGTCAAAAGAGTTACCACTCTTTAGCGGCATGTCTATTCACTTAGTCAGTCAGTCAGTCGGTCAGTCAATCAGTCAGTCGGCCATCAGTCAGTTACTAAGTCAATCAGTCAGCCATTCTGTCGTTTTATTCTATCATTCATTCATTCATTCATTCATCCAGTCATCCGTTTGTCATGCATTCGTCTATTCCGTCATTCGGTCCAATCATTCAATTACTCATCACACACTCCATGCTCAGCGGCGGGAAGCTAAAAGGGTCTTCATGCCATAGAGGAACAGCGTCAGCAAGAGGTGACAAAAAAAAAAAGTGGGGGGGGGGAGGAGAGAGAGAGAGAGAGAGAAGTGGGGAAGGTGGAGATAACAAAAAAAAAGTGGATGGAGCCGACGGGAGGAGGAGGGGGGAAGGGATGGGAGGGAGGGATGGAAGGACAGCGATCTCCTCTTCGACGAGACCGTTGGTTAAAAAAAAAAAAAAAGGGGGGGGGGGGAGAGAAAAAAAAAAGGAGAAAAAAAAAGAAAAAAAAAAAAAGAGGAGTTAACGCCAGCCAAACGTAATGGACAACGAGAAAGCGTGACCAGACAAGACCTGGAAACAAAGGACAGCGGAGATTAGGTCCGCCTATAGGATGAGAGAGAAACGGGGGCGAGGGGTGGGCAGCGAGCGAGGGGGAGATAGAGGAGAGAGGGGGAGGAGGGTGGAGGAGGGAGGGAGGAGGAGGAGAAAGCGATACGAGGATCGGAACCGTAGAACGGGCGGAGGAGGAAGGGCTGGGGGGAGGGGGGGGGGGGGGGGGTGGAAGATGACAGAAGGACTGCCAGAGAAACCGAAACAAAGCGGCTTTTAATTGCTGATGGCCGCAACGGTCAGAGACTGATACGACGGAGAGAGACAGAGACAGAGATGGACAGACGCAGAGTCCACGCGCAACGCTCGACGGCATCACGGTGTTCCGGAGTAAAGTGCCAGGTCTTTCAGTTGTCTCCCAGGACACACAGATGAATGAATGAATAAATGATTGAATGAAGGAAGGAAGCAAGGAAGGAATGCTGAAAATGAACGAATGAAAAAAAAAATGAACGAACGATCGAATGAATGATTAAATGAATGAATGAATAAACGAACGAACGAACAAACGAACAAATGAATAATGAAGGAAGGAAGGAAGGAAGGAAGGAAGGAAGGAAGGAGGAAGGAAGGAAGGAAGGAATGGATGGAAGGAAGGAAGGAAGGATGGAAGGAAGGAGAGGATGGATGGATGGATGGAAGGAGAGGAAGGAAGGAAGGAAGGATGGATGGATGGAAGGAAGAGGAAGGAAGGAAGGAAGGAAGGAGGATGGATGGATGATGGAAGGAAGGAAGGAAGGATGGATGGAAGGAAGGAAGGAAGGAAGGAAGGAAGGAAGGAAGGAAGGAAGGATGGATGGAAGGAAGGAAGGAATGGATAGGATGGATGGATGGATGGAAGGAAGGAAGGAAGGAAGGAAGGAAGGAAGGATGGATGGAAGGAAGGAGAAGGAAGGAAGGATGGATGGATGGATGGATGGAAGGAAGGAAGGAAGGAAGTATGGAAGGAAGGGAGGAAGGAAGGAAGGAAGAAGAAGGAGGAATGGATGGATGGATGGATGGAAGGAAGGAAGGAAGGAAGGATAGGTGGAAGGAAAGGAGGATGGATGGATGGATGGATGGAAGGAAGGAAGGAAGGAAGGAAGGATGGATGGAAGGAAGAAAGGAAGGAAGGAAGGAAGGAGGATGGATGGATGGATGGATGGATGGAAGGAAGGAAGGAAGGAAGGAGGATGGAAGGAAGGATTGGATGGATGGAAGGAAGGAAGGAAGGAAGGGAAGGATGGATGGATGGAAGGAAGGAAGGAAGGAAGGAAGGAAGGATGGAAGGAAGGAAGGAAGGATGGATGGATGGATGGAAGGAAGGAAGGATGGAAGGAAGGAAGGATGGAAGGATGGAAGGAAGGAAGGAAGGATGGATGGAAGGAAGGAAGGATGGAAGGAAGGAATGGATGGATGGAATGGATGGATGGATGGATGGAAGGAAGGAGAAGGAAGGAAGGAAGGAAGGAAGGATGGATAGAAGGAAGGAAGGAAGGAAGGAAGGAAGGAAGGAAGGAAGGAAGGAAGGAAGGAAGGATGGATGGATGGATGGATGGATGGAAGGAAGGAAGGAAGGAAGGATGGATGGATGGAAGGAAGGAAGGGTGGATGGAAGGAAGGAAGGATGGAAGGAAGGAAGGAAGGATGGATGGATGGAAGGATGGAAGGAAGGAAGGAAGGATGGATGGATGGATGGATGGAAGGAAGGAAGGAGGAAGGATAGGATAGGATGGATGTGATGGAAGGAAGGAAGGAAGGAAGGAAGGAAGAGGAAGGAAGGAAGGAAGGAAGGATGGAAGGAAGGAGGAAGGAAGGAAGGAAGGAAGGAAGGAAGGAGAAGGAAGGAAGGAAGGAAGGAAGGATGGAAGGAAGGAAGGAAGGAAGGAAGGAAGGAAGGAAGGAAGGAAGGAAGGAAGGAAGGATGGGTGGAAGGAAGGAAGGATGGATGGAAGGAAGGAAGAAGGAGGAATGCTCCCTGTTGACAGTAACTGGAATTTCTCGCAGAATTGCATCAAATCAAACTCAACGTCAAGCCAAACCAAATCCGACCCGACATAAAAACATCAAACAAAGCTGCAGCCCAGCTGAAGCCTTTAGGAACCACAGCCATGTTACACCACACTGCCAAAGACACCAACACTACAGCTAGGAACCACAGCCACGTTACACCACACTGCCAAACACACCAACACTACAGCCATCCAAGCAGCAGCAAACCCGAACTGAACCCAGCTGACACCAACTGATCAGAAGCATTCAAGCTTTAAAACTCTCTCTCTCTCTCTCTCTCTCTCTCTCTCTCTCTCTCTCTCTCTCTCTCTCTCTCTCTCTCTCTCTCTCTCTCTCTCTCTCTCTCTCATGATAAACTAACAGCTACAACTTCTCGAAAAACATGTTCTTTTGTCTTGATCAAACAGCTGTGGTTTATATTCTCATATTTATATTTTAGGGTATAAAATCGTCTGCAGAAGTAGGGATGTCTGTGTTAGTGTAATGGTTGATTTTACGCACAATTTAGATTGATCTTTTAATCTGTCGGCGAGAAACTCGTATTTATATCATTGCTAGCAGAACGACCATGGAGAGAGAAGAATGACTGAGACAGAATTCCGTAGTTATAGTGGACATAATGCTGCCAGGGACAGAGTTCAGAAAAGGAAGAAATAAATCCCCCTAAAAGAACAGAAATGCAGTCTGTAAATTCGTTCTTTTTACAACAAAGCAAACAAACTCTGTTGCTACTAGAAGTGTGGACAGTCAAAGCCTCCTCTTCTGCTGCACTCTGTGTGAAAACTGGACCTCGTGAAAACTTGGGGCTGGTTTCAGAATCCAACTATAATAATAATAATAATGAATACTTATATAGCGCCTATTCTCGGCTAGAGACCAAGCTCTAAGCGCTTTACAATCAACACTCGTTTACACAACGGGCTGCCTACCTGGGTAGTGCCGACTGAAGAGCTGCCAGCTGGCGCTTCATTCAGTCGTTTCCCGTGTCATCCAGTCAGTATCGTTCAATATCAATCACTCATTTTCCTTACTTCCTTCATTCTTTCCATTTCTCACGCAGGGTGCATGCTATGTGTAACGTGTCATCCATACCAACGGCCAAACTGGCCTACTCTTCCGAAAGTTGGTGATGGGATTTTACGTGTGTGCAAGATGTTATGCGTGCGTTCACACACGGAACCTCGGTTTATAGTCTCATTCGAAGGACTGTATGGAAAATGGAGTCAGAACCAATGTTAACTCCGAGGGAAAAATCCCCCTGTACCGAAACGCCCCGGCGGAGGTTCGAACCCGCAACCCAGGATCACCAAGATTACGAGTCCGGCGCTCTACCAACTGAGCTATTCCGGCTCCCGAATATGACTATGACTATGACCTTTGAATGTCAGTCTGCTATTGTTGTTGATGTCGAAGAAACAGGTACGGATGCAGACATTAGAAAGGCGTTTTATTTGTGATGTACTGTGGACGGGTGTTGAGATGTCGGGACCAACTGCTGAGACCAGACAGGTGCTGTAGGTCATCACGAAACAAAGCAGAACAATGCGGGTCATTTTCCGACTGCATTCCATTGTGCTGCACTGTAGTTCTTTGTTCTGTAGGCCTACTATACTGTACTGTACTGTTCTGTAATGCATTGTCTTGTACTGTAGGCCCGCACTGAACTATACTGCACTGTACTGTACTGCATTGTACAGTACTAGAGGCCTAATGCACCGTACTGTACTGTTCTGTACTGCGTTGTATTGTACTGTAGGCCCGAAATGAACTGTACTGCGCTGTACTGTACTGCATTGCACAGTACTAGAGGCCTAATGCACTGTATTGTACTGCACTGTACTGTGCTGCACTGCACTGCATTCTACTGTAGGCCAACTGAACTGCTCTGTAGTGTATATCACTGTACTATAGTATACTGCACAGCTATGTACTGCATGCTACCATCTCTGTTCTGCTATTTCATTTTACACTATACCGTACCTTGTAAGGCTGGCTTTTGTGTTAAACGATTGTGTATTATGCTGTACAACACAAGCAATCAAACATTTTGAAACACTCATCAGTGCAGTGCAGGCCAGTTCAAGTTAGGACACAAATGACGTAATACCAGACGACCCAGCAAAATGCAACACTACATGATGGACAACGCAGCATGACACAGTCAACGCTACATGTCACAATGTGTGTAACACAACACCTACAACTCAACTCATATCATGGATATAAGGGAAACGCGAGATTATGATTCTGACGAAGTCGCCGGGGGGAGACAACCAAAAGGGGTCAATCCTTTCATGGGACACCTTCTAACGGTTCCTTGGGAGCTGGGCGGTTC
>CM065717.1:63819710-63822210 GCA_033310375.1 Conus canariensis
TAAGAGAGTCTTCTACTCGGATGTTTCTGTTAATTTAATGTAGAGTTCTCGTTCTCTTCTGGACGTCTCTAGCTAGATAAAGGGTGCTTGCTCCACTCACCTTGTTAGCGCACCGATACGAGTTCGCAGTCAAATGTGGCCAATTTGAATTCTGCTGACGCTCAACATAGAATTCTGGTTTTCATTGCCGTATCTGTTGTCCCTACGATGGTGCAGTACAATCAGAGACATGTCCCCCTTCAGCGATTCTCCTGGCATGGCTACCCCCGTCTTCCCTATCACCTCTGATGAGTGACGACGTTAAACCTGAATGTAACTAACTGCCAGGGGGCGGAGGACAGCACCTCAAGTTGAAGGCGCCGACACACGACCCGTGATTATCGCCTAAACTCTTCCCCCATCGCGTGACAAGAGTCGCGCTTCTGAGCTGAGAGCATCGGTGTGATTGTGTCCAGTTTGAATACTGCATGCTATCTGCCTAACGATGAGGCAGTGCCGCACCCTCCAATCAATACACCTCAGGACCTGATTGAGATCTGACAGCACTGATCTGAGTACAGCTAGCCAGCTGTCAGCGGCTGAAATCTTGGCGAAACAGCCCGCCCTCAGCCAGGAACAAACTGGGCAACAAAGCTTGAGGTATGTCCGGAGGAAAAAAAAAAGAGCTACAAAAAGCATAAAGAAAAACAATCATGTGCAGAACTTTACTCTCACTGTCCATCCTAGATAGGTGGGTTGACAGCTGGGGTGAATTACAAACTAGATTTTTCAGACGATCATTGTATATGGTGGATTAGGTTTTATGGGACTCTGCAGCAAAGCATTTTCTGGAGTGAGTTAGATATTACGAAACTTTTCAAAGAACGATTTTCTGGGATGATTTACACATTGTCAGACTCTGCAGATGGCGACTTGCTGGGGTGAATTACATATCATCATACTCTGCTGAAGAACACAGGTGAATGAGAAATCATCAGACTTTGTAACAGAACATTTCCTGGTGTGAATAAGATAGGTTTAGACTCTGCAGAAAAACCGCTTCTGGGTGAGTAAGATGTTATCAAAATCTGCAAAAGAACATTTCTGAGTGAATTAGGTGTTATCATGTTTCAAAAGAACATTATCTGGGGTTATTTAGATGTTATGAGACATTGCAGAAGAACATTTTCTGGGGCAGTCTATGTATGATAAGATTCCACACAAGAAATTTTCTTGGATGAATGAGATTATGGGACTGAACATTTCCTGGAGTGAATAAGATGTTATTATACTCTGCAAAAGAACATGTTCTGACGTGATTTAGATATTTCAAATTCTGTAAAAGAACGTTTTCGGGAGATGAATGAGCCATTAGGGTGAGTTAGATGTTATCATGTTTTGCAAAAAGAACATTATCTGGGATGAATCAGATGTTATGAGACATTGCAGAAGAACATTTTGTGGGAAATCTAGAAATTATAGCATTCCGCACAATAGTTTCTAGGATGAATTTGATGTTATTCCACTCTGTACATGTTATTCCACCTGTACATGTTCACTCTGCATGTTATTCCACTCTGTACATGTTATTCCACTCTGTACATTTCCTTGAGTGAAGTAGGTGTTATTATGCTCTCAAACAAACATATTCTCGCGTGATTTAGGTATGAACTGCAAAAGAACGTTTTCTGGAGATGAATCAGAGATTATCAGACTTTGCAAAGAATGTTCTGGGGTGAATTCATTGTCATAATCTGCAAAAGAACTGTTTTCTCGGGTGAATTAGATATTAAAAATTCTGCAGGAGAACATTGTACGGGACGAATTGCATTTTATCGGACTCTGTATAACATTCTCTGGGGTAAATCAAATATGACCAGACTCCGCTAAACAATTCTACGGTAAAGAAGATATTGTTAGACTCTGCAAAAGAACACTTTCTGGGGAAATATAATTTTACCAGGCGCTGTGAAAGAATAATTTCTGGGATGGATTAAATGTTATTAGATACTGCAAAAGAACATATCCCGTGGTTAATTGGATAATATTAGGTTCTGCGAAAGAACATTTTCTGGGGTACATGAGATGTTATGATATTTTCAGAAGAATGTTACTGGAATAAATATATTTTGAAAGACTCTGCAAAGATGAAGGATGAATCAGATGTCAGCAGACTCTGCCCAAGGACATTTCCTAGAGTGAATTACATATCACAGGAATCTGCAAAAGAACATATGCTGGGGTGAAATAGATATTATTTAACTCTGCAGAATAACATTTTCTTAAGGAGTAGGTGACTATCTTTAGAATATACAAAAGAACATTTTCAGGGATAAATTGGACGTGATCAGACTCTGTAGAAGACCATTTTCTGGTGGTGAATTAGATATGATTAGACTCCGCAAATATTTCCTGGAGTGAGCAAGAAAGCACTAGACTCTGGAGAAGAGGTGTGTGTGTGTGTGTGTGTGTGTGTGTGTGTGTGTGTGTGTGTGTGTGTGTGTGTGTGTGTGTGTGTGTG
>CM065717.1:63827210-63834710 GCA_033310375.1 Conus canariensis
TTTGTTTATTTATTTATTCATTTATCATTTGTTTGTTTCTTTGTCTATCTATCCATCCATCTATCTATCTATCCATCCATCTATCTGTCTATCTATCTATCTATCTTCTATCTATCTATCTATCTATCTATCTATCTATCTATCTATCTATCTATCTATCCATCTTTTATGGACTTATGGTTTGGTCGATGTAACGTACTGGGACTAGTCCGCATGCAGTGATACCCTTTTAATAAAACTGGGACTGGTCTGTGTTCCATATTGGGACTGGTCTGTGTTCCATACTGAGACTGGTCTGTGTTCCATACTGGGACTGGTCTGTGTTCCATACTGGAACTGGTCTGTGTTCCATACTGAGACTGGTCTGTGTTCCATACTGAGACTGGTCTGTGTTCCATACTGAGACTGGTCTGTGTTCCATACTGAGACTGGTCTGTGTTCCATACTGGGACTGGTCTGTGTTCCATACTGAGACTGGTCTGTGTTCCATACTGAGACTGGTCTGTGTTCCATACTGAGACTGGTCTGAGACTGGTCTGTGTTCCATACTGAGACTGGTCTGTGTTCCATACTGAGACTGGTCTGTGTTCCATACTGAGACTGGTCTGTGTTCCATACTGGGACTGGTCTGTGTTCCATACTGAGACTGGTCTGTGTTCCATACTGAGACTGGTCTGTGTTCCATACTGAGACTGGTCTGTGTTCCATACTGGAACTGGTCTGTGTTCCATACTGAGACTGGTCTGTGTTCTATACTGGAACTGGTCTGTGTTCCATACTGGGACTGGTCTGTGTTCCATACTGGAACTGGTCTGTGTTCCATACTGAGACTGGTCTGTGTTCCATACTGAGACTGGTCTGTGTTCCATACTGGAACTGGTCTGTGTTCCATACTGAGACTGGTCTGTGTTCCGTACCCGATGATAAAATATCAACATTTTTTTTTTTCCTGTTCGCCATCTGTCTTTCATGCCCCCTCAGTAGCTTTAACCCCATACCGTTCACCCCCCCCCCCTCCCTCACTCCCGCCCCCTTCCACGCCCACTCCCACCTTCAACCACATTTCTCACCCTCCTCGTTCTCAGCCATATCCAGCTTCGTTCCGTTGCAATTCCAGCCTCAGCATACCACCGACAGTTAAGTTATCAGGTTTCCGTAGGGCAACCCAGTAGAGGACACTGTGCCCTGTTGCTGGTCACTTCATTCAGCAGTGTCTGTTCTGATCCAGCGTACTCCGGGCACCACGTGCTAAGCTCCTTGTAGTGACAACCATTGCTTAGTCCAGAACATAGCGGGAGTCAGTGTCTGCAACAGGAGGAGAACTAACACCGCTGTCCATCCAGCGACAATCCCCGTCATGTTACCCAGAACACGTCCATTGAACACAGTCCCCATGAAATTGACCCCATTCACATCCTTCCAAGATAGTTCCAGGAAAGCTATCTACACCACTCACAGAACAGTTCCACCTAAGTATTAACAGTATATCAGTCCCTGAAGTTACCCATTATATCAAGCAGACGCCCTGTAAGTGACCCATATCATATCAATGCAGACAGCCCATGTAAAGTGACCCATATCATATCAAGCAGACAGTCCCTGTGAAGTGACCCAACATATCAATAAGAAGTCCCGTGAAGTACCCAAACAATCATCGACAGTCCCGTGAAGTGACCCATAACATATCAATCAGCATCCCAGTGAGATGCAATGCGCCTAACGAAGGTCCCCATAAAACGGTCATACCACACAAAAACGTCCAGCCTGAACGACAGTCCCCAAGGAAGTGTACCAGAAAGAAGTATCAATCAGACAGACCTGATGAAGTGACCCAAACATATGAATCAGACAAACCTGTGAAGTGACCCATATCATATCAATGCAGACAGTCCTTGAAGTGACACAATAATCAGCAGTCCCATGAAGTGACCAACAATCATCAGACAGTCCCTGAAGTGTGACCCATATCATATCAATGCAGACAGTCCCTGTGAAGTGACCCATATCATATCAATGCAGACAGCCCATGAAAGTGACCCATATCATATCAATGCAGACAGTCCCTGTGAAGTGACCCATATCATATCAATGCAGACAGTCCCTGTGAAGTGACCTATATCATATCAATGCAGACAGTCCCTGTGAAGTGACCCATATCATATCAATGCAGACAGTCCCTGTGAAGTGACCCATCTCATATTATGCAGACAAACCCTGTGAAGTTATCCATATCATATCAATGCAGACAGTCCCGTGAAGTGACCCATCTCATATCAATGCAGACAAACCCTGTGAAGTTACCGATTCTAACGTTCAGCCATCGACAGTCCCCATGAAGTTACCCAAACAACGTCCACCTAACTTCAGTCCCCATGAAGTTACCCAAACAACGTCCACCTAACGACAGTCCCCATGAAGTTACCCAAACAACGTCCACCTAACGACAGTCCCTATGAAGTTACCCAAACAACGTCCACCTAACGACAGTCCCCATGAAGTTACCCAAACAACGTCCACCTAACGTCAGTCCCCATGAAGTTACCCAAACAACGTCCACTAACGTCAGTCCCCATGAAGTTACCCAAACAACGTCCACTTAACTACAGTCCCCATGAAGTTACCCAAACAACGTCCACCTAACGACAGTCCCCATGAAGTTACCCAAACAACGTCCACCTAACGACAGTCCCCATGAAGTTACCCAAACAACGTCCACCTAACGACAGTCCCCATGAAGTTACCCAAACAACGTCCACCTAACGACAGTCCCCATGAAGTTACCCAAACAACGTCCACCTAACGACAGTCCCCATGAAGTTACCCAAACAACGTCCACCTAACGACAGTCCCCATGAAGTACCCAAACAACGTCCACCTAACGACAGACCAGCGAAGTGACATACACCACCTGCATCCAGTGAAAGTCACCTTGAAGTTACGGGCACTGACGACTTGGACACGAACTCACAGGCATAGAATGGGGGAGAGGAAAGACATCGTAGAAACTTAGTTCACCTCTTAAGCAGGCCGTGAAGGCCCATAGACTCTGAAACTTTTCTTTTTTAATGGTAATCAATGAGAAAAAACGAAAATTCTGCTGTTAAAGTCTGTATTGACCTAGGACTTCATAGTGTGGATGAAATCAACAGTTCTTTTAATAATGTAAATCATGGCGACAGACAGGCCCGAGAGAAACATCTGTAGTGTTGTTAAAAAAAAAAGGAAAAGAAAAGAAAAAGCAACACTCTCAGAAACACAGGCAATGGATGAAACTACGCCTCATGGTTCCAGTCTTCCCATTTGATCAACTCAGAGCAAGGGCCGGCAGTGCTGAAACAAAACCAGGGATGCTTCTGACTGGACTGGAAGCCGGGATTTATCACTGTGACTGGTGTCAACACTGGTCAGTGCGCTGATAGAGTTTTCTTTTTGCAGCATGTGGAAGGACGGAGTGAAGGGCGAAAGCAGACAACGGAGAGAGGGTGAGGATAATTAAAATGTCGATTAAAAAATGTCATGTGGGTATCCTACGGCCAGGCATTCTTTTTGCGGATATCTCGTCTTTGGTTATCCGTGTGGATCTTTTACTTGGTATCTACAGGTCGAGGTTCCTCTTTGATAAATCCATACACTGATCTGACTCTTTGATATCAACTGAAATATCTGGTGTCTGTAAATAAACTTGCTCATGGATATGTCCATGGGAAATCTTTCTCTTCGGTACCCTTGGACTATTTGGTATCTGTTGGTAAAGATTGCTTTTCAATGTAGCCTTGAGTGGATCTTTCTATGAGGTAACCACTGCTGAATTTCCTCGATGCATACTCATGGCTAAAGCTTTCTTGTGTGTTCACTGGTATATATATATATAATCTGTCCCTGAGCTGCTGAAGATGAATGCATCGTACGTTAGCAAAACTCATTCTTTGGTTTCTTCTCTTTTTCCTGCTGCTGCTGGGTTCCTTGACCATGCAGAAGGGCTGACCCCGTCTCCAGGACAACATCTGACACCATGGACCATACAGAGTCAGACTTCATGGCTCAGAGCGTACAGATGGTAAACGTCTAGGACAGGATTCAGCAGGGGTTGATTTCCAGTGCACTAAACCTTCCTGCACCAGGAAACAAACTATGCTCACTAACCTTCTGCACCAGGAAACAAACTATAGCTCACTAAACCTTCCTGCACAGAAACAAACTATAGCTCACAACCTCCTGCACAGGAAACAAACTATAGCTTACACCAGCGCCAAGTGCTGAAGCTATGTCATGTTCACGTTCTTTACTGCTGAGTCATTCTCCCTTTCAGAAGTTTTCACGTGATCCATATTTTAGCGTTATTTCAGCTTTCCACGATTGAAAATCGAAATCAAGGTCTTTCATGGTCCGCGTTCGACCATAAATAAGCTTACAAAATCCACAGCAATTTGGTGCCACAGAGAGGACCTTTAGTGTGTGAAAATGGGCATGCACATGGGAAGCAAGGGGTGGGGCTGGGGAGGGAGGAAGCAGGGAACTGAAATGGTTTATGGACCAGATGGTCTCCCAACACATGTGGACCTCCATAAACGACAAATCCCCCCTGATAAGGCGGGGGACACTCGTCATACGAGACCAGGTGATAAAAAGGTTGACCTATGTCCTTCTATCACCCCTATCCTGTCTTTCAACCGGAACACCGACAAACCGTTATATGGACCAACCATCTGTGGTAGGGGAAGGTCATTTTAATTTGTCTTTTTTGGTTGGGGTGAGTGGCTCAGATCTGGCAATAAAAAAAACGTACATGTGTGACAAGCACATGATAAACAAAATTCAATATTTCCGTATCGCATCGACCTTATGGAGTTGTGATAAATGATATCGTGCTGCGTTGCTTTAAGCAGCATTCCATTGTACTTGATTGTACTCTGGCGTGCTGTTGTATTTTTTATGCACTGACCTGTGCTGTACCGGGCGGTACGGTATTCTGTTGAACTGTGATTACTGTTTCGTACTGCACTGTACTACAACGAACTGTGTAATCCGCTTCAGAATGACTTGACCGGGGAGAAGTTTGATTAAAAAAAAAGTCTTTATCTGCTTCATAAATCTTCTTACTTAAGATCACTTTGCGCTCTAAGCAGATTATCATACCTATACAGTGATACGCCCAGTCACTTTGCCGTTCTTATTAAAGTCGCACCAACTACATCTTATTACAGACAATTGATTACAAAATATTTCGGCTACCTTTAAGAGTACAATTAATTCTCTGTACACGTACGGTGAATCAAAGTGGTGTTCAAAAGGGGGAACCATGTGACAGTATGCTTGGCGCACATTTTTCATCCAACAAATACACTAGCGGAACTTTGTGAGACCGGGAAAACAGTGTTCCCTGTAATGCCAGTCCTAGCCGACTACCTTTTTCAACGGTATCTTAGATAATGGCACCAAAAATTACAGTAGCGGTATATAAAGAGGTGTCCTACTTTCTTGACTGGCTTTCTCCTGAAAGGACACCAGACCAGTTTCGTCGCTTACATTTCATCTTTCACTGTGAAGAAGAACGAATATGTACCGTACTGTTATCAATTTTAGGTCTACCCAAGCGTTTGTCTCTGTGATGCATTGCGCTGGCATCGCACTGATTTCCATTGACTCAAGTTGTGTTGCATTATATTGAATGGTACTAAGTTGTGTTGCTGTGTATTATACGGTTGTTTGGGGCTGCTCTGGCACAGTGTGGTGTTGCATTACAATGTATTGTATGTCCGTCAGACACATCCTATCATCGTCCACATCAGGCTGTGGGCCATTCTTCTGTTTTCCCCTAAGCCATCTTCACGGGACCGTCATGAATCCAGGTACATACTTGAGGCATGGGGGATGTTGCTTCTTTCGTGTTATTGTACACATGTTCCTATAAATACGATCTTCCAAGACGTGTTTCAAAAGCATGATAATGTCAGAAAAGTATCCTTGCGACGATGTCTCAGAAGTTTATATTCTTTCGCACCCACCTACCCTCATCTTCCTACCCATCCCCATCTCACTACCCATCCCCATCTCCCTCCCCACCCACATCTTCCTACCCACCCCAATCTCCCTACCCACCACCATCTCCCTACCCACCCACATCTCCCTACCCACCCGTACCCCCATCTTCCCACCCACCCTATCTCCCAACCCACCCCCACCTCCCTACACACCCCATCTCCCTACCCACCCCCATCTCCCTACCCACCCTTATATCCCTACCCACCCCCATCTCCCTACCCATCCCCATTTCCCTATCCACCTCCATCTCCCTACCCACCCCCATCTCCCTACCCAATGCAATCTCCCTGCCCACCCTCATCTCCCTACCCACCCCATCTCCCTACCCACCCCATCTCACTACCCACCCCCATCTCCCTACCCACCCCATCTCCCTACCCACCCCCATTCCCTACCCACCCCCATCTCCCTACCCACCCTCATCTCCCTACCCACCCTCATCTCCCTACCCACCCTCATCTCCCTACCCACCCCATCTCCCTACCCACCCCATCTCCCTACCCACCCTCATCTCCCTACCCACCCCATCTCCCTACCCATCCCCATCTCCCTACCCACCCCATCTCCCTACCCATCCACATCTCCCTACCCAACCCCATCTCCCTACCCACCCCCATCTCCCTACCCACCCCATCTCCTTACCCACCCCATCTCCCTACCCACCCCCATCTCCCTACCCACCCCTAGCTTTTATCAAATCTGCACCCTGTTCCCCCGCCCGGTTTTACAAAATCTGCACCTGCCCCCACCCCCCCACCCCCCTCCTCCCTCCCTGCTTCCCTTTCCTTCCCGGTTTTACAAAATCTGCACCTTGCCCTCCCCCCCCCCCCCTTCCCTTTCCCTCCCTGTTTTCAATATCTGCACCTTGCCCCCCCCCCCCCCCTTCCCTTTCCCTCCCTGTTTTCAATATCTGCACCTTGCCCTCCCCCCCCCCCCTTCCCTTTCCCTCCCTGTTTTTCAATATCTGCACCTTGCCCTCCCCCCCCCCTTCCCTTTCCCTCCCTGTTTTCAATATCTGCACCTTGCCCTCCCCCCCCCCCTTCCCTTTCCCTCCCTGTTTTCAATATCTGCACCTTGCCCTCCCCCCCCCCCCCTTCCCTTTCCCTCCCTGTTTTCAATATCTGCACCTTGCCCTCCCCCCCCCCCTTCCCTTTCCCTCCCTGTTTTCAATATCTGCACCTTGCCCTCCCCCCCCCCTTCCCTTTCCCTCCCTGTTTTCAATATCTGCACCTTGCCCCCCCCCCCCCTTCCCTTTCCCTCCCTGTTTTCAATATCTGCACCTTGCCCTCCCCCCCCCTTCCCTTTCCCTCCCTGTTTTCAATATCTGCACCTTGCCCTCCCCCCCCCCCTTCCTTTCCCTCCCTGTTTTCAATATCTGCACCTTGCCTCCCCTCCCCCCCCTTCCCTTTCCCTCCCTGTTTTCAATATCTGCACCTTGCCCCCCCCCCCCCTCCTTTC
>CM065717.1:63842210-63844710 GCA_033310375.1 Conus canariensis
CATCACACAGCATGACGCTAATTGACGTCACTTCCGCCCCGCCTGGAGAGAATAGCCGGTACCAATTATTTCCAGAATGCACAGAGAGAGAGGGAGGAAGGGAGGGAGGGACGGAGGGAGAGAGAGGCGGGTGTGGGTGGGGTGGGGTAGGGGGAATGGGTGAGCGAAGTAGCACGGGAAGGGTTAACGTTGTGCGTCGTATAACAGGAAACTGCCAGGTCTTCGAACTGGAAATAATATTACCGTGCACGATGGCACAACTTCATCTCCTGTATGATGTGTATGCTCCTGTCTGCTGCTGCGAGAGAGAGAGAGAGAGACAGAGAGAGAGACAGACAGAGACAGAGACAGAGAGAGAGACACACACACACACAGACAGACAGACACACAGACCGACAGACAGAGAGGGGTTGGGGGGGAAGGGTGGTTGGGGGAATGCAAAACAAAAACAAAAACAGAAAAACACATGGGAAAAAAGGTGACATTTAACTCACAGACAGGGCGTAGACACAGACAGACAGACAGAGGAAATACAACACAAACAAACAGAGACAGGTATCTAAACAAACCAATAATCAAAACCAGCACGGCAACTGAGAAGGTCTCTTGCGTGCCTTCACTAAGCGCCCGTAAAACTTGACTATTTCGCAGCTATTATTTGTTCCAGGCTTCAATGACATTAGTTATACCATCATCATTATCAGCTCTCTCTCTCTCTCTCTCTCTCTCTCTCTCTCTCTCTCTCTCTCTCTCTCTCTCTCTCTCTCTCTCTCTCTTCATTGACGCTGTGTAGGATGGTGAGTTATCAGAAGAAAACCATGCTCTCGCAAGCGTCTCCTATAATCTGACTACTACTGGATGTCAACAACGCAAAAGTCGAAGTTCACAGTAAAGGGCTATCGACGCAAGAACTTGAGAATAGGTACTTGTTTGGGTTTCGCTTTAACAAGCACAATATTGCAATGAACAATAACGCACAGGCAAAAATCGTTATAGACATTTCAAACGTCTCGTGACAATGACATGCGATGACGATTAAGAGATTTTAGGTTTTATCTTATGATCGCGTTCAGCTGGACTATTATTTTGCGGTAGGAAGAGGGAAGAGAAAGGGCGGAGGGTTGCATACGAAAGGAAGGAAGATGGAATATAGACAAAAAAAACAGGGTGAGTCCATAATAATGACCATGAGAACACATATAAGTCGCCGAACATAATTTCGCGTACGTTCAGTATACATGTCTCTTTATTGATATAGTTACAAGAATAGTACACGTCTATATACAACATTCGCTGACTTCTGTGTCAAATATCGTAAATGCCCATCTTCAGCATATTAAAAGATGTATGTGCGAGCATGAGTGGGGAGTGAATGAGATGGGGAGCAGATTGATGAGAGAGGCCAAATGAAAACGATTGATATGATTTGCCATGTGTGAGAGCGTTCAAAGATAAAAAAAAAAGAGTGAAGAGTGCGTAGAGGGTTCTTTAGTGAGAAACGATGAAAGATATTTTCTTGTTTTGAGAATTATACAGATTTTTCATCGGTGAGTTATAATGTTTTGATAGACTGAGCAAAATAGCATACTGTATACCTTTGCTTCTGTACTTAATTTGTTTATTTAATTATTCATTTATTGACATGACCTCAAATATGATCTGTCAATGGAGCAAGCATTGTCTTAAATTTCGCATTTTGAAATTGGTTAGAGTTGAATTAAGAAATGCCAGACAACTGAATATCTAAGGAATGCATAACTACTTGAGACATCTTGATGAGGGAAGGAGGTGAACAGGGGTCACTGGCTTAGATACTGGTATGGTCATATTTGGTAGCACTACAGGCAGAAAACAATTCGTTCGCTCGAAAGGTTCAAGTGACGTCAACAATATTGCTTTAAGCGAGACGGGTATGACCGAGTTTTTACAAGGAACAGGTTTAATGAGTACAGAAGCGTTAATGATGTCGATATGTCATAGACTGTCAATTATGTCTATTGCTGTACCGAGCATCAGATTTATCTCATTTTCGCTTGTCACGACTGGTCACATGAATGACAAGAAGTGTCTCCTCTGACCCATGTGCACAGCCAGATAGCAATGCACGCTTGATTGGCCGTTCGAGTGTTCAGGCCTACAGACGTCAGGACACATCATGAAAGAGTTGGCCAGAGTCAGAGCACGTCAACGTCACTCTCAGCACCATCAGCAGACTGTGGCCAGGGTTCCGAGCCACTGGCACCACCGCAGACAGGTCTCGTTCTGGAAGATCAGGGGCAATAACTGCATTCCAGGATCGCTTCCTCTGCCTCTGGCACCTCAGAACTGACCTGTCTGCTTCTACTACAGTGCACGCACTCCCTGGTGAGGGCCGAGTGTCTGACCAGATGACAGACACCGGCCACACGCTGCAGACCTGAGTGCCCAAAGACCTGCCAGGGCACCTGTGCCCACCCAGCGTCATCGGCAGGCCTGACTTCAGTCAGCATCATCACCGGAC
>CM065717.1:63852210-63854710 GCA_033310375.1 Conus canariensis
TGCCAAATATCAGACGGAAACTCACTCGTCATGTAGAAGATGCAAGACACAGGTAAGACAGTAACGATTGTTGTTGACCATCTTTTTATTAACGGCAAGCGATTCGCACTTGTTGTTTCTTGTCAGCTGAGAGAGCTGAGACAGACATTTTCCAATCATCTCGCCATGGTTGTTTTTGTCGTTGGGGCGTGAAGATGACGTGCACACGGTACAAGATTGGCCGCCACGAAATCAACCACGCGTGACCATAACCCGTTTTGCACGTGCTTTTCACGATAGCGTTCCTGAGGGTAGAATCATGGCGCTGACACTCACTTGAATTCGTGTCACAGAAAGCACGACAGACGTTTAAATGATGGTAATTCTGAACACAAAGATGTAGCTCGCAAGGTCGATGTATTTATGGAAAACAACGCCTTTGATAACACTTATGCTGATAGAAAACTGGACATGCAATAATGAAGTATTTAGGTTTCTCTGTAAGAACAGGAATGATTCACTCTCAAAAGTCACAGACAATGTTTTTATTACCTATGACTGGAGTTTTCACTTAATGTATTTTGGAGAAACTTTCATTGAAACCTCAACTGTAGACATGCGTGTGGATTATAAAGTTGTTTGTTTTGTTTTGTTTTGTTTTTATGTAAAGATGCCGTTGAACTGTGTCATCAGGGGAGATGATCCGGAGGGCTTATTTGTTCAATGTAACAAAAGATTATTCCCCTCATAACTTAGGTAGATGTTGATTATCTTAATGTGTGTATCTTTTTAATTAGAAAAAAACAATCTTTGATTGATACAGATCCACAAGGTCCTATTATCTGAGAGTTGTTGGAATACTCTCTTTCAATGGGATTCTTTATAATGGGATCTTCCCAGAAAACTGGCCAGCGTCCGTTGCTTTACCATCACTCAAGAAATGCCCTGTGAGCACTCCTAGTCATTACAGAGGCATCTCTGTAGCTGACGTGAGTCGTAAACAGTGTAGCAGGATGATTTGCAACAGATTATAAAAGTGGGTTGAGCATGGTAATAGCTTTCTACTGTGTTCCCTCCCATGCACCTGTTCCAGTTTTGAGGCGACTTTTGCTGTGTTAAGGTTTAGCGTTAGGGATAGTTTGAAGCTGATGTTGGCATACATGGGGAACAAGGTGGGGAAAGGTGTGTGTGTGTGTGTGTGTGTGTGTGTGTGTGTGTGTGTGTGTGTGTGTGTGTTTGTGTGTGTGTGTGTGTGTGTGTGACTTGATATTGCACTGAGATTCGAATCAACATAAATGGTACTTGGAACTTGATGTGAACATTTGCATCATATGTAATAAGAACGCATCAGCGCATATACACATATTATACACGCGAAAAAAAAAAAAAAAAAAATGAACATGTATAAGAAGAACAAAAACAACAGATTAGTTTCAAAGCAATATCTTTAATCATAGCAGTGGTGAGCAGCCTGAATTAAGTCTAAGCTTTAATTTTACTATCGTCGGTTTTTACTATCTGTCTACATTTAACACCATCCGTTGAAGAGAGACAATGACAGTGACAATGATTCTTTATTTTACAACGGTAAAAGTATTGGCTTAGTTAGCCATTTTTGATACTAGCTGGTACTATTCTACGAAGCTTGTACTAAATGACGCAACGTGTGCACCAAAACAGGATTGTACAAACAAAAAAAAAACAAACAATAACAACCACCACCAAGAAGTAAGTACTGATTTAAACAATGAAATAAGCGGAGAGAGAGAGAGAGAGAGAGAGAGAGAGGAGAGAGAGACAGAGACAGACAGACAGACAGGCAAGCAGGCAGGCAGACAGACATACAGACAGAAACAGATAGACAGACAGACATATAGGTCGTGTGCACAGCGTCTGCCGCTACTATTGGTCATATTTACTCAGATAATCATAGCACAGTTGAAAATGATAATGTTGCAAAAATCACAATCAGGGATGTTTACGCCACTCATTAGATATGCTTATCTAAAACATGTAAATTAAAAAAAAAGAAAGAACACACGTGCATACTACACAAATCTTACAAATATTTCGATCAGACCACAGAATATACGTGCGTACTGTACAAATCGTACAAATACATCAGTTACGCCACCTTTTTCATGGATCTCGCCGATGCTAAACAGCATACTACACAAGTGATCCTAACATAGTCTTCCAGACAAGGCAAACACTAGGCAAACATGGACCCATGGGACAGAAGACAGTTCAGTACAATATCCCTCCTTCTTGGTATACAAAAGTAATCGATGAATCAAAAAATGAAAACGACAATCAAAACAGCAGAAATGTTTTAAAGCCATTGCAGTTCAATGTACATAATGTAAAACGTCTGGTACAAATATGTAAAAAGTCGATTTTTGATGCACTTATTGAAAACAACGAAGATGCAATTACCATATGTCAAACCAGCAACTCTGTGAGCGGAGGCGCCGACACCATTTTCCCGGAGAAGACCTTACAATGTCACTGTGGACGGTTT
>CM065717.1:63859710-63862210 GCA_033310375.1 Conus canariensis
ACTCACAGAGAGAGAGAGAGAGAGAGAGAGAGAGAGAGAGAGAGAGACAGAGAGAGAGAGAGAGACTGAGACAGAGACAGACAGAGACAGAGACGGAGAGACAGATACACACACAAACACACACACACACACACACACACACACACACACACACACACACACACACACACACACTCACAGAGAGAGAGAGAGAGAGAGAGAGAGAGAGCATGACAATGACAAATATTTATTCATAGAAGGGCAGCGCCCCTCAATGAAGCGTCTGTGCATCATCAACCAGTCCTCATGACAATCAACACAACAAGACAAACAAAATGCTGTTGTGATATTGAATAGTCTCTCATTGTAAGGCTTTTCATAAGCATATCGATAATGTTTTTTACAATGTTACAATGCAGTGACATCGAAAGGCTCAATCTGAAAGCATTAAAGCTTCTGCAGACTTTTGCTGCTATCAATTCTTTTCTGAGGTTAGACCAAAAAAAAAAACAAAAAAAAAACAACACAATAATGCAAAATGCGGTTCATCTTCTTCAGTTTCTTTACAAAATGGACATAGCAACTGAGAGAATGTATAATTTTGAGGCAAAAATAATGCACAGTTAAACCTGATATCCCAAGGCAAAACTTAGTCATTATGAATTTTGAGCGTCTACCTACATTGATTAACAAATAACTTTGAACACAATGTGAATTATGAAAAAATGCACTAGACGTACTAAATGTATTGCTGTTCTGAATACGGTCGTCCCATTCCTGCCATTGACATTTTATGATACTTTGAAAACTCTCAGAAAGCTTCTTACTTCTCCCACCCTTGATTTAATCAAACAACCCCAAACCATTAGACTGGCAATTATGAACATTCAACACCCACGTGTTTGATCCCCTGTGGTCTAAATCACATAACATTATACAAGTTTTCCTGGATAATCTGTGTTCATCCATACGTGTTAACTTTAATCAGTTATCGAACACAGTTCGCAACAGCATTAATACGTGTGGGATATCCATTCAAATCACTATACACAAGATCATTAGGTATCCGCATGTCTACGCCCTGCATGTTTACGCCCAAAAAATTCTTTAGCGCGAACACATGCGGTTTTTTTTACAGTATACAGCTGCTTTGTCTAGACCCCATATTTCAGAACCATACAAAGCAATGGGCTGTTTCCGAGCATCAGTTTGCAGACTGGTTACACTGAAAATGTGTTCAATGTATTTAATTTTCTCAGTATGTAAAGAAGTGAACCTTTCACTCAATTAGCGAGATCATTACAAGCAGCATGAAAACTCAGTCTGGTCAAACATTGACAACCCGCACATTCTTTCCATCCAAAAGCCATTTTCCCCTAGCACTTACATGAACATCTTTTCCACTACGATATTACTTTTGTCCACATTAACCATAAGGCAAACAGATAATGTCGCTTCGTGTAAACTATTGAGCTGATTTTGAATCCCAGCCACGGTTTCAGACAAAACGACATCATTAGCTAATAATAACGTAAACAGTTCCGAAGTATTTAACAAAAAGTATGCACCATGTTTTCTCTTTTCAATAACATTGATTACTGACTCATTAACGAACAAAGAAAACTAAACATAACTAAGTACATCACCTTGCTGAGCAATGAATAATTTCAGTCAGTTTTGCTCCACATCTTACACTTAACACGCTTGTACATTCTGTTACACGAAGGAGCTCCCTTGAAATGCCATTTTTGAATAATGCAGGCCACGTTACGTTTTTGATCAGAAAATCAAGTACCTTTTCAAAACCAATAAAGCAGCAACATGTAGCGTTGGATTGTAGTTGGCATTAAACTGTTTTTGAACACAGGACACCACTGTTATTAGATAATCGATAGCAGAATACCGTTACTTATGAGCTGCCTGATGTTCTGCACTCTGAGGCCACGCTTACAATCTGTTAAAATGGTACCTTGAATTTTACTGCTAGCATGACAAAAAGTGATACCTCTATAATAATCTTGGTTGTTGTTGTCTCCTTTCTTGTGCAAGGCTAAAATGATTCATTCCATCCAGCTGGCGGGATAAATGCCACTGTCAATAAGTTCGTTAAAGTACATTTTTAAAAAAATTGAGTAGAATATCGCAATATATCCTCGGGGCCAACAGATTTCTTTAACTTTTATTTTCCTAATGTAAAAGAGCATTTGCTGTTCCGCCGAACGAAAGAGAAAAACAAATTACTAGACAAAACACGGCGCGTTTCGACCTCTTTGGTCTTCTTCAGGCAAGACAAACAACATTGAAGTCAATGAAAACGAAGGACTCATCTTCTCAAACTGGATGCAAAACGGATGTAGAATGAAAGGTGGCCACGTTCACTGGTTAAGGGTCCGGGCAACAAGGAGTAGGGCACAGGCTACATTGTAGCTCGGTAGTTTGTGAAATGTGTGCCTGTGGCCACAGACTTTCCGATGGATCCGCCGTCTGGGAACAAGTTGAAAACTCGCCCTCCACCCTTTTT
>CM065717.1:63877210-63889710 GCA_033310375.1 Conus canariensis
AGGATTATACTTCATGAGGAAGAAAACAAAGAGAGATGGGAACGAGGAAGGGGTTGAGGAGTCAGGGGGAGGGAGATAGAAAGACCAAGATAGGGAGGAAGAAGAGAAAAAGGACAAAGCAGAACAAACAAACAAACAAACAAAAAAAAAGGGGGGGGGGGGAGAGAGAGAGAAGATGAGAAAATGTCGAAGAGAAGGGTTAATAAAGTGAAATCGATATTGTTGTTGTTGTTTTATCGCTTCCTCTCTGTATTCATTTTGACCATGCTCGGAAATCTGTAAGGGAGGTAATCTGTGTTAGAGTAATCTGTGTCCAGTGAGAGTGACCCCGCCGTTTTCATGGGGCAGTAGCCCCTAGTGGACACGACCAAAGCAATTTCTCCCCATTAGTCGGCTAAACATTCCGATCAGGGAGGTAAAGTGCATAAACATGGGCCTACAATGGTGCGTCCGTAATGCAGACAGCCGATATCCCGGTCGCTATCCTGGCTTGTATTTCAAATCAAAATATTTGACTCTCTGAATCTGTTTTCTTGACCCATAAACTGAGAAAAGGTAACTCTGTTTGCTAAGGAAAAAGAGGCGTTATCCTCCCCTGAATTATTCCGGAAGACGTATTATCCATGTACCTAATGTCAGCAAGCCTTAAAGCCATTGAACCAGCTCCGCATCAACCCTGTGACTCACCTTTACCTACTGCAAGCGCAACACTTCGAAACTGAAGACTCTCTCTCTCTCTCTCTCTCTCTCTCTCCTCTCTCTCTCTCTCTCACCACACACAACACACAACACACACACACACACACACACACACACACACACACACACACACACACACGCGCGCGCGCGCGCGCGCGCGAGCGCGCACACTGAAACTGACACAGTGCAGCCTGACTAGCGCCCGGCAGGGTATACATGTTTTCTTCTTTTCCTTTTTTCTCGTCACACAGTGACAGGTGAGGTTCTCTCCATTGTGGGATATTGACAACGTTTTTTTACCTACCCGCGTTCGTTCGTCAAACGACAGTCCCAACCGATCGACAATGTCTGTTACAGTCTTGACAGCCGGGAAGAGCCGGCGAATTGAACAAGCGTTGATGATTTGCAGCTTCAAGAGGGGAAAAAAAAGGAGGCAGAAGCTCAGAAAAGAATTCATCAATAGTTGGTGCACTCTCGTCATTTTTTTGAAACTTTTTTTTTTTTCAAACTGCAACTGACTTTTTTCTCAACATCTTTTTTTCGCCGTTTGTTTGGTTCAAGTTTATGACCTAGGCTGTTTTTTTTTTCTTTTTTTTTGTTTTTTTTTTTTTGTTTTGTTTTTCAACTTGGCGAGTCGATGTATTTTTCCTCTCTGTCCTCGTCCTCAGCTGCTCAAAGGCGGCGGGCTGTACGTGCACTCAGGGCCTGATTAAGTGGTTATGAGAGGGGCGGGGTGACGGGGCCAGCCAGACTGCTCCCCACACAGAAACAGGGTGGAAGAAAGGAAGGAGGGTGGAGGGGAGGAAGTCAAGCACTAATGTGAAAAATATGTTCTGTTCAGTAGGGAGACCGGAATGGAGTAAACATGGATGTGGGATGTGGGTGGGATGTTCGTGTATGTGTGTGTGTGTGTGTGTGTGTGTGTGTGTGTGTGTGTGTGTGTGTGTGTGTGTGGTGCGTGCGTGCGTGCGTGCGTGCGTGCGTGCGTGTGTGTGTGTGTGCGTGTGTGTGTGTGTGTGTGCATCTTTGTTCAGACATGATGCGCTATGGACAAGATATTAGCTTAAAGTTAAAAAAAAAGTTAACGATAACTCTCTCTCTCTCTCTCTCTCTCTCTCTCTCTCTCTCTCTCTCTCTCTCTCTCTCTCTCTCTCTCTCTCTCTCTGAAAGTGCAGTAACGTTTGTTTGAGTAGTTTTGTCTGTTACGTTTTTGTCCCTTTGCTTTTGATTCGCTGAAAGACGGAAATAAACATCATATTGCTCGGGAAGAATACCTTTCACATCCCGTCATAACTTCCTGTTAATCAACTAACTGTGCAAACGCCCCGCTGTTTGGCCGACGTTTAGTGTATTTGAACAACGGAGCACTGGAAACGAACTTAGGGACATGAAAAAAAAAACTTCTAAAATTTTGGTCAACATTTAAAAAAGAGGAAACAGAGACATGGAGAGAAATAGACATACAGACACAGAGAAAATGATGTTGGAGGCAGTGACGGTGAAGGAGGACAGAATGCCTTGCCACAATCTTACCACTAGAAGGGTGAGTGCAGAGGTGGCGCGCGTCAGTGCGTATGACCTACAAACAGAAAGGGGTTAATGCACAAACCCAACGAGAGAAAACGGGAAATGCTCAACCTGTGGTATGGTCGAAAATGAAACTTATTTTCTGGACAGCTTCTCCGGATGCAGAATGCTAAAACTGAAGTTAAAAGAGCAGCTATCAAAAGATATGCCAGACCCAAAGTTGTATAAACTATGCCCAAGTGAAATACTAAGCAAAGACGATCTACAAATTCATGTTGCAAAATAATTATGTTTATGACTGCATGAATATAAAAAGATAATAATGTGGCTCCCTGACTGAGCCCAGATAAATTATGGCCTATCCATTAGTCATGATTTCTCATGATATGTCTACAGACATTTCAGAGCTTTCGTGACAATTAAATTCTGAGATTGAATCTCAGTCTGTGTCTTGCCAGAGCTGAGCAATATCAGTTCGATCCTTGAGCCGGCTTACAAGCGAAAGCAAAATATTCTGCCGCAGGACGTGACAACAGCACTGAAAGAATTCCTTCCCGTAGAACAGGACATGCACAATACAAAATGTCGACGTTTCTATCACTGGAAAGTTTTCGAATTGCATTGAAATATATTCCTTCATAGACATATCTTCATTCATAAGAGAAGCTTCACAGTGTTCATTTTCAGTGGAAAACTGCAGTAGTCTGTCTAATCATGACTGTGAACAGACTGTGGATTGTCTAATCGTGACTGTGAACAGACTGTGGATTGTCTAATCATGACTGTGAACGGACTGTGCATTGTCTAATCGTGACTGTGAACAGACTGTGGATTGTCTAATCGTGACTGTGAACGGACTGTGCATTGTCTAATCGTGACTGTGAACAGACTGTGGATTGTCTAATCGTGACGGTGAACGGACTGCGGATTGTCTAATCATGACTGTGAACAGACCGCGGATTGTCTAATCGTGACTGTGAACGGACTGCAGATTGTCTAATCCTGACAGTGAACAGACTGTGAATTGTCTAATCATGACAGTGAACAGACTGTGGATTGTCTGCTCATGACTGTGAACAGACTGTGGATTGTCTAATCATGACTGTGAACAGACTGTGGATTGTCTGATCGTGACTGTAAACAGACTGCGGATTGTCTAATCATGACAGTGAACAGACTGCGGATTGTCTGATCATGACAGTGAACAGACTGTGGATTGTCTGATCATGACTGTGAACAGACTGTGGATTGTCTAATCGTGACTGTGAACAGACTGTGGATTGTCTAAAAATGACTGTGAACAGACTGTGGAATGTCTAATCGTGACTGTGAACAGCCTGTGGATTGTCTAATCGTGACTGTGAACAGACTGTGGATTGTCTGATCATGACTGAGAACAGACTGCGGATTGTCTAATAATGACTGTGAACAGACTGCGGATTGCCTAATCGTGACTGTGAACAGACTGTGGATTGTCTAATCGTGACTGTGAACAGACTGTGGATTGTCTGATCGTGACTGTGAACAGACTGTGGATTGTCTAATCGTGACTGTGAACAGACTGTGGATTGTCTAATCATGACTGTGAACAGACTGTGGATTGTCTAATCGTGACTGTGAACAGACTGTGGATTGTCTGATCGTGACTGTGATCAGACTGTGGAATGACTGATAATGACTATGAACAGACTGTGGATTGTCTGATCATGACTGTGAACAGACTGCGGATTGTCTAATCATGACTGTGAACAGACTGTGGATTGCCTAATCGTGACTGTGAACAGACTGTGGATTGCCTAATCGTGACTGTGAACAGACTGTGGATTGTCTAATCGTGACTGTGAACAGACTGTGGATTGTCTGATCATGACTGTGAACAGACTGTGGATTGTCTAATCGTGACTGTGAACAGACTGTGGATTGTCTAATCCTGACAGTGAACAGACTGTGAATTGTCTAATCCTGACAGTGAACAGACTGTGGATTGTCTGCTCATGACTGTGAACAGACTGTGGATTGTCTAATCATGACTGTGAACAGACTGTGGATTGTCTGATCGTGACTGTAAACAGACTGCGGATTGTCTAATCATGACAGTGAACAGACTGCGGATTGTCTGATCATGACAGTGAACAGACTGTGGATTGTCTGATCATGACTGTGAACAGACTGTGGATTGTCTAATCGTGACTGTGAACAGACTGTGGATTGTCTAAAAATGACTGTGAACAGACTGTGGAATGTCTAATCGTGACTGTGAACAGCCTGTGGATTGTCTAATCGTGACTGTGAACAGACTGTGGATTGTCTGATCATGACTGAGAACAGACTGCGGATTGTCTAATAATGACTGTGAACAGACTGCGGATTGCCTAATCGTGACTGTGAACAGACTGTGGATTGTCTAATCGTGACTGTGAACAGACTGTGGATTGTCTGATCGTGACTGTGAACAGACTGTGGATTGTCTAATCGTGACTGTGAACAGACTGTGGATTGTCTAATCATGACTGTGAACAGACTGTGGATTGTCTAATCGTGACTGTGAACAGACTGTGGATTGTCTGATCGTGACTGTGATCAGACTGTGGAATGACTGATAATGACTATGAACAGACTGTGGATTGTCTGATCATGACTGTGAACAGACTGCGGATTGTCTAATCATGTGACATTGTACAGTGAACATGACTTGTGGATATTGCCTAATCGTGACTGTGAACAGACTGTGGATTGCCTAATCGTGACTGTGAACAGACTGTGGATTGTCTAAATCGTTGACTGTGAACAGACTGTGGATTGTCTGATCATGACTGAACAGACTGTGGATTGTCTAATCGTGACTGTGAACAGACTGTGGATTGTCTAATCGTGACTGTGAACAGACTGCGGATTGTCTAATCGTGACTGTGAACAGACTGGGGATTGTCTAATCGTGATTTACTGATGAACAGACTGTGTGATTGTCTAATCGATGACTGTGAACAGACTGGCGGATTGTCTAATCGTGACTGTGAACAGACTGTGGATTGTCTAATCGTGACTGTGAACAGACTGTGGATTGTCTAAATACGGTGACTGTGAACAGACTGTGGATTGCCTTATCGTGACTGTGAAGAGACTGTGGATTGTCTAATCGTGACTGTGAAGAGACTGTGGATTGTCTAATCGTGACTGTGAAGAGACTGTGGATTGTCTAATCGTGACTGTAAAACGTGGATTGTCTAATCTGACTGTGAACAGACTGCGGATTGTCTGATCATGACAGTGAACAGACTGTCGGATTGTCTGATCATGACTGTGAACAGACTGTGGATTGTCTAATCATGACTGTGAACAGACTGTGGATTGTCTAATCGTGACTGTGAACAACGTGGATTGTCTAATCATGACTGTGAACTGTTGGAATGTCATCGTGACTGTGAACAGACTGTGGATTGTCTAATCGTGACTATGAACAGACTGTAGATTGTCTGATCATGACTGAGAACAGACTGCGGATTGTCTAATAATGACTGTGAACAGACTGTGGATTGCCTAATCGTGACTGTGAACAGACTGTGGATTATCTAATCGTGACTGTGAACAAACTGTGGATTGTCTAATCATGACTGTGAACAGACTGTGGATTGTCTGATCATGACTGTGAACAGACTGTGGATTGTCTATTCGTGACTGTGAACAGACTGTGGATTGTCTGATCATGACTGTGAACAGACTGCGGATTGTCTGATCATGACTGTGAACAGACTGTGGATTGTCTAATCGTGACTGTGAACAGACTGCGGATTGTCTGATCATGACTGTGAACAGACTGTGGATTGTCTAATCCTGACTGTGAACAGCCTGTGGATTGTCCTTTGATCTGGATCCTCTCCAGGGATCTGTACCAACATTTAATGGCCTTATCCTTGGACCACAATTCACATTTAATGGCTTTATCCTTGGACCACAATTCTCATTTAATGGCCTTATCCTTGGACCACAATTCACATTTAATGGCCTTATCCTTGGACCACAATTCACATTTAATGGCCTTATCCTTAAACCACAATTCACATTTAATGGCCTTATCCTTGGACCACAATTCACATTTAATGGCTTTATCGTTGGACCACAATTCACATTTAATGGCTTTATCCTTGGACCACAATTCACATTTAATGGCCTTATCCTTGGACCACAATTCACATTTAATGGCTTTATCCTTGGACCACAATTCACATTTAATGGCTTTGGCATAGGGCCACAATTCACATTTATTGGGTTTGTCCTTGGGTCACGTTTCACATTTAATGGGCTTGTCCTTAGGTCATGTTTCACATTTAATGGGCTTGTCCTTAGGTCATGTTTCACATTTAATGGGCTTGTCCTTAGGTCATGTTTCACATTTAATGGGCTTGTCCTTAGGTCACGTTTCGCATTTAATGGGCTTGCCCTTGAGTCACATTTCACTCTTACTTGATTTGTCCTTAGGTCACATTTCACATTCAGTGGGCTTGTCCTTAGATCGCTTTTCACATTTAATGAGCTTGTCATTAGGTCAAATTTCACATCTAATGGGCTTGTCCTTAGGTCACTTTTCACATTCAATGGGTTTGTCCTTGGGTCACATTGCACATTTAATGGGCTTGTCGCTGGGTCACATTTCACATTTAATGGGCTTGTCCTTAAAAACACGTTTCACATTTAATAACCTTATCCTTAGGTTATGCTTCACATTTAATGGACTTGTTCTTAGGTCACATTTCACATTCAGTGGGTTTGTCCTTGAGTCACATTTCACATTTAATGGGCTTGTCGCTGGGTCACATTTCACATTTAATGGCTTGTCCTTAGGTCACGTTTCACATTTAATGAGCTTATCCTCAGGTTATGCTTTACATTTAATGGTCTTATTCTTAGGTCAAATTTCACATCTAATGGGCTTGTCCTTAGGTCACTTTTCACATTTAATGGGCTTGTCCTTAGATCACTTTTCACATTTAATGGGCTTGTTCTTAGGTTATGCTTCACATTTAATGTGCTTGTCCTTAGGTAATGCTTCACATTTAATGGGCTTGTCCTTAGGTCACTTTTCACATTTAATGGGCTTGTCCTTAGATCATTTTTCACATTTGATTGGCTTGTCTTTAGGTCACTTTTCACATTTAATGGGCTTGTCCTTAGGTCACATTTTACATTCAATGGATTTGTCCTTGGGTGACATTGCACATTTAATGGGCTTGTGCTTAGGTTATGCTTCACATTTAATGGACTTGTTCTTAGGTCACATTTCACATTTAATAGGATTGTCCTTAGGTCACATTTTACATTTAGTGGGCTTGTCCTTAGATCACTTTTCACATTTAATGGGTTTGTCCTTAGGTCACTTTTTACATTTAATTTACTTGTCCTTAGGTCACGTTTCACATTGAATGGACTTGTCCTTAGGTCACGTTTCACATTTAATGGGCTTGTCCTTAGGTCACGTTTCACATTTAATGGACTTGTCCTTAGGTCACGTTTCACATTTAATGGGCTTGTCCTTAGGTCACATTGCACATTTAATGGATGTTACGGATGGTGTAATACTGTGTGTATGACTGTCTGACTCTCACGTTCAAAAGTTTGGATGCGTGTAACGATTATTTCCTACACACACCCACACCATACGAACATGGACAGCCAGGCAACACACAAGGTCAGTTTCTTTCTTTTGTATGCTGCCTGAATCATCAAACATAAACACATATCAATGTATCATATAAACACATATCAATGTATCATATCAATATAAATCATATCACATATATTAATGTAATTTAGCACAAAGTCATATAAGTCACCATTAGCAAGCAAGGTCATTCAACAAATACAGGGAACTTCAACTGTCGCTATCAAAAACTGACACACTGAATATTTCCTTTCTTAGCACAGTTCTCACTGGCACCGTCAGTAGTGCCTCAACAGACACAGTCCACACCGTTGGCTGCAACGAGCCCAAGTCACAGTCTTCACATGGCAAGCAGAGCCGCTCTCGAATATAGTTCAAAGTCCCACAGGGTACGCCTACACAGGAGATCCGTCGGACTACCGACCTGGCGGTCAGCCTCTCCACGTCGTCTTGACGGAGACTGCGGCGAATAAAGACGAATACAGTTCCATGCCAGACTCAGGGGCTTCACCGTTTTTTCTTTCTCTCAGTCCCGTTGTTTTCTTTTTTTTTTTCTTTTTTTTTACGTCATCTTGTTATGTATTTCTACGTTGATGTCATAATTTACGTTGACGTCACACTAGTCCTTTGTCACGTTTCACATTTGATGGGCTTGTTTTGGGACCACAGTTTACATTTAATGGGCTTGTCCTTAGGTCATGTTTCACATTTAATGGGCTTGTCCTTTGGTCACATTTCACATTCAATGGGTTTGTCCTTTGGTCACATTTCACATTTAATGGGTTTGTCCTTTGGTCACATTTCACATTTAATGGACTTGTCCTTTGGTCACATTTCACATTTAATGGGTTTGTCCTTTGGTCACATTTCACATTTAATGGGCTTGTTCTTTGGTCACATTTCACATTTAATGGGCTTGTCCTTTGGTCACATTTAACATTCAATGGCTTTGTCCTTTGGTTACATTTCACATTTAATGGGCTTGTCCTTTGGTCACATTTCACATTTAATGGGCTTGTCCTTTGGTCACATTTCACATTTAATGGGTTTGTCCTTTGGTCACATTTCACATTTAATGGGCTTGTCTTTGAGTCACATTTCACATTTAATGGGCTTGTCTTAGGGCCACGATTCACATTTAATGGGTCTTCCTTGGAACACTTTTCACATTATGTGGGTTTGTCCATGGGCCATTTTTCACATTTCCATTCAGTTTCCTCACGACTGCTTCATTACTTTTTCGTGATGAACTTTGTGGTAATCTTGCTGTACAATCCTAGATCCATGATTTCCTCCAAATCCGCAGAGCAGATCATTTCATGGACTGGTCTTTGGCCACGTTCCATGTTGGGACGAGGATTGGTGAAAACGGACTCCTTAGCATTTGCGTCATTGTGCCGACAGACAAAGAAAGAAAGAAAGAAAGAAAGAAGAAAGAAAGCAACCTTTAGACGCTGGTGAAATCTTGACTTCTTTGGTAGAGGCAGCTAGAGCTGTGCAGGTCAAAGCAGGTGTGAGGTTAACAGTCCATAAAGGCGGATGAAGAAGGCTTTCCCCAATGGACAGGATGGAGATCAGTGACTGCCGACACTGACAAGTCCTCCACCCCCCGCTGTTTGCTTCAGGGACGGCCATAGCCTGACCTCCACTGACCTGCAGGGGTCACATGCGGACATAAAAAGGGCATTCAACCAGCACAGTCTTTTACTACTTTCTCCTGGGTTCCTTAGCTTTTCTTCTTCTTCTTTTTTTTTTTTTTTTTTTTTTTTTTTTTAAACAACTTTTCGTATGTTCGGTTTTCCTCATCTTAAATCTTCCCACTTGTTCCTCCTTTTGTCATGACTTTTTTTTTCCTGTTTGACTATTTTTCTTACCCTTTAGTACTTTATTATTATTTATTATTATTATTATTATTATTATTACTGCTACTACTATAATCATTACTACTACTACTGCTGCTGCAGCTGCGGCTACTGCTGCCGCTACTACTACTGCTAGTACTAGTGTTAGTCTTATTAAGAGTATTTTTATAGCGCCTTTCCTTGGTTAGAGACCGAGCTTTAGGCGCTTTACAACCCACGCTTTCATTTACTCCAATGGCTGCGTGCCTGGGCAGAGCCGACAGAAGAGCTTCCTGCTGGCGCTTCATTCGATTTTTTCCCGCGTCATTCAGTCTGTCAGTCACTCAGTTTTTCATTCACGTTTTCGTTCTTTCGGTGCATGCTTAGTATCAACTACTTTTTTTTTTTTTTTTTTTTTTTTTTTTTGCTGTCCCAACCTCTGCGCCACCTCAGAGGCGGTGCACCCACGCCGCCCATTCCGACACCCCGTCCACAGCCACAGCCCGGCCGGTCCCGCCGCAGCCCCGACACCGGCAATCCACAGGGACCAGTCAATGTCAAGTCGCCGAGAGGCAACCCACCGGAGGAGACACTGCACTGCTGCCGAGTCACTTCGGTGGTGTTCAGTGGCGCCTGTTCTGATCTAACATACGCAGGACGCCATCTACTAAGCCCCCTACTGACGACAATAATTGCTTAGTCGCGAGCCGGCGTGAGTGAGCTTTCCCTCCGGAGGGCGCCACCACGTCCGTCCAACGACAGCCCCCATGGACTCACCGATACCGGTGACCCCGACGGAACCAAACCAAAGCCACAGACGTGGAGAGGACACCGAAACTGAGGTCACCATGAGAGCAGGGCATGAAGGGCCACAAAATTTGAGACTTTTTTTTTTTTTTAATGCTGATTGATGAGAATGAGGATGATTAAGATGATGCTACGGATTTCCATTTCGGTCTGAGACTACATGACAGGCTGTACTCTACGCTTCCTTTCATAATATATCCCGGCGTCAACCAGGCCCGAGAGATACAGGCACCTGCAGTGTTGGTCATGAAATTTGAGCAACACTCTCAGAAACGCATCCATTAAGTGGATGAAACTCGACTGTGTGGTCCCAGTCTTCCCAACTGAGTCCGCAGCAAACTCAACTCTGGGTAGGAGCCGGTCGGGGCAGAAAAACCCACATGACTCTGATGGGATTCGAACCCACGACCTCCCAGCCGGGAGTCCGCGACGCTAACCACTTCGCCACGGCGGCTGGTATCAACTACTTTCTAATTCTTTCCTCCTTTTTACTACCCTTTTTATGTTTTCTTCTTTCCTGGTGCTATTTTCCGATTTGTTCTACATTTTACGACTCTTCATACTTTTTCTTACCGTTAGCTACTCACTCTGCTCTTTCCTACTGTTTCATACTTTTTTGTACTCTCCTGCGTTCTGGTCTTCGTGTAGATGATGCGCTGAGAAGCAGGGGATTGATTTTCGTACTGTTCGATCGGCTTGTTTATTTGTTTTGTTTTAATTTCTTTTGTTTTGCTTTGCTTTGTTTTTCGCATCCTCGGGGAAAAATCTAAATCATATGAATACATTGTTAGTCCTTCCTTGTCCAGCAAATGGCCAACCGTAATCATGTAAAGACCGATGCAGGTGCAGCTGTCCGGTTGATGCGTAAGCGGTTTCAGGGATGAAATACTTTGAAGAAGACTTAGTGCTCAGCGGTTCTGATTTTCTGTTTGTACAAACTTCTTAATTGTGTGAACATCAGACGATTAGGCGAATATTTTACATTTTGTCCATCGTATTAGGACTGTTTACAGAAGACAGCCTTTGTGGCAAACCTAACAGTTTCTGCTTCCGTCTCTTTGTCAGTCTTACACCGGCGTCTGAACGTTGTTTTCCTCAGCATGAAAAAGGCCCAGAATGTACACCAGGAACCTCGCAGGCGTACCTGTCGGTTAACTTGAGCCAAACCCTCGGACAATTTGATCAGGATTTGACCCTTCAGCCAAAGGCGTTAATCAGAGCACGTAAGAAAAATAAATCAGATCATGAGTATTAACGAAAAAGGTGTGTTGGCAGAAATAGAAAAAAATGGTTCAAAGGTCAGAGGCCATTCAATTAGACTTTGCTACTTATCGTTGGCAGAGTAAAGATGTATGCACAGGCTTGGAAACAGTTGACACCTGAGTCTGGAATTCTGTTGACACCTGACTCTGAAATTCTGTTGACACCTGACTCTGGAATTCTGTTGACACCTGACTCTGAAATTCTGTTGACACCTGACTCTGAAATTCTGTTGACACCTGACTCTGGAATTCTGTTGACACCTGACTCTGAAATTCTGTTGACACTTGACTCTGGAATTCTGCCGACACCTGGAATTCTGTCGACACCTGACCCTGGAATCGTGAGTTGATCAACTATGTAGAGGGGCAAGGATCAGCATCTCCTCTGTTTGGTTGCAGTTCCATGGTGCACATCAGAGGCACTCATCACTTCCTGTTCATCTGATTGGCCCTGTGCGTGAGTCCTGTTCACGTGTTGTCTGTCACAATTCGCAACGCATGATTCGCAACACATGATGTCCTATAATAAGGTTTGAAGCTCACACACCGTGGTTCACGTGCAGACAAAGCTACATGCAGGCAGCAGACGGACATTGCTGAACACCGGAAGTGGTAAGTGGCCGGCGGGAGCGAACGGGACTCCGATAAAGGGGAAGTGAGGGAAAACGAGGCAAGATACTGATCAACTCTCTGCTGTTTCATAGACGA